>SJYF01000462.1:69442-90184 GCA_006410515.1 Procapra przewalskii
GGGGCAGGAGGTTGGATGATTCGTTCCTGCTGGGCTTAGTCATTTCTATGAAGTAGAGTTCAGGTCATCTGTTTAGCAAGGGAGTCAACTGTCTTGGGTGGCACTGAAGACACTTACATGCTATAAGCATGGAGAGGGGGAAGGAGCCACTGATGGGCCTTCAAAACTAATAGTTACTGCTTAGGGTCCAGGTAACTAAGATACAGCACCTTCAAATGAAAAAATGTGACTTTGACATATTAAACATTTTGCTCTTCTTTTTACAACCATTTGAATGCTTACGATAGACTTGCTAAGAACATCACAAATGTTATCTCATTTATTCCTTGAGACAACTATGTGAGGACAGAGAAGGGCTTTTTATTCCTCTCTTACAGATGTAAAAACTGAAGCTCAGAGAAATGAAATGACTTGTCCACTTCACACATTTAGTAAGTGGAAGTCTTGAACACAGGTCTCCTGACTTCAAATTCAGAACTTTTTATAATCTGCTTTCAACCCAAAGGGGAAACAAAGATAGGAGAACCCAGCCATCAGAACTCTGGGTAGGGCTCCTCGGTTTCTGTCTGAGGCTGACCATTGTTGGGCACAGCCTGCTGGGACCTCAAACGAAAAGCCGAAGCTGAGTTCATTAATCTTCCTTTGGAACCAGTTTTTCCTTCTGACTTTTCAGTGTCTGTTAATCACCATTTCCCAGTCATCAAAGGTGGAAACACAGCCCCTCTAGAGGCCTCTCTCATCTCCTAATGCCCACACAGCGCTCTTGTAACGAGCTCGTGGGGCAGCGCAGAGGGAGCGCCTGGCCCATCTCCACGGGCAAGCCCTTCAGCGCCTGGTGGCTGTCGTCCTCGCTACTCCAGCCAGACTGGCTCCCTGTGGTAGGCTGAGGAGGGCCGCCAAAAGACGTCCACGTCCGAGTCCCTGGAACCTGTGAACGATACCTTATATGGCAAAAAAGGCATGGCGGGGGGCGGTCTCTGCAGGTGTGCCTGAGGGTCTCGAGATGAAGAGGTTATCCTGGATTATCCAGGTGACGCTACCCATGAGCACGTGTATCCTTATGAGAGGGAAGAAGAGGGAGCCTGGAACACTGACTGAGTGACCCCTGAGGCAGAAACTGGAGTGACATGGCCATAAGCCAAGGAACGCCAGGGCCCCTACATTTAGACGAGTGTGGATTGCTTTCGGCCCAGTGACTGAGTCTGGGATTTCCGGCCTCTAGTGAGAGAGCACATTTCTGATGTTTTAAGCCACGAGATTTGTGGCCATTTCTTACAGCAGCCCTAGGAATCTAACACAGTTATTCCCCCAAAACACCTCATTCTCTCCCCTCTTCTCTATTTCTTCCACGTTTCAGAAGACAGAAATCTTCTGTTATTAATACTTACTCTCTTAGGTTTTGAATAATTCTTTCAAGGTCAATCTCTAAAAGTATTTCATCCACAAAGTCTTTCTTGTTTCTTTAATCTGATATGAATTTTCTTTCTTGAGCAAATACCCACAGCACATTTTTTGTAATTATGTTTTCCTGACGGCATTAATATTTGTACACAATTTGTCCTTTACCTAGAACAGGGTTTTAAGTTCTTTAGGAATTAGTTTGTATTAATATGATTTTTAGACCCTGCGATGCTTTATCTGGTGTCTTTTACACACAGCAGTAATTCTTTTGCTATCTATCTGAACTACTTACAAAAGTATTCAATTACATAGTTATTCACACATCCTAAAGCTGCACCGTCAACATGCATGATGACTTAAATTTAGCCAAAATTAATTAAAATTTAGAATTCGGCTCCTCAGGTGCCTTAGTCACATTTCAAGTGTTCAGAAGCCACCTGTGGGTGCTCAGTTCAAGTGCAGAATAACCACGTATCAGACATCACAGACACAGAACACTGTCAGTGACGTTCCGCTGCACAGAACTGCTTCACAGAGGCAATCTGTGACTAATCCAAGCAGACAAGTTTCCTAGGGACCTTGGTGACAGTCGTGAAATTAGAAATAAATTTTCCTCAAAAACGCAAAGAACCACTATTGTAATAAAGTCACAATTTTCCAAGATCACTTTATCAAATCAATGCAATCCCAATCAATATCCCATTAATATGTCTTTTGGAACTGAAAATGATTCTAATGGTTGCCTAAAAGTGAAAATATACAGAAAAATCTTTAAAATACTAAAAAAGAACTATGAGGTGGAGAAAGAGTTGGTTTTCCGGACTGCAAACACAGAGTAATTAAAACACAATAGCAATAAGAATACACATATGAATCAATACAGTAAAATACAATAGCAAGTCTAAAAACAAACTATCTAGGATTTTTAATTTATGATAGAAGTAGCATTCAGATTAGCAGGGAAAGGGTAGCAATTCAACACCAACACAATGGGAAGACTCTCTCACACCAGGAAAAACAAAATCCAGCTAGTTTAGGGAACCAAACGTAAAAACTAAAATGGTTTATTAGAAGAAAATGTATCAATAGAAAAACTTCTTAGAAGAAAATATGGAAAAACACATTTATAGCTTTAGCATTGCAAAAACCTTTTTTAAAAATGTTTACTTATTTGGCTGTGCCGGGTCTTAGCTGCCGCATGTGGGATCTAGTTCCCTGATGGGGGATTGAACCTGAGCCCCTTAGGGGGCACAGAGTCTCAGCCACTGGACCACCAGGGAAGTTCCTCCAAAGACCTTTTTAAGCAAGATATAAAATGGTAAAACCATGGAAAGTTATCCTGTATTCCTAAATTGGAAGACTTAATGTTGTTAAGCTGTCAATACTACCCAAAACAATCTACAGATTCAATACAATCCCTGTCAAAATCCTAGTGATTGTTTTTTTCTCAGAAATAGAAAACTTCATTCTAGAATTCATATGAAATCTCAAGGGACCCTGAATTGCCAAAACAACCTGTAAAAAGAAGAACAAAGGTATAGGCCTCACTATACCTTTATCAAAATCACACTTTTGATTTCAAAACAACTACAAAGCTACAATGATCAAAATGTTGTGTTGGCCCAAAGACAGACATGCAGACCAAGACACAGAACAAAGCCCAGAAACAAACCCTCACATATATAGTCACATGATGTTTGACAAGGATGTCCAGAGGGGATGCCCAATGGAGACTGATTTTTGACAGAGGGGATGCCCAGTGGGGAAAGGAAAGTCTTTTCAAGAAATGATGTTGGTAGACCTGGATATCCATGTGTAAAATAATGAAGTTGGACCCTTGTACCATATACAAATATTAACTCAAAATGAACTGCAGACCTAAACATAAGAGCTAAAACCATAAAACGCATAGAAGAAAATGAAGGGGGAAGTCTCGTGACATTGGACTGGGCAAGACTTTCTTGGACATGACACCAAAAATACAAGCACCAAAAGAAAAAACAGATAAACTTAACTTCATCACATTTAAAAACTTTTGTGCACCAGAGGACACTACCAAGAGATAGACTAGACGACCCATGGAATAAGAGGAAATATTCGCAAGTCGCATCTTATATTGCCATCCGGAATATACTAAAAACTACAACTCCAACAAAACAGTCTGATTAAAAAGTGAGCGAAAAAGAAAATATACAAGTGGCACAAAAGCAAATGAAAAGCTGCTGCTACTGCTAAGTCACTTCAATCGTGTCTGACCCTGTGTGACCCCATAGACAGCAGCCCACCAGGCTCCGCCGTCCCTGGGATTCTCCAGGCAAGAACACTAGAATGGGCTGCCATTTCCTTCTCCAATGCATGAAAGTGAAAAGGGAAAGTGAAGTCGCTCAGTCGTGTCTGACTCTTAGCGACCCACAGACTGCAGCCCACCAGGCTCCTCTGTCCATGGGATTTTCCAGGCAAGAGTACTGGAGTGGGGTGCCATTGCCTTCTCCTCACTAATCATTAGGGAAATGCAAATCAAAACCACAGTGAAATATCACTTCATGCTCATTAGGATGGCTATTAGTAAAAAATAAGAAAATAACAAGTATTAGGGACAATGTGGAGAAACTGGAACCCTTATGCATTGCTACTGGGAATGTAAAACGGTGCAGCTGCTATGGAAAACAGCATGGCAGTTCCTCATGTAATAAAAAATGTAATTACCATATGACCCAACAATTTCACTTCCGGGTATATGCCCGAAAGAACTCAAAGTGTGAACTTGACCAGGTATTTCTACACTCATGTTAATGGCGGCATAATTCACAGTAGCCAAAAAGCGGGGGCAATCTCCATGTCCAGAGGCGAATGAATGGGTAACGAAGGGCAGTGCATACAGACCATGGAATATTGTTTGTCTTAAAAAGGGCGGAAATCCTGACACACGGTGCAACGCGGATGAGCCCTGAAGACATTCGCCGAGTGAGGAAGCCAGCCACGGAAGGACAGCTAGTGCCACATGGGCTTTCTGAATATACTGGCAAGGAGAGATCTCTAAGACATATGCTAAGTGAAGAGAGCAAGCTTCAGGAAGAGATGCCATTATCCCATCTATGCTTCTAAAATATCCATAAGTATATGCGTATGTGTGTGCATAGATACCACATATGCACACATTCCTGTACGTGCAGACAGCGCTATCCAGTAGAAATAGATGCAAGACACCATTACAAGCCACATATAACATTTAAAATTTTCTAGTAGGGACACTGAAAAAAGTAAAAGGAAACAGATGAAATTAACTTTTAATAATTATTTGATCCCGGATATAAAAAATATTATTTCAATATGTAATCAATATAAAATTGAGATGTTTTGCATTTTTTATACTATGTCTTTACAGTCTGGTATGTATTTTCCATGTATAGCACATTCCGCCTCAAGTTAGCCACACGCCAGGTGGCTTGCAGCACCTGCGGCTCCCGGCCGCCATGCTGGACAGCCCGTCTTGTGTTTTCAATTCAAAGCCAGTGATATGCATTATCCTTACTGGTGGTCTCCAAATTATCTGTGAGAATGTATTCATGTGTAAATTGTATCGGGTTGACCAAAAAAGTTCATTTGAGTTTTTTGAAACATCTTACAGAAAAGCCCAAACAAACTTTTTGGCCAACCCAATATAATTAGTTGCATTAAAAATTTGAAGTTCTGTATTTGTTTATTCTGTTAAAACTATATCTTTTATTAATTGCTATGTTTATAATCAACAGTCTTTATCTCTTTGTTTTCCTTTATTTCAATGTGATGAAAGTTTTATTACACTATTTTAATTCATAAACTGGGAATGTCATAAGAGAACATTAAAAGCCTTAAAATTTTTGTGGTTTACCTTTTACAATTATAAAATATTCTAAACTATTATTAGATACTTTTCAATAGAAAAATGTCAGCTACTTTCCTACTTCCACATGCCTGAGTAATTAACTGTTAATTCTGTGGCAACTGAAGTAGAAATATAAAACACATATAAACACATTCAAGCACATACTTGAAGTAATTATAAAAGTGAAACAGTTGTTTTCAGCTTGCGGCATGCAGGAGGAAACGTACAGGCGATGACATGATGATGTTATTAGATGTGCTGAACTTGACATAGGTTTGCTGATTCTTCAAAAATGAGATGAACAGATAATAGATACAGAATTGGAAATGATACGCGCTTCTCATAGACTTGCTATGTAGGTCATTTGCTTGAGTCTGAGTCTCTGAAAAGCGCTTCAGCAGGTGTTAAAAGAAACAGAGTATAACTGTAAGTACAGAAATGACTCTAGAGACGGGCCCCGCGAAACAGGTGGAAAAGGGCCCCGGTGGTGTGAGGACCATCTGAGGTGGCAGAGCTCCCGTCGGTGTGATGTCCAGACCTTGGGTCATGACTGCCTGCTCCCGCTGGCAGGAAAGAGGGCGAAGCTGAGGACACTTGGAGCTCTGGCACCCCCAAAACAGTTCTTGCATGCAAGGTGGAGGCAGAATGGCAAAGACCCACAAGTCAGATTTTCACTTTAAACTGGCCCTAAGTTCACTTGAAGAAACAATGGGGGGAAAAAAACGACTAAAAAGAAGTAGCTAAGTGTTTAGAGTGTGGGTAGGTTTTATATGAGGGACCTTAAGTTGTATTTTGCTTTTTCAGCAAACAGTGAACATTTTCCAATTTTAAACAGAAAATGAAAATAATCATACTTCTCTTTCTGATCTACTTTTATTTACTAATATATTTGAATCCTTTCCTATAATTAACGGAACTTTGCATGGCATCAGTTCAGTTCACATCTAGTTATTTAACTGCCTGATTCCTTTTCCTGGATTTTCTCTCTCGCAGTAACTGGTACAGTCACATGGTATGAAATTCAAAAGGCAAAATAAAGGCACACAGTGAGCTTCTCCCTGCCACTCAGTGCCCTGTCTAGAAGGCAACCTCCACCAGTTTCTTGGACAACTTCCCAGAAACTGTTCTGTTTCCATTCTGAAATTAACTGTACAGGTGGTGCTAGTGGTAAAGAACCTGCCTGCCAATGCAGGAGCCACAGGAGAAGGGGGTCCAGTCCCTGGGTTGGGAAGATCCCCTGGGAGAGAGCATGGCAACCTACTCCAATATTGTTGCCTGGAAAATCCCATGGACAGGGAGCCTGACGGGCTACAGTCCATGGGGTCGCTAAGAGTTGGACACGACTGAGGCAACTTAGCACGCGTGTAATGCTAAAAAGCTTAAAACTGCTAGGAAAAAGTTCGCAGTATCATCCTCTTCAAGTTGTTTCACTAGAGCTGGATCAGGCCTGGACCGAGGAAGAAGTGAAGGGCTGTGACCAAGTCACAGGGTCACGCCTGGTCTCAGCACGTGAAGGTGGGCTTCCTTCCCGCTGCCTCCAGTTATCAGTTATCTGTTATCTTCCCCATCTGGAGACCCCATGTTTTCCCCCTAAACATGGACTAAAGGAAGTGAGAGAACCAGACTGTATGAGGGTAAGAATGAGGGTGGGGCAAGCGGAGGTTCAGGTAGCAGGCTGAGTACCAGATTCAGGTCCCAGGCATTCAGGTGGTGATGCGGGAGGCCTGGGCAGCAGAGCGTTGCACAGTCGTGAGGAACACAGGTGTGGGACAATGAGCTCTCACCAGTATCTCCCACCGGTAGGATGAAGTGAGGGCTAAATCAAGACGCAAGCAGGATGCTGTAGGTACACAGAGGGAAAAGGAGAATGGCGGAGGGGCTTCATCAATCAGCCCAGGAATGCTTGAGCAGGTCTGATGAGCGTCTTCTCAAAACAGCACACGTTTTTCCCTGACCCAGAGCTGGGAGAATGCCAGACCCATGTGCTGAAGCTCAGTCAGTAGGGAAGCCTTTAAAAACCAATATGGGGAGGAACCACTCAGAACTTGCACACACACAAAAATGTAGGGATTAATAATAAGTCCCCCCGCAGCTTACCACTGGACTCAGAACCAAAACAAAACACTCATTTTCAAAAGCTTTACTAATTAATTAAAATCAAGGCTGCCAGGCGTTGCTTGCCTCCAGGGGGCGCCATTCACATCGCTGCCCGTGACTTTGGTAGCCCCTGGAATTGTGCAACGTTGACATAACCGTGCGAGCCGTGGCAACCCTATGAGAACAAACGTCACTTTTTGCGCGACCACTTCCTAAGTTTCCCCATCACGACATTTTTACTTGGGATGCAAGATTTTCCTTTGGGCTAGTATTTTCTATGATAAGAAGAAATCAGATATATAGAAATAAGAATATGCTTTAAAACTGCAAGTTTGTTGAGTGTAAAGTGCAGTGTAGCTATGCTACAGAATGTGGCTAGATCATATGCCTAAAATATGGCATAGTGTGCATAAAGATTCTCCATGAGGGGTAGGGCTGCTTGGTCTCAAATATTCTTTATTCAGAAATGTAAGGCTATTTCAGATCAAGTCAGCCAGAGAACAGTGTGGAATGGTATTATTGTTGCAGGGTGTTTGGCACATACACTGTCATTCTGAGGCTTTTAGGTTTTATGATTCAAAGTTGAAAGTTTCACAAGGAGAGTTTTCCTGATTTCCCCTCAGCATGTCTCTCTTCATAGCCATTGTCAAATCCAGCGGGGTGAAGACGTCTACCCATTTGAAAAACACTATGACGGTGGGTCGCGTGAGAGAAAAAAACAACAATGTGGAACAAGTTTCTGTGCATGTTTAAAGCTATGCCAGCATGGTTCATAATTCCTGGTTCAAATATTCCTGGTTAGGAAGCATCTAGCCAAGTGAAATCAAGAAATATTTGTCATCGTTAGATACAGTTGCGTTCTGTTCTCTGCTTTGCATTAATTGGTGAATATGCAGGTTCTGATCTTTTTAAGGTTGGTGGGGCTGGGTTTTTTGTTTTGTTTTTGGTGGGTAGGTATTGAGCTAATTCCTAGTGGCTTTTAGAGTTTACCCACATTTTCCCTTTTTGCGGAAATATTTACGCTGGGGATTTCCACTAAGGGAATTAGAGTTAATAGAGCTCTTTGGGGTATGTGTGTTGGGGGGATGATGGAAGGGATATAGCAGCTGAGGCCATATTTCTATTAGTGCCTTTTTTTTTCTCGCCCCACTCAGAGTGTTTCCATACACATAAGACTTAATCTAACAGGTTCTCATGGAATATTATATACGTAAAATAAGATCATGGATTTGAAAACGTTTGGCACAGTATCTGGCACATGTTAATCACTCAATACAAACTGATTGTGTCTAGTTGCCTGATTTTGGTGACTATGTGGTTGCTATAGATGAAATGTGCCCTAAACTGGTGTACCACTTTTTAAAAATCTACCTTCACTTGGGGTATGAGAAGTATACAGGATCTCCGAGTGATAAGTGAAATTATATATTTAATAATAGTCCTCCACTTCAAATTTCAGCTGCAAACCTGTAGTGTTCCTGTAAGTGCAGCAGTGGCACTGAAAACTGAAAAGCATACAAACGGAGCCATCCTCTCAAATCCCACCCAAGAAGCCAGGAGCATGCTTGAGAAATTATTCATCTGGTTATTTTCACGGTATAGTGCAAAGACTGAGAACTAGGGGGCTGGGTTCCATCACTGACTTGCAAGTTTCCATCACAGTAAAAAAGAAAAAAAAAGGGAGGGGGATCATATTTGCCACGGACCAAACAGCAATGCTTTGAGGATTAATGACATAATGTCTGTAAAGAGGTTGGAGCTCCTTGGAAAAAAGACACTACATAAATATAAAGCAGCATTAATATTCAGGCTTAGTCCACAATGTGAGCCCTGCTTTCTCTGGCTCATGAGGTCACCAGCAGCTTGGTAACATGTGCTCAGACACCCACAGAGGAGCCTTGTTCGCGTCCTTGTGAGTGGGCCACAGAGCTAATCTGGACCCACCCGGCGGGAGCACCACGGAGGCCACGCCCCCTCCCCATGGCCCCTGAGGGGGCGCAGATGCAGCGAGCCGCCTCCCTGAAGGGGCTAGACGTGGCCGGGGGAGCACTCCAGCAGCATGCAGGGCTTCCCAGGAATGCAGGGGGAGTTTGGGAATGTTTTGGCTTAGAATTAAACAAAAGTCCAGTCATACTGTATCTTGATTTAGAAGAAGGGCTAAATTTGCCTTTCTCAGACAAAGAAAATTGGGATTAAGAGTAGGAATGAGAAAGCTGCCTCTTGGAATGGTTAGTTTATGTCTTTAAAGGGTTTGGAGGCAGACTTGGGTATTTCTGTCCTGGGAAAGCTGTGGTCTCCAGGGACTGTCTGCAGGCTCTTTGATGACTGCTTTCTGTGCTGCGTCTCTGTGAACTGGTTATCAAGGGTGATCTTGCAGAGGTCTAACTGAATGACAGTAAGGTGATGAAATATCTTCATTTCTCAGTTTTAAAAGATAAAGTTAATTTTGCACCTCGGGCATCAGAAACCACCATCTTCAAAAAATGTAAAGTTCATGAATTTACCAAAAGCCCTGGCACTTGATAGCGATTCTGAGGCTGTGGCCATAATATCAAACTATTTGAGCAAGAGATGGAGAATGTGAAGAAATATTTCTTTTTTTTAAAGCTGGGTGTTTTGCTTCTACATTGATGTAGGTTGCATATTTGTTTAGAAATGATTTGGTTTCTTTGTCCACTGCTTTCTGTGGTATTTCAGACTGATTGATACTGACAATAGGTGCTTTTTTTAGGAGAAAGGAAACAGAAACAAATTGGAAAGCTTTTTCTAAATAAAATATTGACCCTAGTGGTGCTTCCTCGATGAGCAGTTCAGTCCTCACGCCCGTGTCGCGTGTAGCAGAGCCAGAGAGGCTCGTGCATGGGGGTGTCAGGGCCTGGGCAGGGTGAGGAGGGTGTCCCCATGGAGGACAGGCCTGGCGCGAGGAGTCAGAGGCTGAATGGAGCAGGGAGGGCTCACAGGTATGGGAGACTCCCGGGGCATCAGAGCCAGAACAGAGTGACACGGGGAAGATGGCGAGGATGGGAGCTTGGTACATTTGAGGGGATGGATACCATAAGTAATACGTTAAGTATAATGGGGGCCAGGTTTCTCACTGATGGAGAAAGAAGTTACAAATATGGAAAGAGATAAAACCAGAATTTTTATGGGATTAGATGGGAACTGGTGGTAGAGCTGTGAATTCACAGATTCATGTTAGGAAAATAATTGTGTCTTGGACAGTGGAGGAGGAGTGGGGATGAAGGCCTGATGACCGTGGCATGCAAAGAGAAGAGAAAGGGAAGTGGGCACAGCAAGCGCAGGCAGGTCTCTTGCAAGGTGGATGTGACTGAGGTCAACGGAAAGAAGAAAGGCATTCCAAGCTAGAGAAGATTACTTGTTAAGTTAAGGAGGCAGAAACGAACTTGGCTTGTTCTCGTGACAGTGAGAAAACTGACTCCAGGAAGGGGGAACGGGTTCGGTAATAGTGGGAAAGAGGACAGGTAATGTGGAGGCAGATCGTGAGCAGCCGGAAAGCCAGGTAGAGGTGTTGAGACTTGACATCGTAGGAAATGGGAATCATGAGATATTCTGATTAAGGGAGTGATATGATGAGAGCTGTATTTAGAGAAGATGTGGGACGGAGCAGGAGGCGGTGGGAGAGCTTGAAGGCTGTGGCAGCAATTCAGGTGCCAGGGGATGAAGGCTTGGACTCAGTTCTGGCAGTAAGAACAGACTGGAAAAGGAAAGCTTGGGGAAATTTTGATACCCGGCTAAATAAATGATCTCAAGATTCTGTACCTAAGAGGATGAAGATGATGCTGAGAGGCAGGGAAACTGGATAAAGAAGTCTGTTTTGGGTGTGGGAAGGAGAGGGCAGTGAGGAATAAAAAGACGAGCATCCTGGATTTGACATGACAGTGGGACATCAAGGTGGAAATGCCGAATAGAAGATTAAAGATACAGAACCGGAGCTCTGTTCAGTTCTCACGGTCAGGGCCCAAGATGAGACATTTGGGAGCCAACAGTGCACATGTGGTGATCAAAAGCCTGAGAGTGGACGGATCCTCCCAAGTAAAGTATGTCGACATTGACGAGTATGGAGTCAGGACCTTGGGCAGGCTGGGGTTTGCCCAGTCAGAGGCGGGAGAAGGAGCAAAAGGAACAGAGAGAAATGGATGACAGCTCGGGAGGGGGTTAGAGAGGGAGAACAGTGTAGCCACAGGAATAAGAAGGAACATTTAAAAGAGAACAGACAGTCAGCATCATAAAACAGGTCAAGAAGAAGGAAAACTAAAAGGAAAGACTGTGAGATCTCTTATTGGAAAAGGCATTATTAGAAAAAGCGAAGGAAGGTGAAGAAGAGGGAGAAAGCGCACTTCCTGATTCAAAGAGCAGGTGAGAAGGGGTGCAGTAAATGGACAGCATCTCGTGAAAGACTGCTTACGGAAAGAGCACAGCTAACTAGAAGGATGAGCAGGATCACGCCAAGCTTTCTTCTACCTAATGTCTGAACAGCTTCATCCAAATTTTCCACCTCACCTTCTACTACAAGAATGTCAAAGTCCTGCTTTTGAACAGAGTCAGGATTGTGATACAAAGCTCCCAAAACCAAGTGGAAGGCTTTATCTCTGTGTATTCTTCTAAGTTAATAGGAAAGTGTCTTGGTGGACTTTCAAACTATCCTTTAATATTTTTTCCCCTAAATTGAGACTCTGGATGTCCTGGCAAGAAGCTCCAAAAAGACAGAGTATGCATGACAAATTAACATGCAGATATTTTCAGATAATATTATTATTATATTCAGTGGCCTTCTACACATCTGAGATATTTATTTCCAAGTCAGAGACTATGAGCTAATATTCTCTTCTTAAGACCATTCAGACTAAAATACTTTAAATGTGATTTTCAAGTAGCTTTATAGTATTATGAAGTGTTTTTAATGTTAAAATTGTTACGCAATATTTCACCAATTCTGAGAAGTCCTGTCTAAGGCAAGTTAGACCAAACCATTATTCTTCAAACCAAAATGCTTAAAGGAAAAAAAATGCATTGCTGGTCCTAAAAATTAATTCTTGAAATATTTATTTTTTGAGGAGTACATTTACTGATTTCTGGGTGAAATCGTACATTGACACTCCATCAATATTTATTTAGTTTCCTCCCCAAACTTCACTAGAGTGACAGTAAAGAGATTTAAGAGTAGAAACCCCAAAGTACTGGAAGAATGAGAGAGAAAACAACAGCAATGAGAGTTTGGAAGCTGGAAAGCAGACAGATAAGAGGTAACTAATGTTGCTGGTGACTTAAGCCAGCAGTGGGGCAAACCGAGAACTACCCACATGTACAGGGGTCTAAAGAGTTTCAGCATCAGGTGCTTTTGGAATAAGGAACGAGAAGGGTGGGTAGTGAAAGTGTTAGCTGCTCAGTGGTGTCCAACTTTTTGAGATCCCATGGACTGGAGCCTGCCAGGCTCCTCTGTCCGTGGGGGTTCTCCAGGCAGAAATACTGGAATGAGTGGCCGTGCCCTCCTCCAGGGGATCTTCCCGACCCAGGGATCAAACCCGCTTCCCTTTTGTCTCTTGCATTGGCAGGTGGGCCCTTTATCACTAGCGCCACCTGGAGCTAACTAAAGAAAGTGCAAGTTGCTCAGTCGTGTCTGACTCTTTATGACCTCATGGACTATACAGTCCATGGAATTCTCCAGGCCAGAATACTGGAGTGGGTAGTCTTTCCCTTCTCCAGGGAATCTTCCCAACCAAGGGATCGAACCTAGGTCTCCCACATTGCAGGTGGATTCTTTACCAGCTGAGCCACAAGGGAAGCCCAAGAATACTGGAGCGGGTGGCCTATCCCTTCTCGA
The DNA here is from genome assembly GCA_006410515.1 of Procapra przewalskii. Classification (NCBI taxonomy): domain Eukaryota; kingdom Metazoa; phylum Chordata; class Mammalia; order Artiodactyla; family Bovidae; genus Procapra; species Procapra przewalskii. The sequence goes on from SJYF01000462.1 coordinate 82,648, forward strand.
ACGGATCTTCCCTATCCAGGAATCGAACCAGGGTCTCCTGCATTGTAGGCGGATTCTTTACCAACTGAGCTATGAGGGAAGCCTGCAGCTAACTAAAGACCTAGTAAAAAACATTTATGAAGCAGTTGGATTCCTCAGACCCCTTCTTCACCTTTGCAAAACCAAACAGTTGCCCACCCAGGCATAAAACTGGAAATTCCCTGAAGAAGGTTGCAGAAGGCAGTGAGATCTAGATCACAGTTGAGGCAGGGTTGTGGCGCCAGAAACAGGGGGACTCAGTGAAAGTATGCACAGTGAATGTACAGAGCCTCAGCCCTCTGTCTCTGCTTGGCTCCCAAAACAGCGGAGAACAGCACAGTGAGGACAGTGGCCAGCAGGAAGCATCTAAGAATGCAGACGTTGAGTGCTCCCCCAGAGGCCGGCCGTGGCACTCTACAGCGAAGGCCCATGGGCTCAGAGCTTTCTAGTCCTTGCACTGTTAAGCACAAGCAGCCGACCAAGGACCGCCAGCCGTCTTCGGCCTCTGAGGGGAGAGAGGTCGGGGAGGCGAACAAGGGTGGAGGAGGAAACAGCAAACCAGCAGAAGAAACGAAGACATGCAGAGGGAAGAAATGCATCTGGAGTATCAATATCCTGAGATAAGAGACCATTCTGTGAGCGTGAACAAGAGCAGGGCGCCGTAACCCTAAGAAGGAACACCCAGAGAACAGCAACAAAAGGCTCTTGGCAACAGAAACACAATCGCACAAACAAAGACTCAACAGAAGAACGGGGTCATGTTAGCACGTTAGGGGTCATCCCCTAGGGCAGAGAATGCAGGCACAAGGATACGGAAATGGTACTGGAAAGATTTTTTTAAATAGAGTAACTATATACAGGAGGTCTGCTATCTGAGTATCATACTAGGAGTTCCAGAAAGAAAGAGTAGAGAGTTTTGAGCAGACATAATTTTCATCAAGGAAATAATTCAAGATCATTTCCCAGAACCGAAGGAGCACCCAGGTTACCAGACTCAAACTGGCCAGGGTGACAAACATAAATAATTAATAAAATTTCAGAAATCTGAGGAAACAGCTTTCAGACAGGAAAAAAAAAAAACAGACAAAAGCTCAAAATCAGAATGACTTGGAAATTCTTAACAGAAACACCAGAAACTATAATATTTTGAGGAACAATGCCTCAGAATCCTCATGAAAAAAACTGTCCCCCTAGACCTTTATTTCTGGACAAACAAATTTAACAGTAAAATAATATTTTTAGGGCTTGAAGGATCTCAAAAACTTACCACCGATCACCCCTCTCTAAGGAAGTTATTAAAGGACAAGCTCCACAGAAGCAAGGGAGAAAAACAAATCAGGAAACGAAAGGTCTAAGACAGGAGAGGCAGAGAATTCCCCAGAAGCTGCGGAAGGGAGATTTCATTATGAGAGGCAGGCACCTGGCAGAGCAGTCATGCAGATTTGGTCAAAGGTGAAAAGCTCCGGGAGAAGTTCCTCAGGGAGGACGGAGTTACTGCATCTGAATATCCGAGAGGGGTCTTAGAGCAGCCCTGTCAGCAGATCTTTGTGTGAAGATGGAATGTTCACATGTGTACTGCCCAACACAGTAGTCACTAGCCAGAGCACTGGAAGTGGGTGACTGAGTGGCCACATGTGGTGAGCGGCTACCATTGTGGACAGTGCAGGTCTAGATAATTTGCAGAAAGTTTGGAATTTAATTAGGAATAATAGAGAAAAAGCTAAGCAAATGAACAATTATTAACTGCAGGAAAAGCAAACATTTATGCAAGAAAAGCAATCATGACTTACTGTATAACTCGGCTTGTTGTAGAATTATATAGATGAAAGAATCTACTGCAAATTAATGATATAACCCAAATTATATTACATATTGGTAAAGTATTAGGTGGCTTGCTTTATCTTACTTTCACTTACAAACAAGGTACAAATCCTTTCTCCAGATCAATAATTTCATTTCTCTGCATCTGTGCTAGGTCGCTTCAGCTGCTGTCTGGCCTTCTGTGACCCTATGGACCATCGCCTGCCAGGCTCCTCAGTCCATGGGATTCTCTAGGCGAGAATCCTAGAGTGGGCTGCCACGCCCTCCTCCAGGAGCCGTTCCTGACTGGGGGCTGGAAGCTGCATCTCTTCTGTCTCTTGCACTGGCAGGTGGGCTCTTCACCACTAGCGCTGGCCGGGAGGCCCTTTCCTTCTCCGCTGTGCTCTTAACGGCCCTGCAGCGCCTCATCTGCTTGGCCTACCACAGCTTAGCGAGCCAGGCTTTCAGTGAGGGCCACTTAGGTTCTTTCCAACGCGGAACAGTTACCAGCAGGGCTTTAATGGTAATAATTAATACCACGGATCACTGCTTTTCAAAATTTAACTGTAACGAGGCAAAGTTTATATACTATTATATATACTGTGGATCCCCTGGAAAAGGAAATGGCAGCGCACTCCAGTATTTTTGCCTGGTGAATCCCATGAGCAGAGGCGCCTGGAGAGATACAGTCCAGGCTGCACGGAGTTGGACATGACTGAAACGACTTAGCACACACAGCACACATATACTGTTGCGTCTATTTTAAGTATATTATACATTTCTAGGAGCCTTGATAAATGTGTATATCCTTGTGACCACACTACAATCAAAGTAGAGAACATTTCATCACCTTCTTCTTATGCTTCTTTGCGCTAAATCCCCATCCAACCCCCACACCTAGGGAAACACCAGTTTGTTTCCTCTCATTTTAGATTAGTTTTGCATCTAGAATTTCACGCAAATGAAATCATATAGTGTGTACTCTTATCTGACTTTTAAAAATTCGTTCACGGTTTTGCAGAGTTGTTTATTCTTTATTCTTATTATTGCTACTACTAATCCTTTGTACTGAGATACACAATTTACTGATCCCTTGGCCTGTTGCTGGGTATCTGGGTTGTTTCCAGTTAGGAGTTATTATGAATAAAGCTGCTGTGAACATGTGTGTTCCAATATTCTTGTGATTATATGTCTTCATTTCTCTTGGATAACTAGGAGTGAGATTGCTGTACCACATAGTAAGCATATATTTAACTTTATAGGAAACTGACAAAATGTTCTTCTCCAAAGTGGCTGTACCATTTAACATACCCACGAGCAAGATATGAAAATTCCAAAAGATCCACATCCTTGAAAACACTTGGTATTCTCAATTTTAATTTTAGTCCTTCTAGTGAATGCAGACTAATATCACATTTTGGTTTTAAATTTGCATTTCCTAGATGACTAATGACATAAATATCTTTTTATGTCTTATTTGGCTATTGGTACATATTTTTTGGTAAAGTGTCTGTTCATATTCTTGGGCGTGTTTTTAAATGGGGTTGGTCTTCTTGAGTTGAAAATAATCTATATAAATATAATCTGTACATATAAACATCATACATTCTGAATACAAGTTCTTTGACAGATTTTTATGTAGAAAGACTATTTTCACTCAGTTTTTAGCTTGCCTTTTCATTTTCTCAACAATATCTTTCTGGAAAAGAGGTTTTAAATTTTGATAAAGCTCAATATATCAGTATTTTTCCTTTTATTGTTAGTGTTTTCAGGGAACTGCTTAAAAACATTTTGTTGGACATTTTGTTTCCTCCTGGAAGTTTTATAGTTTTAGCTCTGACCACGGTGGTATAGAAAAAAAGAACAGAATAAAATCGGGTAACTCACAAATATGTGAAAATTAAACAACATACTCCTAAGTAACCAATAGGTCAAAGAAGAAATCAAAAGAGAAGTCAGAAGATTATTTGAGATGAATAAAAAAGAAGATACACCCATTTTTTTATTGGGTTGTTTGTTTTTTTGATACTGAGCTTCATGAGCTGTTTGTATATTTTGGAGATAAATCCCTTGTCATTTGCTTTGTTTGCAAATATTTTCTCCCATTCTGAAGATTGTCTTTTCGTCTTGTTTATGGTTTTCTTTGCTGTGCAAAAGCTTTTAAGTTTAATTAGATCCTATTTGTGTACTTTTGTTTTTATTTTCATTACTCTAGGATTTGGGTCAAAAAAGACCTTGCTGTAGAAATCAGGAAGAGAAAAACAAATATCATATATTAATGAATATGTGGAATCTAGAAAAATGGTACAGAAAAATGGTGCAGGGCAGGAACAGAGACGCAGATGCAGAGAACAGATGCGTGGCCCTGGGCTACAGGGGAAGAGGTGGGATGAACTGGGAGATGGGGATTGACGCATGTGCTCCTGTCTGTGTAAGACAGGAGCCCAGTTCTGTGCTCTGTGGTGACCAAGATGGGTGGAATGTGGGTAGGATGGGAGGAAGGAAAAAAGACAGGGTATGCATGTATACATACATATAGCGAATTCACTTTGTTCTGCTGCTGCTACTGCTGCTAAGTCGCTTCACTTGTGTCCGACTCTTCGCAACCCCGGGGACTGCAGCCTACCAGGCTCCTCCGTCCATGGGATTTTCCAGGCAAGAGTACTGGCATGGGGTGCCATTCTACAACATTGTAAAGCAACCAAGTGCTGTGCTTAGTCACTGAGGATACAACAGAAGAAAAATATTGCTAAAGCAGTGCTTAGAGGGAAGTTTATAGGTATAAATGCCTCAAAGAACCTAAATTTCCAACTTAAGACACTGGAAAAGTACAAACTAAACCTGAAAACAAGCAGAAGAAAGGAGATAAAGACTATATTGGAAATTTGTGAAATGGAGAATACAAAAACAAATATAGAGAAAACTGATGAATCCATAAACTGCTTCTTTGAAAGATCAACAATATCGACAAACCTATAGCCAAGAAAATGAGAGAAGACTCAGATTATGGGATTCTCCAGGCAAGAATACTGGAGTGAGTAGCCATTTCTTTCTCCAGGGAATCTTCCTGACCCAGGGATCGAACCTAGGTCTCCTGCATTGCAGGCAGATTCTTTACCATCTGACCCACCAGGGAAGCCATTGAATTAGAACAGCAAAAATTACTACTGACTTTACAAAAATGTAAGAAAGCATTATAAAGAGGTACTATATAAATCCCCTGTCATTTGCTGCATATATCCATAGAGATAACATAAATGAAATAATAAATTCCTAGAAAGACACAAACTACCGAAACTGGCTCAAGAAGTAACAGAAAATCTAAATAGATCTATACAGTTGAAGAGACTCAATTAATAGAAGTTTAAAATTACCCAAAAAGAAAAGCCTAGACCCAGATGGCTTACTTTAATTCAAAGAAAAATTAACGCCAACTCTTCGCAAACATTCCCAAACAGTAGAAGATTGCTCCTAACCTAATATTACACTGGTTTAGTATGATAACATTGTATTATTTCAGGTTATTACAGGCACTTTTTTTAAACCAAACAACACTCTCAGTCTTGCTCCTTTAAAAACAACAACAGCAACAAAACTCACTTCTTTTAGGGCCCCTGCTGCTGCTGCCGCTGCTGCTGCCCCTGCCGCTGCCCCTGCCGCTGCCCCTGCCGCTGCCCCTGCTGCTGCGGCTGCTGCTGCTGCTGCTGCTGAGTCGCCTCAGTCGTGTCCGACTCTGTGTGACCCCACAGACGGCAGCCCACCCGGCTCCCCCGTCCCTGGGATGCTCCAGGCAAGAACACTGGAGTGGGTTGCCGTTTCCTTCTCCAGCGCACGAAAGTGAAAAATGGTAGGCTTTAGTAATAGTAGAATCCAAAGTGTTACTACCTAAGACTACTCACTATGCTTTTCTTCTGCTATTACACCCCCCCCCTCATATATCAATATGGACTTCCTAGGTGGCTCAGTGGTAAAGAATCCACCTGCCAATGCAGGAGCTGGTTCGATCCCTGGTTGGGAAGATTCCCTGGAGGAAAAAAATGGCAACCCACTCTACTATTCTTGTCTACAAAATCCCATGGACAAAAGAGCCTGGTGGGCAACAGTCCATGGGGTCTCAAAAGAGTCAGACATGACTTAGAGACTAAACAACAACATCTATCAATATACTCTTTTTTTCTTTATGTAAAAGTGATACAGACACAGCTCATCAGAGTGGCTATTCCTACTCACAACAGGAAGGAAATAATTCTCTGATATGTTAAAAAGTGATTCATATATGAAAAAAAGATGACTTATATGACTGATGGGAAAGTCAACCAACTTTCATTCCTTTTCATGGTTAACAGAGGATAACAATTATATTCTGTAATGCAGAACAGAAAATTTAGTTGGAAAAAAAATGTCCTATTAGACAAAAAGAAACTTTGTGAAAAGGACTATAGCCCTGTGATAAAGAGAATGATGTGTGGTTTTGAAGTCTGAATATTTTCTGTAGATAATGAGCCTCCTCCAACGTTTTCAATAATCAACTCCATTTCCAAGAATCTAAGATATTCTTGCCAACACTACATTGTATCAGACAAGGCATATATGCTTCATGAGATGTAATGATATGAAAATCACCAGCCTATACCTCAAAAATTCAAAACTTCAGAGTTTAGTGGGAGAAAATAGGGTTTTGAGTGAAGAGTCTCTTGTTTTAATCCACTGACTAGAATACATAGGAATTCTAAGGAATTTCAGAAAATATCTTTCTAGTCCACACTTAAGTGGTACCATTTACTTGGGCGCTAATATACTTTACATTCTAATTTCTCAAAAACAAATCATTTATACTTAAATCCAATGTGTTAGCACAGAAGGTAAGAAATGGCCTTCACACAGGGAAAAATAATGCATTCAGGTAAGCCATATATTGTTATGTGTATTCTTTTGCAGAATTCATCAATAAGAAAAAACAACCCCTTCTAAGGGAACAAAGCCTCATAAAGAGCTCACAAAATTAGAAAATTACCGCCTGTGGATCCCCACTTAAAAATTGATAAAAATACAAATTCCCAAAGAGCTTTCTTTTTAAAATTATTTAGTTTTGGCTGTGCTGGGTCTTCACTGCTGCTGGGGCTTTTCTCACGCTGAGGCGAGTGGGGGCTTCTCTCTGGTTGCGATGCACAGACTTCTCGTTGCCGTGACTTCTCTTGTTGCAGAGCACAGGTTCTAGCATGGACTTCAGTAGCCGTGGCACACGGGCTTAGTTGCTCCACTGCATGTGGAATCTTCCCTGACCAGGGATGGAGCCCGTGTATCCTGCATTGGCAGGTGGATTCTTTACCACTGAGCCACCAGTGTTACTCAGTCATGTCTGACTCTTTTAAACCCCATGGACTGTGGCCCGCCAGGCTCCTTTGTTCATGGCATTCTCCAGGCAAGACTACTGGAGTTGGTTGCCATTCCCTTCCCAGGAATTGAACCAGGTCTCCTGAATTGCAGGCAGATTCTTCACCGTCTGAGTCACCAGGGAAGCCCCCCAAAAGCTTTCAGTTCAGTCGCTCAGTCATGTCCGACTCTTTGCGACCCCATGAATCGCAGCACTCCAGGCCTCCCTGTCCATCACGAACTCAGTTCACTCAGACTCACATCCATCGAGTCAGTGATGCCATCCAGCCATCTCATCCTCTGTCGTCCCCTTCTCCTCCTGCCCCCAATCCCTCCCAGCATCAGA
>SJYF01000462.1:94823-114976 GCA_006410515.1 Procapra przewalskii
AAAAGGAGCTTAAAGAAAGTGAAGAGACAAGCCACAAACCTAAAAAAAAATACTGTAACATAAATAATGGAAATAAGTTATTATTTAGGATATAATTTTTAAATCAATGAGGAAAAGATAAATAACCCAATAGAAAAATGCATAGAAGTCTTGCATAGTTACTTTATATACATAAAAAACCACAACAGCCAATACACATGAAAAGATGCTTAAACTCATTAATAATCAGGGAAATGCAAATCAAAATCGAATCATGAGGCATTACCGTTTACATCTAGCAGTTAGGCAGAAACCATAAATGTGGGTAACACTAAGTGTTGTCAAGGATGGCAAGCACCCCCTCCACTGGTACTGGAGCACAAAGTGGTACAACCATTTTAGAAAACAGTTTTTCACTACCTAAGAAAGTTGAAAATGTGCAAGCCCTAGGACTCTTTGGAATAGTCCTCAGAGATACTCTTACATATGTGTACAAGGAGGTGTATACATGAAAGTTTATAACAAAGAGAAAGAATGTCTATCAAGAGTAGAGTATTCTACAGCAGTGAAATGAATGCACTCTAACTTTGGGTTATCCATAACACTTGTACCCTGGTCATCAAGAACTTGATTATACTTCCAGTGAGTATGAATAAACACTTAGAATATTTTAAAATGTTTAATATGCTCTTTTAAGTTAAAGAAAATCCCAAATTTCCTAACTTCATGGGTACCTTTTGTAAAAAGAAGTATATTGGGTTGGCAAGAAAGTTTGTTTGCGTTTTGCATAAGGTGCTATGGAAAAACCCACACAAAATCTTTGGCCAACCCAACAGAAGGTCTGTTTTCCCCTCCTAGCCATGGACAGTTTCATTTAACAAAGTATATTTCCTTCTTGAAGACAGTGCTTTTTTAGAATAAAGACTCGAGGTCAGGGGCTAGTTTTGTTTTCGTTTTTGTACCCAGCACACTCCACTGGACGGTTATGCTGTGATATGAGCTGGGCGGGAGCTGAAACACGTCAGCTGGGTTTAGCCGAAGCAGTAGAGGGGCGCTTCGGCCTTGCCTTACCTCAGTAGTGCGTTCCTCCTCCTCCTCATCGCAGTCGAGGCCCTGGTGGGCGATCTCGGTCGTGTCGCTCTCCTGGAAGAGGCTGCTCTGCAGATCAGACACTCTGGTGGCTTCGGCTGTGACTTTTACTTTCATGCTGTGAAAGCCAGTGGAGACCATTCCCACTTGAAGGTTTACGGGCTCCCCTTCGAACAGCAGGAAGTGCGAGGTTACTCCTTCTTTAAAGCCAGGGGGCTGGTAATCGTTTGGGGTCACTGCAAAATGGAGAGGGCAGAAAACCAAGAAAACTGTGAGTTTCAGGAGAACAAGTCAGGTTAGTCTTTCATGTGTAACAACAGCCGTCTCTTTCAAAGGCTTGCGAAAATCCTTCTGTTGATCCAAAATACTGCTTGAGCACTAAAGAGGGGATTTGACAGAGGTCTCCACCTACCTGCACTGTAGTAGTGGAGAGTCATCGTCAGTATAACGTCGTTAGGAAGGGGTCCAAGGTCCTGCATCAGCGTGTACAGTTTACGGATCAGCATAACACTGGCTTTCTTAACATCTTCACTGTTTGTCCCACTTTCAAAGCTCGTGTTACTGCTATAACCACGTAAGAAAACAACACACTTTTCAATCACATATAATATTGAAAATCTATTTCAAAAAGAACAAAAATTTTTATTGTATGAGCAGATAAATATAAACTAAACGCAGGACACTCTTGAGACTATTTTAGAACATGAATTAAAGGAGTTATTGTACTTTTTGCAATGTATGTTCAAAGGGGTTCTTAAGTAGCAAGTTCCCTTAAGGCATTTTAAATGTGACCTCATTTTTAAAAATTTTCATTTATAAATGACCACATAATTTAATACTGAGAACAATGGACTTGACATTTAATATTGGCTGTGTTGCTAACTAGCTGAATGATTCTGGTCAAGTCACTTAGACACACCAGGTCAGTTAACCCCATTGTGAGATAAGCTTACACGTTTCTATATCTCTCTAAATTAAATCAGTCGTCATCTCTGGCCTTTGGACCATCTGGGTATCTCTCAGAGGCATCCCCTTTTCACTTTTGCATGGATTATCACCATGACTGACTATTCTTCCTGTTTTCCTTCTTGTTCACACTGCAAAACATTCTCCACACCGCTCCTAATACATATTCCTAAAAGGAAAATCCACTCACGTCCCTCTCTTAAGTTTCTTACATTGTATCCATTACTTTTCAGTGAAATTCAAAAAATCGAGAACAGTGTGTGTACAATGGCCTTTCACCAGCCACACCCTCACCTCCACCTTCAGCTGTGACTAGTGCCCGATTCCTTCCTACGCCTGCGCATTTGTGTATGCTGTTCACTCTGCTTACACTGAGCTTTTCCCGCTTGTCTCCGTGACACTCACGTGTCATCTCTTCAGGAGGTCTTCTCTGGCCGTGCTCACCCTGCACGCCCATGTATAACCGTATGAGCCCTCTAGCCTGAGTGGCTGTATTTTTCATCTCCACAGTACTAAGTTTGGTGCCCAACCCCAGTAAGTACTCAATAAACATTTGTTGTATTGAGTGAATGAACAAATTGGGCTAAATTACCTTTCAACTCTAAACATTTTTTATTTCTCTCCAAAACTTTCCCCCCGATTAGTCTCACATTTGAGTAGTTTCCAGGAAGGACTTTGACTGCAGTATATTTGCACAATGCCTTTCACGTAGTAAGTGCGCAATACTGAGAAATAATCCTTAGTAACTGAACTACTAGAGGCAGTGTGAATGCATAAAACAAACATTATTAAGTAAACACATTTGCTCCTTTTTCAGTTTTGAACAACTTAGTTTTGTCTGCCAGGATCTAGCCAGTTTGAAATAAGTAACCAGAGGGAAGGGTGGTAGCCATGAAGTCCATGGGATCCTCCAGTATACATCATAGTCATGAAATCGTTTCATGTAAGATCATATTCAAGGATTCCTTGTACTGTTTTTTAAAAGGAAAATCATCTTTACTATGTAAGAGGTGATAAGGTAATTTTGTATGAACAGTCACCCAAACAAAGGCCCAGCTTTGGTCTAGTATGCATTACTTTCTCTTCCCCTGAGTAGCAGAAAGATTTGGCCTTTTCTGTTATACTGCTCATCTCTAGATATATGCGCCTTCACGACAAGAGATTAATCTGGTTGTCAGTGGCACTTAGATTTGAATTTGAGAGAGCAAAAGGCAGCTGTTTTATGTAAGAGAATATATATGAAAAGCTCTGAACACTCTGTACAGTATTATACAGATGTTAGCTAATGATGTTTAGTACCTTAGTTCTTATTCCTAGAACCTGCTTCCTCTTCACGTCCTAGTGCTGTCTGGAAATTTTACAAGGGAGGGGATTATAAGGCTATGAATCTTGGAGAGAAATTGTAAAACTTGTAGTAAATGATGAGAGAACTCATCGTATGGAAGATCGAGAATGAGGCCACATAATTTTCTTCAGAGTCCACATAATTTTCTTCAGAGTCATTCCTTTCAGAGAGACTCACGCCTCTGAGGTGGAGCTCTCTACCACCCAAGACTTTTCTCCAGCCTCCACCCGCCCCATTTCTATTCCACCTCATTAGGGATACTCAGCTCTATCTGAATCCAAAAGCTGGGAGGGGAATAAAACATCTCCATACAAACTGAGGGCCTTCTGAAGCAACTGTCCTTGTCCTTGCTATTCAATCCACTAGCATATCTAAAACTTAAAATTTTAGACTTGATAGGAAAATGCAGTGCTTTCCAGTCTTTTCCATACAAGGTTACAATATAGATGGTTACATTCATATGACATACGGGGGTAAGCAGATGAGAATATTTGTGTCTGTAGGTAAACAGAGCAGGGACCTCGCCTATCCCAGTCCCTGTCTGGCTGTTCTGAGGGTAGAAAGGATCGCTTTCTTGGCACAGCAATTCAGAAGCTTTGGGTTAATGGTTAGATAGAGCCTCACAGAGTTCCTCAATCAACACCACATGCACAGTCCCATCAATATAATTTCTACTGCTGTGCTACCCACCAGCCACCATAAAGGCCCCACCATCACCACCGTGACCACTCGGTACCATTCACTGTGTGCTTCTTACCTGCCAGGGGTGGGCAAAGCTTTACCTGTGCATTATAATTTAACAATCACAGCAACCATATGAAGCAGATACTATTAATTCCACTGCGTGGATGAGAATGCTAACATCTGGGGAGGCTGAGTAGTCTATCCAAAATTATAAGACCAGAAATGTCAGAGCTGGGGATCCAAGCTAGATCTTTCTGCCTTAAGAGTGAGGATTCCTGACCACTAAACTTAACTGCCTTTAGACCCACTCATATCACCTACAAGGAGAAGAGGGAGAGAAGCAGAGGGAGCCTCCTCTCCCACCACCTTCATCCACGGATGCTTCAGAAATTTAAACAGTTATTACATTCCCTTTCTATAATAGCAGGTTTTTTGTAAGATTATTGGGGAGGTTACATGGAAGTATAAGGCCTATCTCTGGCTTCAAGAGGTATATGTTTACCTCAACCCTATGTATTTCTTATGTTCATTAAACAGATTCTACCTGTCAAAATCCATAGTGGCTCCTTCTTTTGTGTATTTGAATTTGAACTGGTATATCTCAGTCACTTTCTAGAAATATCAAAGGGAAGAAAGAAAGAAATTACTTTCAGGAAATCTCTGGATGTTCTTATCTACTAACAGGTGTTACCTATCAGGTGTTACAGATGTTTTCTTATCTAGTAAAAGTATACACCTTCACTGTTCACCTTCTATGCCTCCTACATACCAGTTTTACAGCATGACATTATTCAGGAGTGATAGCTCCAGATAAAAAGGTGACAGTTTTTCTCCTCTAAGCTAAAAATGAGTTAGATGGCATAGCCTATTGTTACTGCTTTAAAGCTGGAGAAATTAAAGTCCAGAGGCAAGTGTCTGACCTGGCTTTGGTCAGTAACAGTGGAGCCAGCTAAGAAGCCTTTCATTCATGGAGCAGATATTTACTGAATGTCTACTTTGGGTCAGCACTGGAGTCACTGTGGTGAGCATGACAGAAAAGGTCCCTGTTCTTCCGGAGGGTACAGACTGGTGGGAGAAATGGCCAGTAAATAAGTGAACAAATAGCAACTTTAGGTAGTGATAAGTGCTGTGGACAACATGAGGCGCAGCCTGTGACAGAGGACGCGAGGGCGAGGGGCTGACTGGGTTGGGAAGGGCCAAGGAAGCCGTCGCTGATGACATGTTTGAGCTGAGCCTCCTTGACAGGGGTCAGCCCTGCGCAGACGTGGGGGAGGGCGGGGCACCCCAGGCAGAAGCAGCAGCGAGGCTGACGCTCTGGAGGAGGAAAGGAAGCCTCCTTCAGGACTACAGAGGCGGCCAAGTGGCCGATGAGGAGTGAGCAAGGGGGAGAGTGTAGGAGATGAGGCTGTGGAGGAAGTTGTGGTGCCTTGTAACTAAGAGGCTTGGACTTTATTCCAAGTAAACAGGAAGCGAATGGTGAGTGGTATTAAGCATGGGAGTGATTTGCACTTTTTTAAAGATCACCTTGGCTATTTTAAGAGTTCAGAGAAGTGGGAACCATGAGAGTAATTAAGATGGTAGTAATTCAGACTACAATGGCAGTAGGTAAACTAGAAAAATTTGAAAAAGAACCAGAGTCTGTGGTATCAGATCTTTTTTTTTTTTAACTTTTGTGATCTTGCACTAAAAACTAGAAACCACCGCTATCTGCTAGCTATAAATAGAGACAAACATAAATAAATAAGCTAGAAATAGAGAGGGACAGATTTCCTCATGAGAGATGTAGTCCATTTAAAATAAAATGATCGCCTAGCAGTTGAAGCTAACATTTGACCCAGATACACATACAGTTGACTCTTGAACAACACAGGTTTGAACCATGCAGGCCCACTTAAACATGGATTTTTTTTCAATAGTAAATACTACAGCTGAATGTGATACGTGATTGTTGAATCCAGAGGAGGCAGAACCAAGGATACAGAGGAACTCTGCAAGGAGGACCCCCATGAATTATGCACAGCCTTCCACTGCATGGGGCCGCCACCCCAACCTCTTTGTTGCTAGAGAGTCAACAGCAGTCTATCCACAGAGCTGGAGAAGGCGCTGAAGACAGGCAGGCAAAGGCTGAGTTTAAGTCAGAACACAAAAAAGACTCTTCCTTCACTGTTTCAGTGTTTTGTTCCCTGACAGTGTGGGAATGGGAATGTTAGATTGATGAGGAAAAAATCACAACGTTCTTATTACCTGTTTCTGTCTGAGATTTGGTGTCCCATTAATCAGTCAGCGGGTTCTGGCTTATGCTGCTTACATTCTTTAAAGACTAATTTGTAATGGAGTTAATTTTAAGAGAAAAAAATTTTTCTAGCAAAACAATCTATGTGAGAAATCAAACCAAGATCAGAAGGCTGCTTCGTGAGTCCGGTAGGAGAGATGTATGAGACTGGAGGAGCCTACAGCAACAGGTTTCCTCCAGACAGGCTAGATACACAACACCCTTCTTTGTGGATGAGGGTGTAGTTGCCCTGTCAGGTACACAATGCCTGTTCTTCTTGCCCGCCCATGTTTCCCAACCAGCTCTAGCTTTTCGATGCTCCAAGCTATCTTTTAATTGCATCAAGAGCAGATCCTGTAATGGGTGATAAAAAAATTGACACTTTCTTATTTGGTCTGTAGGGCAACTGATAAAAAAAGTCATGTTTGTAATTGTTTTACACTGTGTGTGTTAGTTGTGTCTGATTCTTTGCGACCCCAGGGACTGCAGCCCACCAGGCTACATGGAATTCTAGCTCCATGGAATTCTCCAGGCAAGAATACTGGAGTGGGTAGCCATTCCCTTCTCCAGGGGATCTTCCTGACCCAGGAATTGAACCCAGGTCTCCTGCATCGCAGGCAGACTCTTTACTGTCTGAGCCACCAGGGAAGTCCAATTGTTTTACAGAAGATGCTCATCCTTAATAACTTCAATCTGTGTCTGATTGATCAAAGAAGGTATATTTACAGCAGGCACTAGTCTCTGCTTAACACCTCATAAAACATTCTCCTGCTTTTCAGATTAATGTGTTGCCTAATAAAGATGAGCCTTTAAGCTGCTCACCAATGGGTTCTATCAATCATACTGAATGTATCCACATGGATCAGAACAGCAGCAACATATACAGCCTTTCATTCTCCCTCCCTGTTCCAACCCACTGGCAAGACTTTTCAGGCCTGTCTCCAAAGCGCATCCCCAGGCCATCTGGTTCTCTTCACCCCCATTCTCTTCACCCCATCCAAGCCAAGACCAGCTCTTTCCATCTGACCTGCTTGCTTCCAAACTATTCCTCCTCCTCCAAATTCATTCTCTGTTCTGTGGCCAAAAAGAGTCTGGAAAATGCAAATCAGACCATGTTGCTCCTTTGTTAATCCTGAGGGCTCCCACTGCCCTCAGGATAAAATCCGGTTTACCTTGGTCCACTGGCCTGACTCATCTGTGCCCTGCCGACCTCTCTGACCTTCTCTCTTGCCTCTTCCTTCCACCCCACTCACCCAGCTCGAGGCCCAGGGCAGCCTCGCTGTCCATGAACATACAAAATGCCTTCCTGCCTTCAGACAACTGCCCTCTGGGGTATGTTGTCTCCAGTTGATGATAGTAATCCTGATACGTGGGCACTTCCCTAAATGCTCTACATATAGACAGACTGGGAGCAGGCACCACACCATTACAGATGAAGCTAGTGAGCAGCAGAGCTGGGATCCGACGCGGACATCTGCGGTGTTAACTCCTGTACTGTTACGCCAGTCCCATGCTGTTGCCTTTCACAAGCCTGCACAGGGCTGCTCTTCTGGCCACTGAGTCTCAGCTCAAACAGTGGCCCCTCAGGGAGACCTTCCAGAGACTGCTCTCCAATCTTTTTTCCTCCATTCCCACTTAGCACTCTCCAGCATACCAACTTCTTTTATTTTCATAGCTTTATGATGTATCTGAAGCTGTTGCTAACTTTTGTTTACTTGTTTATTGTTTATCCTCCTTCATAAGCTTAATGTAAGCTTCCAGACAGCAGGGACCTTGTCTATCCCATTAATTCCTCTGTGTCAGACACAGAAGTGGAACCTAATTAATCCTTGCTGAATGAATAAATAGTCAGCCAGGATACAGTTCACACTCAATTGGATTTCATCTTACAGAATTAAGTCTCCAAAAGTGTACTGTGGCTAGAAACAGGGGCCCTCTGTATTTCAGTTCCTGAAATGATCTATTGAAAGTGGTGCTGACCACCTCTGATAGTCCCAAAGAAAACCAGGCGGCGAAATGACAAGATCTGTGTTGTGGTGTCAGTTGCGTCCGACTCTCTGCAGCTCCATGGACTGCGGCATGCCATGCTTTCCTGTCCTTCACCATCTCCTGGAGTTTGCTCACATTCATGTCCATTGAGTCGGTGATGCCATCCAACCATCTCATCCTCTGTCACCCCCTTCTCCTCCTGCCCTCAATCTTTCCCAGCATCAGGGTCTGTTCCAACAAGCTGGCTCTTCACATCAGGTGGCCAGAGTACTGGAGCTTCAGCTTCAGCATTAGTCATTCTAATGCATATTCAGGGTTGATTTCCTTTAAGATTACTGGTTGGATCTCCGTGCAGTCCAAGGCACTCTCAAGAGCCTTCTCTACCACAATCTAAAGCATCAGTTCTTTGGCACTCAATCTTCTTTATGGTCCAACTCTCATATCCTTAGATGACTACTGGAAAAAACCAGAGCTTTGACCATATGGACCTTTGTTGGCAAAGTGATGTCTCCGCTTTTTATACTCTCTAGGTTTGTCACAGCTTTTCTTCCAAGGCACAAGCGTCTTTTATTCAAATATAGTAATTCTTTATGGGTCCAGCATGTGTTAGGTTACACATCTTATTAATACCCTCCCCCGTTCTGTAGCATGCATCTGCAGAAAAGCTACACCGTCCCTCTTCACTGCTTTAGTTACTTTTGCCAGTTCATCTTTCTTGAGAGGAGCAACCAGGACAAAACCTCAGGTACAGAAGCACCACAGCTTTGTGCAATGCCCCAAACTCCGCTGGTCTCTGGACAGAGTAAGCACACTTGTTTAAGCCAGAGGTTCTCAACTGGTGTACACTGACAGCTCTTCACAGGAGCACTGCTAATTTTAGTCCATGTGTAACATGCTTTTTTGCTTCAGGTAAATATTAATGTTGTTATTATTTGTGCAATTCTGCTTAAGGGAGGCTATGCTTTTACCAACATGAGTTAAGAAACATGGTACCGTATTAGGTAAGACTGTTTATGTGAGAATGTTGTTTTGAGAGTATATAAAAGAATGAGATCAATTTACGTAAATTGTTCTCTCAGTGTCTTGATGCTAAAGAGCAATCATGAAACAGTGTAACCCATGGATACTCTCAGGCTATGAGCATCGCTATGCCATAGTTATACCATAATTATTGCTGAGATGTGTGGAGTCTTTCTGAGTCTTTTAATCCTCTTAAACATGCCACCAAATTATCTAGTAATCAAAAGTGTTCCATGAACACAGAGGTTAGGGATCATTGCTATAGGAAACAATATGTAAGAGTTCAGAATATTTTTTCTGGGTCATAAATGATGGCTTAGAACGTATCATCTAATAAGCTGATTTTGCTTTCTAACTTTATTATATATATTGCCTACATCAAATTTCATTTAACAGTTTTCTTCACACTATAATATTTTTCTGTAGATAAGCCAAATTTCCTAAGCATCATACTACCTCAAAAAGCCTCAAAAAATTTCAGACCAGGAGTTTGGCATGCAGAATAAAACTTAGTAATTTATTGCATGAAGGAAATGACCAATTTATTAACAATTTATTGGAGATCTTACTTTGGGAAACTTTTCAAATGTACTGGGAAAAAACCCTGAAAACTAAACTAGAGCTAGAGATATATAGAGGTAGCTTGGGCACTGAGGAATTATTACCTACCTGCATGCTCCAGTTTTCTTCGGCCTTGCTCAAACAGCTACTTATAATCTTGCCAAAGAGTGAATAGTAAAGGCTAAAAAAATGCTCAGCTTAGTTGTGAAGGTCACCATTTAGGCTAAATTCATAGGCTTAGGGAAAGAAAATTGAAAGCAAGGAAAGGGGAAGAGGAAAGAAAGCTGAGAGGAAAATAGAGGTCAGAATGAGAAGAAAGGAGGAAGGGCATCTTCCTCCATTCCTGGGCTGTGATCTCAGCTGCTGTCCAAGCAGCACAGGTAACCACCGTGTACTCAGTCCGATGAGTCACTCTGGGGGATGAAAAGACAAGACCCTTGTCCTCAAGAATTCAGAGTCTGGCTAGAAGACAAAGTAATCTATAGGAATCAAGAGTGTTGAATTGTGAGGTCCTGCTGGAAAAGGGAATTCAGAGAAGGAAGAACTTCGTGTGAACAAAATAATCAAAGAGGCTCTCATGGAAGTTTCAGACACAAGCTGGCGTTGAGGATACGTAGGACTCAATAAGCAGAGGGAAGAAATTTACAGAGAGAAGGAAAAAGGTAAGGCTTGGAAATCTATGAGAAGGTCAGAGGGGGAGAATTTAGTCTTTAAAAAAAAAAAAAAAGGTTTAGCATTTTTATGCCCCAAAGACCTCAAACAGAAAGGATTCAGCATCAGTCAAAATGAAAAGGAAATGCGGTCTTTATAAATCAGACTCTCACTGTTAAGGTGTTAGGGAATAGGCTTCAGTTCCACTCAATGTTTTTTTCCCAGTACTGAAGTGAAGTGAAGTCGCTCAGTCGTGTCCGACTCTTTGCGACCCCATGGACTATAGCCTACCAGGCTCCTCTGTCCATGGGATTTTCCAGGCAACAGTCCTGGAGTGGATTGCCATTTCCTTCTCCAGGGGATCTTCCCAGTACTGCTAGGTAGTTTTTTTAAATCGCATAAGAATTGGTGACATTTATAATACAACACACAGAAACAGCTCACTATGAGTTACTTTGCTCATTTGGTAGTCTAGTGACATAATCTATGGCCTCAACTCAGGTAAACATATTTAAATATACATGCACTGCCCATTTCTCTGTGTTCTTACCTCAGGTTCCTTGGGATTTGTGTAAAGCTATTTAAGGAAAAATAAACAGCATTTAATTTCTGAAACTAGATTACTCTTCACAGAATACATTTGCTATGTGAAGAGTTCAGTTTGTGCTATATTGAGTACTGAAATACATATATGCATAGATTATATATATCTTGAGATATATATTTCAAGCTAAAGGTGGAATAAGCTCTAATTTTGTGAACATAGAGAGGCTTTAGGGTATTCCATGAACATTGACTATAAGGAAATTGATAGCCAGGTATTTATAATTACTGTAACTGAGCTACAAATAAATTCTAAATAATTGGTTATGGTTTTAAATTTTTAAAATAATTTCTATATCTAAGACTCTCAGTAGTATTGTCTCACTTTCCTTCTGTTCTTAATGACATATACCATGCTATACCAAGCAGTATACAAAACTTCAGAAAAGTCTGCAAAACTTCAAAAACAAGGAACTTTGAGTCTGTAAAGTAACTCAGAAAATGAAATCCTGATAGCTAGTAGATAGAACAGATAGTATATCCTATATATTTCCTCAGTTATTGTAATATGCCAAAGAGATATACAGACTGTGACATTTTAGTAAAAGTTTTGAGAGTTTTTTTTTTTTAATTCCAAAATGTCATAGGACAGACAATGAAATTCCGGAAGGATGAGAGAGAGTACACTGCTTAACCTTTCACTTGCCAAAAGACAAGGAAGCAGACAGAAGCTTAGTCTTTAAATGTGTACTTACTGTTAGCACTGCCATGTGTAGCTTTAAGAGAAAAGAAAACGTTGTTACTATACACTCGCACCTGTGTTATTGTTTTTTCCAATAAAGCCTAGTTAAACTATGACATCATAGATGTTCCAAAAATTTGGGTAGAAAAAATATTCAGAAGGTCAGAGAAATGGATGCTAATTTTCCATTCATCCAAGTGAGTGTCTATTACATACCCAAGGTTCTGCTGGGGAGGGGAAGGATGAAAAAAAAAAGATAACTATACTTACACATTCTAGTTTGGGAGGCAAAAGATACACAAAATAATTCATTATAAGAGTTAAATATGCCATAAGCATCTCTAAAACATTTTGCCCTTGGAAAGGAATCTACTAGAGTTACCGATCTGAAGTCTGATATGAGTTTTACAAAACCCCTGCCCTCCCTACGTATACGTTACAAATCAGATTCTCTCTGTCTGAAAGAATAACAGAATGCATAGATACAGAGACAGAATCAGGTCTATCAGGTCTATCACAAACTTTTAAACGCTGTGAACAGATGAGAAAATTTTCAGGACCATAACTTCATATCAAATTATTCACCTATTTCACACAAAGGACCAAAACTTTAGTGACGCTGTGTGGCCATTTTGGTTACTGCATACAGTGAAACTCTAGCTTGCATTAATTAATATCTCATTCATTCATTCAAAAGTAGAAATGGCCCCTGATCTCAGGGAACGTGTATACCAGCAGGACAAAACACACACACACACACACACACACACACATAGGTACATCACCACAAGTGTGTTAATTGCTATGAAGCAGTTAGGTTGTGCACATTGAACAGATGGACAATCTAGGCTGGGAGAAGGGTGGCAGGGGGCCGGGGCTTGTCAAGGAAAGCCTTTCGGGGGAAGTAGATATTTAGCCTGGGACATGAAGGATAAATTGGAATTAGCCAGATAAAGGGTGTGGGGTAGGGAAGAAACTTTTGACGGAAAAGTAGCAATATGTACAAAGGTAAAAGGCACTCAGCATGTTCTAGAATCCTTGTGTGGTTTGAACTTGGTGAACAATGGTGAGAGTGATGCCTTAGAAAGTGTGATCCCTAGGCCAGCAGTCTCAGCATCACTTGGAACTTGTCTGAAATGAAAATTCTCACACCAGAAATTTGGGGGTGGGACCTGGCAATGTGTGTTTTACCAGGCCTTCCAGGTGATTCTGACGCAAGCTAACATTTGAAAACTGCTGCCTTGGATTATTAACTCACTTAATTCTCAAACAACCCTGAGGTAGGTTCTAATATTACTGTAAAGGAACCCTAAGAGGTAGGTCACATGCCAAGATGCAGGAATTAAGTGGCAGAGCTACGATTCACTTCAGGCTGGCTTTTTCCAGCCTTGAGCTCTCACCTACATTGCACTGCCCCTCAATGATGGCACTCAAGAAATGCTGCTCAGTGAATGGACAGGAGAGTGAATGAGTGCTGCTCGGTGCACTGGTGATGGCCTTCTACCCCTCTCAACCCATCTAAGTACTAAGGGCCTTCAAATCTCAGGAGTCATTTTCTCCCAGAGATTTCCCTCCTGCCTCTCACTGCCTGTAATCCCACCTTTTCCATACTTCCTTTGCACATGATCAGTATCTTGCCTTTGGCATTACACCACTTTCTAATGAATATTATGATTATTTATGCTTGTGATAAAGATGATTTTTAAACTAAAAATATCAAACTGATAGGAAAAAACTCAAAATTTAATAGCCCAACCTGGCACAGGTAGAGACCAATCAGAAAAGGTGCCAGCTTAGCCTTAGGCTGGGTTCCTGGAAGCTCCCCCTGAGCCAGCTGTCAGCCCTTTAGTTGCTAGGTTATGGAACAGTCTGGGGAGATCCAAGACTCCCCAGAGCCTGGTGGGGTGAAGGGGAGGACACGGTGGGAGTCGTTTGGGGCCTCAGAGAAGCATTTATTTAGCACTGGATATAGAGTACTTCAGTGTTTTAACAAAAGGTACAGCCACACCAGTGTCCACTAGCTGATCATCAGCTGTGCACAGGAGTGGCATTCGTCCTCTGCCTGGTCATAAGCTCTTTGTGTGCACAATCTCAAATCTGTTTTTTTCTTGCATTCCTCAACCTCCTCGTCAGTGCTGAATAACTCATAAGTAATAACTGTTCAATGAAAAAGGAAATGTATCAGTGTAACTAAATAATCCAATGTAAGGCTTACTCATCTTAAGTTTTCTTAAAGGAATAGGAATTGAGAAGGGGTAAAAAGACACAGATGGGGAAAAGGAGGAAGCAGCGATGCAAAGTTCATTTATTAAATTATCTCTTCCACTAGACTGGAGCTTCTAATTTTTATACCCTTTGCAGCTATCTTGGGCAGTGAGGAAAATCTAATGCACTTAAAATTCAGGCTGCATTTTTAAAAATTCAAGCTATAATACTAGCTATTTTGGGGGAACAGGTTATATACATGTGCCAAACATAGATAATGAAATAACACAGAATAAAAATCAAGTATTCAATCCCATTTTTTCCTTTCCCATCTGCACATTGCATCACCACTCTTTTGAAGAAGCTCAATGTGCTAAATGCCAGATTCTTGTCTCCCCTGTCCCACATCCTGTGGGTCTCTTCCAGTGACTTCAGAGGAAATTCTGTGGTCAAAGAGATATGAGTATGTAGAAGAGAAAACTGAGGGTGTCAGTTCTAACTGATGTAAACGAGACATCAACAGGACAACAGAGACACAGAAAGACACTGGGTCATGAAGGCATATTGTAGGAACTGGTGTACTGTTAAAACACAACAAAATAAAGGCTAAAATCTTCTTTTAAAGGGATAAAGGGTGAGTCTTTGATCTTGGTATAAATTTAAAGACGTTCTTACGTATCTCTTTTCCAAAGCATCAAAACAACCTTGAATCCTGTCGAGAAATAAATGCTTGATGTCAATTTGGATTAGATGCAAAGCCAAAAAGAATCCCAAGTACAAAACTAATTTACTTTTTTTGCTTTGAAATACTTTAAGTTGATAACCACCTCACCTTTCAACCATTTAATCATTTTCTAGAAACTCCTAGTATGTCTTAATGTATTCACAGTACTTATAATCAATAATAGGTAGGCAGTTTTGAGGTAGGGAATCACATCTTATTTTTCTTTTTGCATCCTGTAATGTTTAGCACACTGACATGTATTTGATAAGTAATCAAATTTTGATTGATATTTTTCTTGCTTGTATAAAGTCTGTATTCTTAAAAAAAAAAAACTAAATCAGTACCTTAAAATAATACTGGATAATTGTTACACATTTCTAGGAAGTTGTAAAAAAAAAAATACATGAAAAGAAAGGAAGAAGGCAACAGTTTTAAGGAAATGATCTTACCAAATAACGTCTTATGGGTAATTTCAGCCATAATAAAAATAATGCTGTTCAACTTTGGTGGAATTTCAGTTACTTACCACTTGATAATATGCAGTGACCCAGGACATTTTTTATCTTCTCGGAGGATTTTTAAACTGAGGTCTACAAAAACAGAGACATAGTCTGCTGTACTAAAATTGTCCATGCTAAATAAGGTATTTCCTTTCATGATTTTATTTATACCATTTACTTAGTTTTATAGCTTATAAAAACATTTTGAATCTCTAAATGTCTAATTTTAAAACAAATCCTGTGTTGATAATTGGCTTAGTTCCCGTTTTTATTATAGATTAGCAGTCTCCTCTTCTACAGTGTACACAACTGAGTTGGTTGTGAAATCAATGTGTCACTTCTCTGCTTCTGCTGAATTTTAAGTTATCATAAGGTAGTACTGAGACCAGCTATATCAAGCAATTTAAAATATACACCTCAATCTCAAATTACTTATCTGGTATTTCTCTCAGTGGGGGAAAAAAAAGGATAAAAATTTTTTCATGGGTTATTCTCAGATATTAATTTCCATCTGAAATTCAACCACCTTACTATAGGAAGGAAGAATA
This sequence comes from Procapra przewalskii, assembly GCA_006410515.1. Taxonomy (NCBI): domain Eukaryota; kingdom Metazoa; phylum Chordata; class Mammalia; order Artiodactyla; family Bovidae; genus Procapra; species Procapra przewalskii. The sequence continues at coordinate 110,642 of SJYF01000462.1, forward strand.
AGAAAAGCATTAAAAGTTTGATTTAGATTAGTCTAAAATTGATTACTGATTCATGTATGACTTCGTGTAAATCACTTCACCTTTTCACAGTGTTTTCCTATTCTAAAATTGATGTTGCCTCTGTTGCTGTTGAGGGATATGAAAATTATTACTGGGCATTTTGATGTCATGTGCTACTTTAAGTATAAACACTGAGAGGAAAATATATAACTTCCATTAAAACTATCACAAAAAATAAAGCTGTAAACAATGGTATTGCCCTCCATGCATAGGTTAGTGATTGGCACACAGTAAGTGCTTAATTAATTACCCCAAACGTGTTCTTCTCCAATTCCATATTCCAAACAAGAGGAGAAATGACAATTATATGCTGAAGAGAAACATTTTCACTATTACAGATTTCTGTCCTGGCCAGAAGAGCACAACACAAACGGGGCTGCCCCAACTGCAGACATGCTTTTGTGTTTACAGCACACATGGATTTCACTGATGTTCATGCGGAGAAGCAAATGGTGTTTAAGCAAAAATAAACTGGAATGAGGCCTAAGTTATCATTAAATACAGATGTGAGAAACAAAGTAAAATTAGATTTTGAAAAATAACATCTTAAAGGAAACTTGTAGCCCTCTATATTTATTTTCCAAATGATACTTTCCCACTTTGGTGACAAATCAGCAAGATTTTCTGAATGGTTATCACAATCTAGCTTTTTAAAAAAATAAGATTTTTGAAAAACTGAAGAGTCCTAGCTAGGTACATTCTTCTTAATACAAGAGAAGGAAAGGAGACAGAAACAGCTTGTAATACAAGGAAATGAGATCATAAATTTAAGGACATAAGAAATAAAAGGAAGAAAACTAGAAAAGAGAGAAAATTGAGAAAAGAACAGAACTGATTGGAATAGTAATTGTTGACATCTCCATGTCAATCAATAGATGGGTTTGGGATGGGTATGCATTTTTTCGAGCTTATTTCTATATGTGAACAGAAAGAATTTTTAAAAACTTCTCAAAGTTCCTCAATGCGGAAGTCTGTCTCAAAGTTGAGACAAAATAGTACAAATGTACAGCACATACATAGATTTCACCCTGGCTGCTGCTTTTGTAGGTGTAGTTTAGAATTACTGGGCTTGTCCATACAGATTTTTTTCTTCAGCCTGTCATTTGGTATCTAGCCAGGAACTAATGGTTCCTACAAGTAAAACCACTACACAAAGTGAAATTAAAATGGAAAATGAATTAGCAAATTGATCCTGACAAACAGGCCCATGACCTGGAATTAGCACACTCCATGAGAAATTAAAGTTTTACTCCTGCCAAATAGAGGGAAAGGGCTGCACCAGCCAAAGTAACCATTTAGTTAGACTGTACCATCCAAATGGCGTTCTCCGTAAGAGCTCTCTGGAAATAGGCCCCGTAGATACGTTATACATGAGATAGAAGTAGCAAAAAGTTTCTTCACCATTATCAGTGACTCATGCTCGTTAGTGATTTGAGATGGGAAAACTGTTTTCTAGGAGGGAGGAAAAAAACGAAAAAGATTAGTATTCTTTAATATATTCAGCCCATCATATCATTACCACAAGCAAAATGGAAAGACTTTTCAAGACCTCAAGTCTGATACGTTTCAAGATAATCAAAAGGAAACAAGGCTTTGAATATTGCTTTAAATTAGATCTTCACTGGCAAGGTAGAGAAGAAAGGTAGAGAGAGGTATTCAAGTAAGTCAAGACTAATATAATTTATTTTACAATGATCTGTGGATTTGAGGCAAAACTGGGAGTTTGATGATGTGATCTTCCCTTTCACACACTCCTCAAAAGGCGCTGCAACCCGCCCTTCGCCCCCTCCATTCTGTTCTCTCCTCTCTGGTCGCCAAGCACATCCTATCTTTGGCCTCACCTCAGTCCCCATACTATGCGACTCTACTGCAGTGTCTGACACTTTTGCCCACACTTGCTCTCAGCTTCCATAACATGATTTTCTTGTTTTTTCCCCCATTTATCCTCCATAGCTATTTCAGTCTCTTTTTTTTTTTCTTCTTCAGTTTTTCTGCATTTTCTGGGTGTTGCTCCCACCCCAGAATTCTGTCTCCAGTCTTTTCTCTTTCCAAAGCTCTCTCTTCTTGAGTCATCTAGTCTCATTGCTTTACCTGCAGCCAGTACAGAGAAAATGTCCTTATTTCTGTTCTGAGCTTGACTTCCATGTCTATTTTCCCAACATCTATGCCCAGACCACTTTGTAGACCTCTCAAACTCAGTTTCTCTCTCTCACCCTGACTGAAACCTGATCCCAAGCTTCAGTCTCAAACAAATGAATCAGTGTCCCCTTCAGTCAAATCATCCAAGCCAGACGCAGAAGTCACCTTTGGCTTCTCGCCCCCCTCCATACTCCACATCCAATCACACAGTACTGTTAATTCTATCTAGAAGCGACGCATTTTCTCCTTTCGCTTCTTGCTGACTTGGCTCAGGACGTGCCCATTTCTCCCCTTTACTACTGCAGTAGCCTCTGACCTCCCTGCCAATCGTTTTCATTCAATCTGTCCTTCCTGTTGCCGTCATCATTAACTTTAAAGAATACAAATCTTATCATGACACTCCCAGTGTTCACACAGGATAGAGTTCAAGTGTGGCATTTGAGAACTGTCAAAACCTTATCTTTGCCCAGTTTTCTCGCCTCATCTCCCAGGGCCCCCCATCCTCTCCCACGCACCCAGCTCTTCAGCCACATGCAACTGCTCCTCATCAACTGTTCTGCTACCACCTATTTTCACCTTTTGCGCTTTGCTTAAGCAAAAGTTCTGCAATGTAGGTGACTCTCACACATGAAGCTCAGCTCAGGAAACCTGGCACAAATGAGTACTACTGCATGATTGCCCTTATACAAGATACAAAAGCAGCTGAGATGAATCCATGTTACTAGAAGTCGGGATGGCAAAGCTCCCATCACCTTGTTCAGATTCAGAGGTCTTTAAACTAAGGCATGCAGTTGCAACTGTTCAGTTTTAGTAATTCTGTTACTTGGAGGCAGGTACTAGCCACAAATACGCCTTTAGATGAAAGAGAACGCCCCCAAAGCTTTTCTGTATCTAGATCTGGTTCTAGAATATCTTCTGGACATTCTGGACATGATTTTGCAATTTAAGCTGCTTCTTGGGTACACTATATAGTGAAAATGAATTATCAGTTCATCCTTTTGGTCAAACCACATTATATTCCGTTTTTAAGAAGATATAATTATTACTCTGGAATGTATGAGAGGAATTTGGGGGGGGGGATTAATAGAGATCTTAAAGCCAGCCTAAGGCTTTTTATTTGTATTCTGTAACCAGTGGAAAGGCAGCAGGTTTGATCAGGTCAGTAGAATAATTGTTTTAGGAATATCAAGCTATAGCAGAAGTAGGAAAAGATTACAGTTTAAAGGGAATTTGATATGGAATGTGCACGTGTCTGCATGTAAGTGTGTAAAATTTTACAGAAAATTGCTTTTTGTACCCATAGATTCTGAGAAATTAAGGTTCTTTGGGGTTAATTGGGTAATAGCTGGCATGATATGTATATATAATAACTTACTGAAAGCATGCCAAAACTTAGAGACAATACTTAAGTAATAACCATCTGTAAAATTAAATAATCTAAAAATATAAAGACATTTATTTTAAATATGGAATCAAAAGGGCCATTTGTAGTAATGAAGATCAATGATTGGAAAAGGCCTCTAGAATTGTTATTTTTCTATATTCCAGGAATTTTTTTCTCAGCTCAACTGGTCTAATATTTTAAGAGGTACCACGCACATTTTCATAAATGTCTAATACATGAAAATACTGTGGCTTAATAATAGAAAACTATTATAAGTTATTTTAATAAGAAAGTGTGCTAACGACATAAGTAATGTTGGACAGCTCAACTGTCAAGCTATCTGTGTGTGAGTCGCTCAGTCGTGTCCAACTGTTTGTGACCGCATGGACTCTAGAGCTCAGCTATCAAGTTACATGTGTGTGTGTTAGTTGCTCAGTCATGTCCAACTCTTTGCAACCACATAAACTGTAGTTCACCAGGTTCCTCTGTCCATGGGATTCTCCAGGCAAGAATACTGGAGTGGGTTGCCATTTCCTTCAATGGATCTTCCCAAACCAGGGACTGAACTCGGATCTCCCACATTGCAGGCAGATTCTTTACTATCTGAGCCACTAGGGAAGCCCTATGGCAAGTTATAGTATTTCTCTGAGCTTGTTTTCTCCTTGTTTCAAGGCTTAATTGAAATAATAATACCAAGCCCTTGGCACAGTGCCCAGCACATCTAAGTGCTGAATAAATGTTAGCTTCTATAG
>SJYF01000462.1:126387-137534 GCA_006410515.1 Procapra przewalskii
CTGCGGCGTTTCCCGCTTTTCTGAGGGCTTGCTCCGGCTTGAGGGACCCGCGCCGAGCTCGAGGCGCCGCACACGGACTTCGACGGGGCTCTCGGCGCGGGGCCGCTCCGCGCGGTAAACCTTACGTCGAGGAGACGCCCGCCGGCTGAGGTGAGAGAGCGAGCAGCGAGGGTGCTGAGTTGGAGCCTGAGGGATTGTGGGGCTCGTGTTGGGCGAGGCCCGGAGCGAGGGGTCCCAGAGAGGCCGGGGGGCCCGCGCGGGGGCGGCGCAGGGGGCCGGGGGCCAGCGCCCGAGAGAGCGGGCTGACGGCGACCAAGGGCGGTGGAGACCCGGGCCACAGGTTTCGCGCGGAGGGCGTCTCTAGTTCCTCCCGGTGGGGACCCCGCTTTGCGTTATTTTTAACATGCGTTGGTAATTTTGCAAATAAAGCACTTACCACGTACTCCTCTTACACTGCCCTTAACCTCGTCCCTTGGCAGAGGTGACCCCAGTGAGCAGTGGGGCGCGTCCCCTCAGGCCCCGTTCCCGCGGGTTCAGCTGCACGCGTGGGGTCTTGGGGAGTTCCTCCGCGGGTCGCAGACGCCCTCGAGCCTCTGCAGTGGGGTTTCCTGAGAGCGGATGAAGCGGCGGGCCTCTTGGAATCTATTTCTTTTTAATATGTATTTCACTTAACTGTGGCTGTGTCTGGGCTTCGTTAGTAGCACGTGGCATCTTCATTGCGGCGTCTTTCGTTGCGGTCGGCGGGCTTAGCAGCCCCGCAGCACGTGGGATTCTAGTTCCCCCACAAGAGTTCGAACCTGTGTCCCGGCATTAGAAGGCGGATTCTTAATCACTGGGCTGCCAGGGACGTCCCCTTGAAACCTATTTTTAATTTGTTTCCACAGTTAAAAAAAAAAAAAAGATTCAAGTTGTTAAAACCGTGAGTTTATAACATAACGACTAAAACCCATCTTTGGGCAGTTAATTCCGTTAGTGCAGGTTTTCTGAGTCTCTGCAGTAGTACCCGCCCGGCTCAAATCCAAATCGTTTGACTACTCAGAATGTTTTCAGATATTGTCAGATGTCCCCTGGGCGGCAAAATCACCCTTAGTTGAGAACTACCGTTGACCCTTGAACAAATGGGGTGTCGCGGTGCTGACAGCCCTCACAGTCAAAAATCAGAGTGTAAATTTGTAGTCGGCCGCCCTCATCTGAGATTCGCCTCTGAAGTTTAAGCCAGCTGTGGATCGTAGAGTTACTAGAGTATTTATTGGCAACGGTCAGCGTGTAGATAGACCCATGCAGTTCAAACCCGTGTTGTTCAAGGGTCAGCCATTCCACTTTCATTCTACGTTTTCCAAAAGTAACTGCTCTTGGAGCTACCATGCAGATGGTCTCTCTGCTCTAGCCCTTTCCGGTCCCAGCGTTTTCCTGCTTCCCTCTGGCTGGGCCTCTAGCCCCGCTGTGCTGGCTGTGCTCATTCTCACCTGCCTCCAGGTCTCAGTCAGCTGATCGCCACCATCTCCAAAGAGCCTTCCCTGTGCTGATGAAGTCCACACCACAGACACATACCATTATTCTCTCTCCTTATCACTGTTTTCTTCCTAGAACTAAGTGCAATCTGGATCTCATTCATGTGTTAACCTGTCTTTCTTTCTCTACCACCAAGAATACAAGTAAGCTTCATGAAAGGTCTCATCTCTTCAGGCCCCCACAGGATCCCCAGTGCCCAGCACAGTGGCTCACACACAGTAATCACTCAATAAATTTGATGGACTGAAATGAGAAATTACCCTCTTTCCCTCCCAAGAGCTTCTATGGAGTTTCTCCTGCTCCTTTCCATTCATTGTCTCTTCTGCGCTCCTTTGTGACCTTTGTTTAGAACTGAAATGGATAAATGAGCACCAGCAGCTGTGGGTGAAACCATCACTTTCCTCACTGACTTAACCACTCTTTGGGGACAGAAATTGTCCTTTATTATATTTATTGAAGGTATTCAATAAGTATTCATGTTGTTGGATGAACTAATAGATGACTTAAGGAGCAACATTAGACAAAAATGGATCATGCTAGGCTTCCCAGGTGGCACAGTGGTGAAGAATCTGCCTGCCAGTGCAAGAGACGAAAGAGGGACAGGTTGGATCCCTGGGTCAGGAAGATCCCCTGGAGAAGGAAGGAAATGACACCCCACTCCCATTTTCTTGCCTGGAAAATTCCACGGACAGAGGTGCCTGGCGGGCTATAGTCTATGGGGTCGCAGAGTCGGACATGACTGAGCTTGCATGTACGTATGCATCCGTCGTGGTCCAGAGGCTAAGATGCCCCAGTGCGGGGGGCCTGGGTTCCATCCCTGGTCAGGGAGCTAGATTCTGCATGCCGCAACAAAGGGTTCGCATGCTGCAACTAAGACCTGCTGCAGCCAAATAAATAAAAAATATTTTAAATGTTTTGTTTAAATAATGAAAAAAATTGATGGGGCTTTAGAAATTATGAAGGAACTTTACAGATGAGAGTTTGGGTAATTTGCTCAAGGTTGCTAGGGTTTTTGAGAGACCAAGTCCCAGTTACAACCCATGGTATATCACACCTCTCACTTCAAGGCTCTTTCTTATTTCCAGCCAGTCTAGTTTCTGATTACTTTGCTGAGACTGGCTTACAGCTTAAACACAAAAATCCCAAGACTTGCTTCTTGTCAGCTAAGCTTTTGAGCTTGTACTCTTCATCTTTTGATTAAATCCAGCCCTTGGGATAATGGCCTAATAAACTCAAAAGTGCTATATGGTATTTCAAACAATTTTCCATCTTCTTTTATGCCTTTCAGTGCTAAGAGATTGGAAATTGCCCCTGTCAAAGCAAAGTATCTTGTTTGTTTTGGAGGGAAAAAACGTTTGTTGTAGGAGAAAGTGATCATTGTTTAGAAATTTACAAATAACCAGTTGTTAAAATTTTGCCAAATCCTGTGTCCAGTAGTAAAATAACGTGTGAAACAGATGAAAATGGAGAGGGAAAGGCTTTTTTGAGATGACTTTTCATTGCCTAAAGTTGACCTTTCTCTCTTTAGACACCTGTGTCTCCTTTCACTCCATGTACCTGAAATAGCTGCCACTCATTAGTGTCTAGGTAGACTTCCACTTTGGAGAACCAAAGACTATTCAGGGTTCCTTCTCTCTTCTTGGCAATTTGCGTAGGCAGCACCTGGTGTTATGGTGAGAGACTTGTGGGGTCCTCTCAGCTTTTAGTATTTTGCCGTTTTGTTTTTTTTTTCTGGTGTGTGAGAACACATTGCCATCCCCAAAAGCAGAGATGCGTTTTGTCTGACTGAAACTTTTCCCCACCAAATTCAGTTTAACACTGGAAATTTTTCCAAAAGACAGTTTTGACTTGAGCATTATCAAAATAGACATATTGAATATAAAATGTAATTTCTACATCTTCCTCCTTCAGTGCACATGGTCATGGTGCCAGATGCAGAGGAAAGAGACAGGCGGGGGAGAGCGGCTCTTCACACCACTATGACTTCCCGCTGCCACAGGTCTGACACCACCGTATTCATTCATTCATCAAACGTTTATTGTGCTCCTACCATTTATAAAGAACTCTGCTTGGCTTTGTAGGGACCAGAGACATGAGGACTTGGTCCCTGAGCTGTGGAACTTTGCAGAGAGAGGGAGTTTGGTAAGAGGGAGACCTGTGAACACATCACTCATATAGAAAACAGTTTGCAAACATTAATGGAGGTAGAAATTATATGATGGCATGTAGAGAAGGGAGCTCTGCATTCTGAATGGGGAATCAAGACAACTTCACAAAGGAGGTGGCATTTTAGAAGAATGTGTGTATATAAGGTGCTTTGCACATTTTATGGCAGTGGTTTTGGCCACTTCAGAACAATAAAAGCAGACATTTTGCCCATGACTTTAGAAGCAGGAAAGAAAGGGAGATGGAGGAGCTTGTCTTTCCACTCCTGTCAGCAACAAGCTTCTGAAAACTCAGTGCTGCTTTGCAATCCCAGGTGCCTCGCTCACAGTTATGGGGAGTATGCCAGCTAGGTGGTTTTGAGTCCTCTCACTTCTGCATTAGGCTGTTATCCTTATTTCCATTGGGGCATACAGTAGCCATGTAATTTTTGGAGGGGGGATCAGTGGTGTTTATAAAAGTGTTTGTGAATGTGACCCTGAAATCCTAGAATTTTAATTATCACTGAGAAGGAAAGACAAATGATTGAAGTTTTTCATCAAGCCTGTGTGTGTAAATTGGCTGTATCCTTACTTATTTGTTGTATTTTTTTAGAGAGGAAGGCAAAGATAAGGAATTGCCAACTTGGCTTTAGCTTTTGCACTTGATCCATTCATTGGCAGCCACAGAGAAGCCAGTCAGTATGAAAGAAACCCCGAATATAAGGTCTAAACTTATGCTCCTGCTGCTTTTGCCCACACGCTATCAACCTAAAACACAATTCCATGTGTAGGATTATGGCGTTCATACCCACTCTAGAGTGGCGTATCAGTTTCTGCATCCTTTGAATTGATCTTTTCCAACTGGCAGAGGAATCTCCATGTGGGTTGTATGTTTCTGGGGAAAGCCTGGGGTTTAATGAACTGGAACAGGAAATAACAGGGGCTGTGTGGTGACAGGCTGCTGCCTGCTTGAGTGCCCTAGGGAAGGTATTGAATGCTCAAACAGAGAAATGTTCTGTTTGGCTGCTTAGTTCTGTTTGCTGCTATGAACTTTGTTGACATGTAAAATAATTTTATTCTTCTTCATGTTTATCATTTAATAGAAAAGACTTCAAAGGAAGTGGATTTTTAAACTGCCTTTCTGTGATTGCACCTTGGTACATCTGTACATGGATCTGAGAGGTGATTTGCCGCATTACTGACAGTCCATATTGTGAGGCCCTTTCTACGTTTTGATGCTTGGAAAATGACAGTTACCAGAATTGGTTCAGAAGTCCTATGAGAACATAGTCCAACTCAGCCCCATGAGAGGCTTTTTTCCCCTTCCTTTAGTTCAAACTAACCTAATGCAAATATGTAAGTGCTAATAGCCTCTGACTGAGAAGAGCCCTGATTTAAGATTCAGGATACTTAGAATCTTAGCATGAACTGAATACAATAATACAAGACATCTGAGGCAGGCCTTTTTAACATCTCTTCTCATTAAACAAACAAAAAGCAACTGCTTCCTGCCAAGAGAAAGGTTAAACAGCTGGAAAGTGAGTAAGACATTACACAGTAAATTACCAGTAGAGCTTTAAAAATGAAAGAGGGAGAGAATTGCAAGAAGGCGTCATTCAGAGGTTTGCTGTAACTTACACCTAGAAAAGCTATACCAGAAAGCCAGATTTCTCTGAAGTCATGTTCTCGTATTTGCCTGGGGCTGTGTTAACCTCGGTCACCTCAGTGCACAGCACAGAGACTGTAGTTAAGAGGCACTGAGAAAATTCAAAGTGTGACTTCAACAATAAGCTGTGGATAGTCCCCCCACCAATCTTTATTTAGATACAGGACTTACTCAGTGAACACCTCGAGTGAACGCACATATGTTATTGTAAGAACCCTGAATATCCAAGTGCTTAACTGGGATACGTTCAAATTATGCTGGCCTTATAGAGTGAGTTTGGAAGCTTTCTTTCCTCTGCAATTTTTTGAAATAGTTTGGGAAGGATTGGTATTAACTCTTCCCTAAATGTTTGGTAGAATTCACCTGTGAAGCCATCTAGTCCTGGACTTTTGTTTGTTGGGATTTTTTTAAAATTACTAATTCAATTTAATTACTGGTAAATTTTTTATGTTTTCTGTTTCTTCCGGGTTGAGTCTTGGGAGACTATACATTTCTAGGAATCTGTTCATTTCTTCTAGTTGTCCATTTTGTTGACATGTAGTTGTTCATAGTAATCTTATCCTTTGTACTTACATGGTGTTGATTGTGGCTTCTCTTTTTTCATTACTGATTTTATTGATTTGGGCCCTCTTTTTCTTGATGAGTCTAGCTAAAGGTTTATCCATTTTGTTTATCTTATCAAAGATAAGATTAGTTTCACTGATTTTTTCTATTGTTTTTTAAGTCTCTATTTCATTTCTTTCTGGGCTTTATGATTTCTTTCCTTCTACTAACTTTGGGTTTTGTTTGTTCTCCTTTTTAAAATTCCATTAGGTGTAGGATTCAGTTGCTTACTCGAGACTTTTCTTGTTTCCTGAGGTAGGCTTGTATAAATATAAATTTCCCTCTTGGAACTGCTTCTGCTACATCTCACAGATTTTGGATTTTTGTATCCTCATTTTCATTCATCTCCAGGTGTTTTTTAACTTTCTTCTCTGATGTCTTCAGTGGTTGTTTAGTAGCATATTGTTCGTTGTTCAGCCACCAAATTGTGTCCAACTCTTTGCAACCCTATGGAATGTGGCATGCCAGCTTCCCTGTCCCAGAGTTTGCTCGGATCCTGTCCATTGAGTTAGTGATGGTGTCTAACTGTCTCATCCTCTACCGACCCCTTCTCCTTTAGCCTTCAGTCTTTCCCAGCATCAGAGTCTTTTCCAGTGAGTCACTTCTTTGCATCAGGTGGCCAGAGTGTTAGAGCTTCAGCATCAGTCCTTCCAATGAATATTCAGGACTGATTTCCTTTAGGATTGACTGGTTTGATCTCCTTGCAGTGCAAGAGACTCAAGAGTCTTCTCCGGCACCGCAGTTCAAAGGCATCAGTTCTTTGGTGCTCAGCCTTCTTATGGACCAGCTCTCACATCCTTATACAACTGCCACCGCTTTTACTGTATGGCTGTTTGTCATATGTTTGTCGCATACTGTTTACCTCCACGTGTTTGCATTTTTTGCGTTTTTTTCTTGTAGTTGGTTTCTAGTCTTACAGCGTTGTGGTTGGAAAGATGCTTGATGCAGTTTCAGTTTTCTTGAACTTACTGACACTTGTTATCTAGCATGTGATCTCGCCTGAAGAATGTTTTGTGTGTTCTTGAAAAGAATGTGTTTTCTGCTGCCTTTGGATGGAATGTTTTATATATATATGTATATTGCATTTGGTCTAGTACTTCATCTAAGACAGTGTTTCCTTATTGATTTTCTGTCTGGATGATCTGTCCATTGATGTAAGTGGGGTCCTCTGCGATTATTGTGGCACTGTCAACCTCTCCGCTTATGCCACTTCATAGTTCAGTTCAGTCGCTCAGTCGTGTCCGACTCTGCGACCTCGTGAATTGCAGCACTTCCTATCTGCTGTGTGTGCTTAGGTGTCGTGTGCTGGGTGCATATGTGCGTAGAATGGTTCCGTCGTCTTCTTGGGTTGATCCCTTCTTTGTCTCTCGTTACAGTCTTTGTTTGAAGGTCTGTTTTGTCTGCTCTAAGTGTTGCTGCCTCGGCTTTCTTCTGATCTCCATTTTCACGGAGTGCCCTTTCCACTCCCCTCCCTGTCAGTCTGTGCATCTTCAGATCTGAAGTGGGTCTCTGTGGGCAACATATGTATAGATGGGTCTTGTCTTTCATCCGTGCAAATGCTGTGTGTCTTTTTACTAGAATCGTCTGTCCATTTGCACTTAAAGTGGTTATGGATAGATGTGTGCTTATTGCCACCGTGACTTGTTTTGTTGGAGCTGTTGTCGTTCATTTTTGTTCCTTTCTTCTGTTGTTCTCTTGCCTTGTGATTTGATGGCTTTTTGTGGTTTGATGTTTGAATTCCTTTATCTTTTCTGTGCATGTATCTATTATTTTGGGGTTTGTGGCTACCATGAGGTTTGTATGCAACAACATGTGTGTATACATGATCATTTTAACTTGCTGATCTCTTAATTTCAAATGCATTTTGATGACCCCTCCTTAACATTCCCCTTCACCCACGATCACTGGTTTTGACATACTTTACATCTTCTGTTTTGCGCACCCCCTTAAATACTTATTGTGGATACAGACTGGTTTACTGCTTGTCTTTGGACCTTCCTATTAGCTTGTATGTGATTGATTTACTACCTTTTCTGTTGCTTCCTGTTATCAATGAGCTTTTGATTTCTGTAATTTTCATGGTTTTAGTTGTGGCCTTTTGTTTTTTGCCTAGAGAAGTCCCTTTAACATTTCTTGTAAAGCTAGTTTGGAGGTGAACTTTTTTAGTCTTTGCTTGTCTGTAAAACTTCTGTTTTCTCTATCAAATCCTGAATGAAAACTTTGCTGAGTAGAGTTTTCTTGGTTATAGGTTTTTCCCTTTCATCACTTTAAATATATAGTTGCCACTCCTTTCTGGTCCTCAGAGTTTCTGCTGAAAATTCAGCTGGCACACTTAATGGGATTTCCTTTATACATAACTTGCTGCTTTCCCTTTGCAGTTCTTAATAGTATCTTTCTCTTTCCTTTTTGCCATTTTAATTGCAGTGTGTTTTGATGTGATTTTTCAGTTTATCCTGTATTTCTTGGACCTGGATGTCTATTTCCTTTCCTGGGTTAGGGAAATTTTTAGCTCTTATATCTTCAGATATATTCTCCACCCCTTTCTTCTCCTTCTGGGATCTCTATAATGCAAATATTAGTATGCTTGACATTGTCTCAGAGGACTCTTAAACTGGCCTCATTTCTTTCTGTTCTTTTCTCTGTTCCGCTTCAGTGATCTCAGCTGATCCATTCTTCTGCATCTTCCAATCTATTGATTCCCTCTCATGTATTTTAAGGCTCGTTATTCTGTTCTTCAGCTCTATTTGGTTCTTGTGTGCAGCTTTTAACTCTGTTCAGCTTCTCACTGTGTTCATCCATTCTTCCTCTGAGTTGTTTGACCATCTTTATGATCATTACTTTGAACTCTGTATCAGGTAGATTGCCTGTGTCTCCATTTCCCTTAGTTCTTCTGGGTTTTATCTTCCTCCTTTGTTTAGGACGTGTTCCTCTGTTGCCTCATTTTGCTGAATTTGCTGTTTTTATCTCTGTCTCTAGTATGTTGGTTCTGTTTCCCAAATTTGGCGAAGTGGCCTTTTGTGGGCGACGTCCTCTGTGTCCCAGCACTGCGCACCTTGGTCCCCGGGTCCACGTGCTCTAGGGGCGCCCCATGGAGGCTGCACGGGTCCTTCTGTTACGGTGGGCGGCATGGTGGGCGTGGCAGGTCCCTGGTCCAGTCAGGTTGCCAGGCCCTGCTGGGGGAGGAGGCTGCTGGCCTCTGGTTGGCAGGGCCTGGCGGGTCTTGGGGTTAGTGCCAGCCCACTGACAGAGCCGGGTTCTGGGACAGTAGATGGCGGGGCCAGGGTTTTTGTATCTACTTTTGGCTCTCTGGTAGGTGGGGCAGCTCCTACGTGGCTGGCTGTGGGTTCGAGGTGTCCCAAGGCTGGTTCTGGGGCAGTGGTGAGCGGGCTGGATCTGGCAGAGCTAACCGAGGAGACCAAGGTCCCGTGGAGGTGGTATTGGCCTGCTGGGGGGTGGGGATGGATTTCAGGACTGCTGGCTGAGAGGCCCAAGGCGTCCCAGAGCTGACCTGCTGGTGGGCAGGGCTGGGTGCAGGGGGTCTGCGGTGGGGTCCCGGAGCTGCTGCTGGGGTATTGGCTGGGCCCTGATAAGGCAGGCTGTGGAGCTGTGGTCGTCCTGGGGCTGGTGTCCCCCTGCTGGCGGGCGAGGTCAGGGCCCAGGGTCACCATGCTGGAGCCTCCCATCAGTGGGTGAAGTGGGTGCTGGGCCTGGTGTCTGCACACTGGCAGGCAGCGCCAGGTCCTGTGGGCTCTGACTGCAAGGCCCAGGGGCCGCAGAGCTGGGGTTGAACTGCTGGGGGGTGTAGCCGAGGGCCTGGGGTTACTGGGGCTCGGGCTGGTTCGCTGGTGGGCAGATCCAGTTCCCAGAGCTCTGGCCGCAGGGCCCTGGGGATCCTGGAGCTTGTGTGGGTCTGCTGGTAGAAGGGCCATTTCCTGACACAGCTCGCTACAGGATCTGGGGTGTCTCAAGCCTTGTGTTGGCCCACGGGTGGGGGGACCAGACCCCATGGTAGCTGGCAGATAGGCCCACAGTGTCTCAGAGCTGGTGTTGGCCTGCGGGTGGGCAGCAGGGGCCCAGGGGGTCCCAGGGCCAGTGCTGGCCTGTTGATAGGTGGGCTGAGTCCCGCCAGGGCAGGCTGCAGGGCTGCGGTGGTCCTGAGGCTGCTATTCACCCACTGGGGCCTCAGCCCTGGGGCCTGGAACATGGGAGATTTTGTGTGTGCCCTGTAGGAGTGGAGTCTCTCTTTCCCACAGTCCTCTGGGACTCCCAAAAGTCAGCCTTGTTGGCCTTCACAGCCGAATGTTCTGTGGGCTCGTCTTCCTGGGGCTGGACCCCAGGGCTGGGGAGCCCAGTGTGGGGCTCAGACCCACTGCTCCTTGGTGAGGCTTCTGCAGCAGTACTTATCTTCAGGCTTGTGGGCCCCCCCTCAGAGGTGCGGGTCTTGGCTGTACCGCCCCACTCCTCCTACCCATCTTGCCGCCGGGTTCCTCCTTTGTGTCTGGGTCCTGGTCTTCCTCAACAGTAGTTGCTCTGCTAATAGTTGTGATTTGGGCATGCCCACGAGAGGAGGCGAGCTCAGGTCTTCGTGCTCTGCCATCCTGGCCTGAACTCCAGCCGTCTTTTCTAAATGGGATGTTTGTTTATATACACATACAGTTCACCACTCTAAAGCACACAAGTTGGTAGGTTTCAGCATGGTCCTAAAGTTGTGCAGCCGTGACCACTAATTCCAAAACACGTCTGTCACCCCGAGACAAGCCGCATGCTTGTTAGCAGTCGTTCACCATCTGCTCCTCCCCTGTCCTCTGTCGCCCATCCAGCTACTGCCTCCGTCGATTTGACTGCCACCGTAAATGGAGTCAGACAGTGTCTAGCCTTTGGTGTCTGACGTCTTTCATTTAGTAAACAAAGGATGAGTGTTGTCTCCGTTGTGCCACACGTTAGTGCTTGATTCCTCTCTGTGGCTGAATAGTGCTCCACTGCATGGCTACGCCACAGTTTGCTGTTCCGTTCCGCCACCAGTGGACGTTTGGGTTACCACCTTTTTGCTATTAAAAGTAATCCTTATATGAACTTTTTGATTACTTGCCAAACTCTTCACACCAGCTGTACTGTTTTATATTCCCAACAAAAGTATCTGAGAGCTCTGATTTCTCCACATCTTTGCCTTGTCCTTTCCATCTCCCCAAGCATTTTTGTTTCAAACCATCCTGCTGCTGCTG
>SJYF01000462.1:140794-156287 GCA_006410515.1 Procapra przewalskii
TTTTAATTATGTGTTTCTTTTGGCTGTGCTGGGTCCTCGTTGCTGTGCAGGCTTTTCTCCAGGTGTGGGAAGCAGGGCTTACTCTTGGTTGCGGAGCACAGGCTTCTGTTGCGGTGGCTTCTCTTGGCGCGGAGCACAGGCTCTGAGGTGCGTGGGCTCAGCAGCCGCAGTCGGTTCCCGGGCTCCAGAGCACAGGCTGAGCAGCTGTGGTGCACAGGCCTAGTTGCTCCATGGCATGTGGGGTCTTCCCGGACCTGAGATGGAGCCCAGGTGGCCACTAGACCACCAGGGAAGGCCCTCCTGTTGTGGTGCTGTTTGTAATGAGTTCATGGACTCTCATTTATGTGCCTTTGATAGATTTCAACAGTGAAGCTATCTGGTTCTGGGCTTTTCCTTGTGGGAAGTTTTTTGATTACTGATTCAGTCCTTTTGCTTTACAGGCCTGTTCAGGCTTTCTTTTTCTTCTTGATTCCATTTCAGTGGTGTGTGTCTTTGTAGAAACATTTTCACCCATCTAGGTTATCTAATTTGTTAGCTTACATTGTTCATAAAGCCCTCTTAGTTTTCATTGCTGTACGAATGGCCATCCTGTCTCTCTCTTTCCATCTTTTAATAATCTGACTCGTTTCTCTTTTCCCTTGGCCTTTCCAATGGAGGATTTGTCAAGCTGGTCTTTCCAAAGAATCAACTTGTTATTTCATCCAGTTTTTTCTGTTGTTTTTCTGTTCTCTACTTAATTTATTTCTGCTAGAATGTTTATTGTTCCCTCTTGCTTGCTTTAGGTTTATTTTGCACATCTTTTTTAGTTTCTTAAGGTATATGTGCTTAGTATATAGAAAGTATTAGTTGCTCAGTTGTGTTTGACCTTTTGCGACCCCATGGTCTATAGCCCGCCAGGCTCCTCTGTCATGGAATTCTCCAGGCAAGAATACTGGAGGGCGTAGCCATTCTTCTCCAGGGGATCTTCCTGATTCAGGGATCAAACCCAGGTCTCCTGCATTGCAGGCAGATTCCTTACCATCTGAACCACCAGGGAAGCCCAAGAAAACTGGAGTGGGTAGCCTATCCCTTCTCCAGGGGATCTTCCTGATCCACGAATCGAACTGGGGTCTCCTGAACTGCAGGCTGATTCTTTACCAGTTGAGCTACCAAGGAAGCCTCTTAAGGTATATGGTTAATAATTAATTAGAGGGGTTTTTTAAAGGAGAATATTTATAACCATAACTTTCCATCTAAGCTTTAGCTGCACTGAGTAACTTGATATACACTGTTCTTCTTTTTATTTATCTCAAAGAATTTCCCAGTTTCCCTTGAATTTCCTAATTTTCTTCTTTGGCCTCTTGGTTGCTTTGGTGTGTGTTGTGTGGTTCCCACATATATGTGATTTTCCCACAGTACCTCCTGTTATTGATCTCCTTTAAAAAATTTTATTGAAGTATAGTTAACGTATAGTGTGTTAATTTCTGCTGTGCAGCAAAGTGACTCATATATATTCTTTCTCATATTGTTTTCCATTATAGCTTATTGCAGGATATTGAATACAGTTCCCTATGTTATACAGAAGACCTTGTTTTTTAACCATCCTGTATATATAATAGTTGGCATCTGCTAATCCCAGACTCCCATCGCCTCCCTGCCCCTCCGCCCCCTAAGCAACCCCAGTCTGCTCTCTGCGTCCGTCGGTTTTGCAGATATGTTCATTTGTACTGTCATTTAGATTCCACATATAAGTGACGTCACCTGGCGTTTGTCTTTCTGACTTACCTCACTCGGCAGGGTAATCTCTAGGCCCATCCTCGTTGCTGCAGATGGCATCATCTCATTCTTTTTAACGGCTGAGTGATATCCCGTTGTAGCACACATGCCGCGTCTTGTGTACCCCTTCATCTGTCAGTGGGCGTGGAGGTTGCTTCCAGCACTTGGCTGTGGTGAGTGGCGCTGCTATGGACTTAGACGTGCATGCGTCTCTTCAGGTCTTAGTTCTTTCTGAGTGTGTGCCGGGGGTGGGATTGCTGGGTGGTATGGCAACTCTCCAGCTTTCAGGGCGCCTCCGTGCTGCCCCACAGTGGCTGGGTCAGTCTGCACTCCCGCCCGCAGTGCGGGAGGCCTCCCTTTGCATCACACCCTCTCCAGCATTTCTTATTTGTTGAGTTTTTAATGATGTCCATTCTGGCCAGCATGAGGTGGTAACCTCATTACAGTTTTGATTTGCCTTTCCCTAGTAATTAGTGGTGATGAGCCTCTTTTTTATGTGGCTGTTAGCCATCTGTATGTCTTCTTTGGAGAAATGTCTGTTCAGATCTTCTGACCATTTTTTGATTGGGTTGTGTTTTTGATAGTGAGTTTCATGAGCTGTTTGTAAGTTTTGAAGATTAACCCCTTGGTTGGTTGCTCTGTTGGCAAACATTTTCTTCCATTCTGTGGGTCATCTTTTCATTTCAGTTTTGGTTTCATTTGTATACAAAAGCTTTTAAGTTTAATTAGGTCCCATTTGTTTCCATTTTTGTAAGTTATTTTAAATTATGAAACAGAAGAACCGATCTTCAAGTTGCAGGTGTTCAGTACAAGCTTTTTATTTCCATAACACTAAACGCATGGATCTAAGAAAACTATTTAATGAGCAAAACTTTCAAAGGAAAGAAAAAGCAGGTCACTCATTCCTGTACAGCAATAGTCCAGTGAAGGCAAAGCTCTCAGTGTATTGTCCAAGGTGAAAAGGAAGCTCTCAGGCTTCCGAATTGCAGGATCTTCTTAAAGCCCAGGGACAATACACCTGGCTGGCTTTTAGGGCGTCTTTCCAGACAGTCTCATTCAGCATCAGCACTCCAGGCAGGGCAGGTCAGAGCCTTTCAGAGCCAGGAAAATACCTCCTGCGGTGCTTAATCATACGCTTCTCGAGGCCTGTAGATAAAACTCCATATCAAAAGGAGGCTTGGGTCCCAAACAATTATTGAGTGGCTCACTTATTTGTCAACCAAAATGATTTCTTTAGTGCATGGACAACTCTGCCGAGATTTATTAAGTCCTTGTATAGACTTACTCCTGTGGAGGGTGCAAGGATGAAAAGCACGATTCTCAACTTCTAAGGGCTTTATGTTCTAGGGGAGAACCGGGTAGAGGAGAATGCCAGTTAAGAGGTTGTGTGCTGGAGAGAGCACTTTTGGAAGAGGAAACTGAACTTGACAGACTAAGATTCTTTTTTCACAAATGTGGATGAGAAGAGCAAGCAATTTTTCATACTGCAAGCCGAGTGATCCTTCTGAAGCACAAATCTAATCATGACAGTCCTCTAGCTAAAGCCCTTCACTGACGAGAAATCTCAACACTCACCTTGTTTTATGAATTATAGTGCCCAGCACACAGTGAACTGGGAAACTGAGGCCCAGAAGGAGTTGTGTCACCCCCAAAGCCAGGTACTTAACGGCAGAACCAACCTAGGATGCAGGGCCCCGGGGACACTCCTCTCCTTAGGCGCCTCCACAGCCTGTTTAGGGTAAAGAAAATAAATGAGCACCCAGGCAGGAGCACATCCACAGGCTGTGGCGGGCGGTCCAGCTGTTCACACCCGCGGGCGTGTTGCGTGTGTCCACCCAGATGGACCCTCAAGATGGCTGCTGACCGAACGGGGAAAGGCGCTGAGGCTGTGTGTAGCGGAGTCCTGTTTGCACACAACTAACGATGCTGGAGAGTGGCAGCGAGAGGTCTGGGATAATGCTGAAGGAGGGGCACTTGGCAGAACTCGCACTTGTTAACATATGCCTTTGTTGCTAGAGTTTTGTGTTTGTGTGTGGTTCATCTTGTTTTATTTACAAGGAGCATAAATCTTGTTTCTAATTAAAAAGAAAACTTCTAACAGCCCTCCGCTGGCCCTCAGCATCGTGTCCAAACTCCTTACTGAGGCCCCTCTTGATCCGCCAGCCTCCAGGCTTCCTCCCCGTCTCCAGCTCCCAGAGCTCCGGGGCGCTCTGCCCTCTGGGCTGTGGGCTTCCTGTTCCCTTCCCTTCTCTTCTCCTCTCCTCTTCGTGGGGCTGCTTCTGTTCATCCTCCAGGGCTGGCGGTTCCCGAAGCCCTTTCTTCCCTGTCGGTTGGCAGCATACTGCCTTGCCTTCCTTCCCCCTTTCCTTCCTGGCCTGCTTTGCCAGCTCCTTTCTTCTCCCTGGCCTCTGGCTCAGTCCTCGGCCACCTCTTCTCTTGGGGGTGAGCGAGAACGTGCCCATCCCCTGCCTGCGTTGTCGCTCTGCCTCACTCCCCCACGTCCAGCCCCAGCCCACACCTCCTCTGAGCACGCAAACCCTCCAGCAGGTGGCGTGGTCGTCCTTCCCGTGCGCTTCCCCCCTCTCTGCAGGGCAAATACTTCTCTTTACTGCATGGCTGCTCCCGTCTCGCCCTGAGCACAAGGGCTCTGCACCTCCTCCTGAAGGCTTTTGGAAGCACGGCTCCGGTGCTCTCCCCGCCGAAAACCCCTCAGAGGCCTCCCACGGCTCTGGGGACATAGACCATCCTCTGCAAGCCCAGGCTTGGCTTGCCTGAGCCAAGCCCACCCCGCTCTGCCCCCTGCTCTTCAGCCCCACTGGCCTTACAGTGCCTCCCCGCAAAGGGCCTTGCTTCTGGCCCACGGCCCTGCTGGCCTGGCCGCAGACTCTCCTGCCCCCGGTTGGTGCCTGGTTACCACCTCTTTCTGTCCACAGAAATCACACTCCTCAGGGAAACCCTTCCTGATGACGAAACCAGTGCCACGCCCTGATGGGGGCTCAGAGCCCCGTCATAGCCCTCCTCGGGGTTACCGTGAAGGTCTGCATAACCCGTGGACTCACCAGGCGGAAAGCTCAGGCTGGGGACCAGGCTGATTTCCCTCTCTCCGTGTCCCCAGGTCTGGCAAGGACAGGCACTCAGAAACGTGCAAGTTGAGGGAAAGGAGACGGATGAGAGCTAAGGGGAGAAGTTCCGTAGGGGGAAGAACAGCTGAGTATGCCTGGGAGGCCAGCTGCTGCCAGAGCAAGGAATCTGGGCTATAGTTTGTGAACTGAAGGAGGCCAGCCACCCTCCTGGGGCGGGACAGCTGAATTACATGGATCAGCGCAACAGAGGGTGACAGGATAACCGAATGTGTTCCAGAAGGCCTCCATAGCCAGTCTGGATTGATACAGGCTGTGTCTCCAAGAAAAGGGACTTGCGGCTGGATTTTCTCTTCTCTTTGCCCATCCCGTCTCTCGTGTCACTGCTCCAGGGGAGTGACTGGAGGACCTCTCTCTCAGCGGCCCTGGTGCTCCATCTGGTAGCTCATCAGGACGGGCAGGCCCACAGTGCTCAGGGGGACCTTTCTTGAGCACAGTGTCCAACACTTTTTCAGTTCATTTTTTCTTTTAAACAGGTGTTTACTAAAGTAAGCAATGACCTGCAGCTGTCAGAGCCTGCGTGGCAGACTCATCCAGCTTATTGGGCACAAGGGTGGGTTACACCCCAAAAGCTGCTGCTGCAGGTCACCTGGACAACACGTGGACCTCCTCCACACCTGAGAGCCGAAGGGACCTCAGGTAAGCGGCCCACGATTGCGCGATGATTAGGCTTGTGAGGAACACTGTTTAACTGGAGGTGAGGCCTTGACAGCAGTATCTGCTTTGGGAGCCAGGCTGGGGTCGCCAGCTGCTAGGTTACACTTAAGCAGACCTCCCTCCCTACCTGTGACTGTGAGTGCAAAACAACCCAGATGCGCCTCCACACTAGGCTATAAAGAAACAATTAACCACGGTTAATGGCCCATAATTTGTTATTTCTGTATTCTATTCCCTAGGTTCCCTCCTAAGTTATTACCCATGAAGAAGCATAAAACTGCACATAAAGCTGTGTATTTCATAGAAACAAAGTGAGCAAGTTCTTTATTTCCTTCTGCTTTAAAACAGTGGGCCTTCCTAGCTAGAAGTGAGGTCCACTCAGGGCCTACATCATTACAATCCAGAGACAGGACAGCTAGTGTCAGGACCTAATCCAAACTGAAAACATGGGCCCCTTGTACTATCCAGTAGGAATATATGCGGAGCTGCAGGAGAAGCGCATTAGACCAAGACAAGGCCCTTCTGAGCCCTGTGTGTGACTGTGGAGGCTGTGCACAGAGTGTCCTGGGTCCTGGTGGCGGGGGAGGGTTGGGGGAAGACTCCAGCCTGAGGGGCTCAGCACGCAGGCAGCTCCTCCCCAGGCAGGGCCTCTGCAGCAGAGGGAGCATCAGGGAGGCCTGAACAAAGCCCGGGGGCGGGGCAGCACCTCATGGTGGGCCTCCCAGCTCTGGCCTGCCGGAGGTGAGCTGGTAGAAGGCTGGAGGGCCAGAAGAGAACTGGGGGCCTCAAGCCACCGGGAGGAGGGGCGGGAATGGGTGTAGAGAACACTGGGACTGAGGCTTGAAGAGAGGGAGTTTCTAGGCATGGGATTACCCCGGCCTTATTTTATGAAGTAGAATACGTCAAGTATTAGATGATGTTTCTCCCCTCTCAACCTCTATCCTTCCCCTCATTCTCCACCGCGGTAAATGACCCAGCGGATGCTGTCTGTCCAGCAGGTCAGGGCGGAGCCTGCAGCGCGTCCCGCCCCCCTGCCTCAGCAGTGCTCGCTGAGTCCTGTCACTTCCCTCCAGGTCCCTGCTGGGCCTACACGTCTGCGTGGCTCTGGATCCACTGAGGCCACCCCCGCTTCTGGCCTTGTCTGTGGCAGCAGCCGCCTCACTCCCTGGCTTTTGGATTATCGGACTGGAGTTCAAGTCCTCATTCTGCTGCAGGTTAGCTGAGCGACCTTGGATAGGGCTCTTCACCTCGCTGAGCCTCAGCTGTTTCATCTGTAAAATGGGGATGAGAACACCTGTCTTAAACAATGGTGGCCTGGACAAAAGGGGCTTAGCACACAGTACATGCTCAACAGATTGGCTTCTTGTCTCCCTCTTCATCCCTCAGGCCCTAGTTTACACATTGCTTCCCTAGGGACCCCCTCCTGACTTGCTGCAGGTTCCCCCAGACTGCTCCGCA
Source organism: Procapra przewalskii (assembly GCA_006410515.1). Taxonomy (NCBI): domain Eukaryota; kingdom Metazoa; phylum Chordata; class Mammalia; order Artiodactyla; family Bovidae; genus Procapra; species Procapra przewalskii. Next base: position 147,805 of record SJYF01000462.1, read on the forward strand.
GCGTTCCCACACTTACCCATCTGTCAACAGACCGCTCCATGAACACAGGATTCTGGCTTTCTCTGCCTTGGCTACTAAGGCACCTGACATGAAGTAGGCGTTCGTTTTTTGCTATTTGACTGCTCTCCCCGTGCATAATCAAAGGTTTCCAGGCGTGAGGAAGTCCCTGTAATGTTCCCCCACCAACTCCAGGTAAGTGGACAGATGACCACATTATATAAACAAACAGTGGAAACCAGGCGTACCCCACCTGATTTAAGTTAGACCCCGGACGCTGGGGCCACTCATCATAGCAGATCCTGTTCATGAGCAGCAGACCTGGGTCAGGTAAGACCCACTCAGGGCCAGGCTGCTGTGCCAGGAAGCCAATGCCCTAGACTGACACCCACTTCCCTGGGAACACAGTCGGGCTGGGGCAAGCCCACCCCCTGGGGGAAGGAAGGCGGCCCTCCACTCATCGACCCAGGGCCACCCGCGCAGTTGAGCCAACGCTGCTTCTCAGGCCTTGACAGCTCCCCACTGAGGCTGACCGATCACGGGAGAGGTGTGCACGCCAAGGGGTCGATGCCCTGAGAAGCCCAAGATACGGAGGGACTGGGTGGTGGTTTTACCTTTGTAAAATAACATGACTAGAAAAGTACATTAAAAATCTGCAGAGGTTGATGAGTTATGAGATGAGCCGTCGTGAAACCCACCACTCCCCGCAAGGTCACTCATCCTCTCCAACCTCTAGAGAGGGCCAGGGCCCTGGCTTCTGTAGTTATGTCTTCTCACCTGAAATAACACTGCCCGGTTCTGAACTTTTAAAGAATGGAACCATTCGGCAGGTAACTTCCTCTTCCTCCATTCAGTGTATAGGGGACTCATCCACGTGTCTGTGTGCGTAACCAGCTCCTTCACTCACTGCTCAGCGTGCTCTGCGGGTGAGCGCTTCAGACTGTGGCCCCCTCGCCCCGCTGGTGGACACCGCGCTGGTTTTGGCTTGTATGCTTCCACTGCCTTCCGGTGAGGCTGTCCTGGAGGACTTGCCGAGGTGACGGGGGTTTGGAGCAGAGGCGGCGGGGGGGAAGCAGCCGTGGGCAGGCAGGAGGGCTCCCCGCCCAGAAAGGGCTGTGGGAGTGGGGCGGGCGGGGCTGTGGAGGAAAGGGGGCCGGAGGGCCCCTCCGGAAGTTTACCCCTACTTGGACTACGGAGTGCAGCTCCCCTCTGAGGGCAGGGGTTCAACCCCCACCTCCTGTGCCTGCTGTCTGAGCCCACTACTCTGCTCCCTAGAGGCACCTCTGCTGGCTCTCCTTTCCAAAGATGGGCAGACATCAAGAGGTTTGTGTCTGGGAAGGTCAGGGGTCGCCACTGCCCAGAATGGAGGTGAGGTGCCAGCACGGCGGCCTGTGGCTTAGCCCTCACCTGCCCTGGAAGTGAGGCTCCCAGGCAGGGCCACCCAGCCAGAGAAGCTGTCCGCGGTCACACTGCCCCCCACCGTGGCTGAATCTTGGCTAGTTCACACTGGGGACCACCCTGGCTAGAGGTGGCCAGGAATCCTGTGAGCACCGAGAGCCCGACACGTCCCCGTTCTCCAGCCGGGCAGGTACAGGCGAGAGAAGTTCCTTGCATTGGAACAGGCCGGCTGCCTAGCAAACAAGAAGGGTTCCTGCCCCCTCCAACTCTGGACGACATGGGAAAGCAGGTATGGGGGGCACTCCGGCAGAGCAGAAGTTCAAGTGCGCACTTTCAGGATGCTTCCCCCACGCTGCACGGCAATTAACTTTGTAAAACACGACTATTTCCTCATTGGTTCCTCCACAGCGGAGAATCAGAACAGACTGGAGTGGTCACAGCCACAACTTAAGTCAGTGAAAGAGCTAGAACATAGGTCCCACAATCTCTGGATTAGGGCAGCACAGACCTGCACAGGCACGGGCCTGGGCGGACCCCACTCTGGCTTCTTCAGGCTAAGAGTTGTCTCAAGCCCGATGGAGTCAGTGTCTGCTGCCAGTTACCAATGAGCGCAGCCCCTGGCCAGTGAGGACTCAGAACGAGGTCCAGGACAAGTGAGAAGAGCTGCACGGTGGGCGGTTTGACTGTCAAAGGTCTGAAGAGAAGCTCTCCGGAAAACTGAAGAAGGCCCTGACTAAAAACCACCCTTGTGGCTGACTGCTATGGAAATCAAACATGAAACCATGTCCTGTGTACAATCACATAACTTTAGCACGGAAATATATATCAGATACTCTAAGAATTATTCATAGATGCAGATACACTCTACTAATAGAAACTTGTTCCAGTCAAGCCGCCTTCACTATTTACTGTGTGAAACTCTGGTCTCTGTCTACAGTGGGTTAACTCTAAAAGGGCTTTCCAGGTCCCAGCTCTTTCTGGATAATGAGGATCTTTTATCTGCCCAGTCTTCCCTAACAGACGGCAGTGCCAGAGACAGAAATGCCACATTATCTCCTGGGGTAGGGATGCATCTAAGTCACCAAACAAGGCTATGCAGAACCACTGGTCTCATTAGTTGTTAAAAGAGTGAGTCAGCTGGTATATCCAGAGCTGTCAGAAGCAAAGTGTAAGCTGAGGTCTCAGGGCCCCAGAGATGAAGAGCAAACAGGTGACTTCAGCCACCCAGGCTCTTGTCCTCAGCTTTTCAGGCCTTGGCGGTGATCTCCGGAAGTTTAGAGGGCTTTCTTTGGAGGGCAGAGCTCCAGAGGACATGAGAGGCAAGGGTGATCCAGATGTCCATGTAAGGAGAGGCAAAGGGTTCACCCCCTCGCCCTCCCCGCCTTGGGCAGCGGCTTTAGCTGCCTAGTGTGGCTCAGAACTCCCTCAGATGGGCTTCTCCGAGCCCCTGGGGAAGGCAGCCTTCACTGCATTTCTGGCAGAGACATGGATGGAACTGTGGTTCCCTTGATTTGTACACATCTCCAAGGAAGCACGTGTGGAAGGAGAGCAGACACCTGAACATCAGGAACACCGGCACCACCCAAGAGCAAGCACAGGGCAGTCTGGCGCAGCCCGGAAGGCCAGCTGTGAAGGCAGAAGAGCCGGCAGGCGCGGCGGGTCCTTGGGGCCCCAGGGCGCACACGTGTTGGGCACAGATGTCTGAGGAAGCGGCTGGCTGGCCCATCAAGTCAAATGAAAGAACAGAAGTGTCACCCAGGTCGGGTCCCCAGGGCTGGCGGGAAAACTGGGAGCCGCCCCAGTAGAGTGTGTCGGCAGGTACCAGCATCTAAGGGGGACTTGACCTCCAGTTCTAGGGGATGGCTCTCCAACAGGCAAAGTACAGTAGGGGAACCATTTATAATTAATTCAGTCTTTTAATTTGGGTGACGAAGCCCTAAGTATGTTCACCCACCCTGGGCTCCTGGCATTGGAGATGGCAAGCAGGGTGAGCTGAAGGTAAGGTTGTCCCTCTTGCAACCTTAGGCTCACCTGCTAAGTAGCAGACACAACCTGGCCCAGGCCCGTGCCTCAGCCATCCGCGCTGCGCAGAGGCAGGGCCCCCTCACTCTCCCTCCCCTGCTGCGCAGCCTGCAGAGCCGGCTGCCCTGCGTAGCTCCTGGCTTGTGCAGTCTTCAGTCAGGAACCTAAACCTCGCCAGCTGTTCAGCAAACTGAGGCCACCTCAACTCCAAGCAGTTTTTCTCTGGCCCCTCTTTCCCATTGCTTTTATATGATTCTAAAGCAGCAGTGCACCTCCAGACCTGCCTCCATTAAAATATATCGATATTAAAGTTCGTATATGAACTCTGAAGTCTTTGAGCAGTGACACAGCTGCACGTTACTGTCAGTAAACTCGGATCAGAATGTTGCCTCTGTAGGGTGGAAGACCAGGGCAGGGCCAGCTGTCTTCAAGTTTTAAGACTGGTGAGACAGGAACCCGTCTGGCTCTGAGCATTCCCAGTGTCCGCCAGCAGCGAAAGACACCTTGTCTCATGGACAGAGGGGTGGGGGCACTTACTAGGCCCTCCTCATCAACCCCACCGCGGGGCCAGTGCCCCGCTCCAGCTGTGGAGGCGCTCAAGCTGGTGCTGCGGGGCTGGATTCCACCCCAAGTTTGTGGGCTCAGAAACCCCGGAGTCTTTACACCAAATAACTGGTTTTGAAACTGGCTTTTGTGGCAGCAACTCAGAGGTTCCCTGCACTCCCTCACTCCAAGTGTCATATTAAATAGTGAAAACCATCCGTAACAGGTGCGCTCAGAGACGCAGCAGGTGTGGCTTGGGCTGCTGGAGCCCTCGGGCGAGGCCTCCGGCTTGTGCTTGGGAGGGCTTCTTGGGTCGCTGCTGGGAGCGTGCAAGCCTGGTGCTGGGGTCACCACACCTGGCTGCTAGTGGCTGTCGTCCTGTGTAATTTTAGTGATTATATCACCTGAGGTATGGAAGAAAAGGGCTGAAAGCAGGTCCTGGATAGTTCTGTTAATCCTTTTTTTTCAAGCATCTACTTCAATTTTGTCTATAACCAGAGACGGCAGACAAGCTGTAACTTCCCATTTACATAGATAAAGATCAGGCTTTTTCCTCGATAGCATTCCAAATAAAAACAGGTATGAATTGGACACTGAGTTCACAACTTGCACTAGTCAGAAATGCTTCCCCACCCTAACCCTTGCCACCCCACTGATCTTAAGACATTATGACTTGAATTTAGTTCATTATATTAACATTGTTTTTAGGTACTTGAAAGGTTAAAAGGGAAAAAAACCTGGATTATATATAATATCAAAACTTTTTGATGTTGGTACCAGGGATCAGAGGACTTACAGTTTAAGCTTCTGTGTAGTGACTGCTAGGCTCGTCTCCAAGATTTCTGGTTTGGCTAATTCAAAGAGAACCAGGTTAGAATAACTTTACCCAAGGCTGCTTTCTGGAAGCCCAAGAGCTCTGAGTGGAAGGCATCAGGAGAGAATATTTCTTATTCACATTTTGCTTTCACTGGTAACCCTGGCTGAATCTTTGCTGCTCCCTGAATCTCATTTTTCTCAACAAAGCATCACAAACTCAAAATGGATTGAAGACCTAAATGTAAGACCAGATACTATAAAACTCATAGAGGAAAACATGGGCAGAATACTCTTTGATATAAACAGCAGCAATATCTTTTTCAGTCCATCTCCCAGAGTTATGGGAATAAAAACAAAAATAAAGGGACCCAATTAAACGTGAAAGCTTTTACACAACAAAGGGAATCACAAACGTGACCCACAAGGGATTAGTCACCCAACAGCTCACACAACTAACAACAAACCAACCAAAGGGCAGAAACCCTAGACGTTTTCCCAAAGAAGATACACAGATGGCCAACGGCCACATAAAAAGATGCTCACCACCAATAATCATTAGAGAAATGCAAGCCAAAACCATCTACAGCACAGAAACTGAATGAATGCATGGTTACCGGGGGGAAGGGGGGAAGGGAGGGGTGAGGCAGGAGAGGACAGTTGGGGAGTCTGGAATCCACGTGTACACACTGCTGTTCTTAAAACAGGTAACCAACAAGAACCACTGTAAAAAATAAAACCAGGAGGGTGGGTTAAATCAGTAATTTTAATCATCCAAACCTTTCTTTAAATCAGATCTTACGTGAAGCCCAATACTAAAAACGGCTGGAGGCTCGCTCCCCACAGAACGAGGCATGAAAACCACAAATCTACCCACCTAAGGTCCCTTACCCCCCTCTCATGTCAGGATTTCAAATCCCAGGCCTCTGAAACACAAATGGGGACTCCTGCTGTCCCCTCCTGGCCAGGCCCCTCTATCTCCTCAACAAACTAAGGGGGAGAGTGGATTTACTCCAGGCACCGAAACACTGGCCACACGACTGACTAGCAAAGCACTGCGCAAGGGGCTGGACAACTCGGTGGAAACGGCATCTCCTTGGTTCACAGTCACTCCGTCTACAGCAGTCAGACAGTAGCAGGTACTACTCTCAGCAGCAACAGGCTGTTTCACCAAGGTCCAAGCCTCAGGGGTTAAGTTCTGCATTTAGGAAAAAAAATCTTAAAACCAATCTGGAAGCAGTTAAAAGTCAATTTTCAAAGCCGATGTGAAATTTCACTGAAAAAACAACTGAAATGCCAACTGCCATGAGCAACGTAACAGAAGCTAAGAGCGTGGATATGATAGAAAAGACAGTAAGTGGTAAGTAAAATACAACAGCATTGAAAAGCTTTGTTAATTCCTACTTCAGAGGGTACCCTTTCCCCTCATGGCTCTGACCATCTGCCTGACCTAGAAGAGCCCCGTCTGACCGGGAAGCGGCTGGCATCTGCACAACAGGCAGCAGAAGACTCCAAACAAGGAGAGGACGCAGGTGGCACCGCCGTGGTGTGCCAGGGCTGCGGAGACCGTCTCAGGAGTCCGAGGCTTGGGAGCGGAGCCGCCGCCTCTCTCACATTCTAGCCTGCCCTCCAGAGAGCTCATCGCTAAGCTCCACTTAGAACAAATGCTCTTAGCCAATGAAATCAAATAGCTGGACCCCTGCCATGCTTTCCAGACTCCAAGTGGAGAGGCAAGTCATTTTGCTGCACAGCCCAGGCCCGTCGTCACCGTTAGCGGCACCCTCAGCAAACGCGGCATACCGCTACACAGGATTTCAGTGGCAGGGCATCACCCAGCCTCGCGGGCCGAGCCAGGTGTATCAAGCCAAGTGGCCTGAAAGCTATTCTAGGGTCTACCCTCGACTCCCATTTTGCTGATTCCCCTTTAAATGTGCCAGTGTTTCAGTCTTTGGAATGTTCTTACTAATGTAGAAATAAACAGCATTTCAGCAAAAGCCACTTTCCGTGCACCCTCACTAGGAAGTCTTCGTGGATCACTGCAGCTCTGTCAGTTTTTGGACTGGGATCAAGACCAAAGTACAGAAAGGAGGGGGATGCCGAGAGACCCGGGAAACGCAAATCCGGAGAGGACGATGATGACCTGGCCCCTCAAGGTCCCCTTTAGTGCTCCAGGGCTCAGAGATCAAATACCTCTGAGTGAGGAAAACTGGCCGTGTCCTCGGATAACCAACTCCTCCACGTAGAGCCTCCCTCGTGGGGCGCTTCCTTACCTTCTGCTCACACCGTGCAGGTCCTGTCCATCCCGATGCCAGCAGTTCCCGTCTGTGGCCCCAACAGCATTGCTAGATTCTCCCAGTATTTCTAACTTACCAAGGGCTAAAGCATTAGCCCTCAGGAACAGGAGCTCTGTGTAGACACTCAGGTTTTCAGAGTGGTCTAAGCCCAGACTCAGCTCCCTGATGGACTGAAGGCCGCTGAAATGGTACCTCCCTCACACACCCACCACGTGGCACACACAGATCTCGGACTGGAGCCAGCTGGAGTGTGTTAAGTGTGCGTGTACTTTAAGCAGCGAGTACATCCAGAGTGGCCCTGGGAGGCTCTGAGGTGGCTCATCGCAGGCCACTTGTCAAGAGCCCGCACCTCACCTCAGATGTAAGGCTGGCGACCCCAGAGGTGGGCACTGCTCGGTACCTACCCGCCCTTGGGAAGAGCTAACTGCACCGTCATGTCCCCCAGAGGCCCAAGGGACAGGAAGGGTGCCCAACAGTGACATGGGAAAGAAAATCCTCTACAGAGAGCAGGAGCAAGTGAGGCAGTGGCGGGAAGCTACGGCCTTCCCGACTGGCGGGAGATCCAAGAGGCGGAGGTTCCTCCCTCTTGTAGGCGCGGCAGGAGGCCTCTAGTTATGCACACAGTCCACTCCCACCCAGTTCAGTCTCCACTGCCCCAAGGAGTCTCTGCCAAGGACAGGCAGAGGCGGGGTGCTTTCTGGCCGCCCTCCCACAAACCCCCTTCAGTCTCCACTGCATGCAGGCCTCGGTGCGCACCTACTGCTGCAGGCGCTGCCGCCGCTCCCTTGCCACATGGGGCTAAGGGCCCGGAGCACCGGCTGAAATCAGTAACAGCAGGGAAAAAGGCCTGGAGGACAGAGGTAGCTTTAATTACTGTTGACACTCGGTTCTTCGGATAAGGAAGAATGGCTGGCTGTGTGCTTTGCCTTTTTAACTTTGGAGATCATAGGGGTAAAAACCATCAAGGAAATGTCCTTCAGTGTGTGGGCATCAAGGTGCAGGCTCCTTGCCAAGGTCTAGAGCTAAAAAGAAATCTAGCTTTGCTGTGTCAAAAGCTCAATTTCTCAGCAGCACCTCAAATTGCTTCCGTGTCAGAGGGAAATGGGATGAAGGGAAATAAACCACAGGGAGAAAAATCAGAACGTGCTAGCAAACGCTACCATGCGGAACACTAAACTTTATTCACTTTGTATATTTAACAGTTCTAAAGTATTTACTTCTTGCTTTGACAAAAAATGAAAAATATAGGAGCGCCGACCAACTCCTCTTTAGGAGAAAAGGGTTATATGTACAGCTACGGAGAGTTACGGTTCCTCCTTTACATACAAAGAAAAATATTAATAAAAAAGTGCTTCATTGATCAAAAAAGGGCTAAGAGCTGCAAGCATTTATTCACACTGTACATCAGACCCAAGA
>SJYF01000462.1:170753-182584 GCA_006410515.1 Procapra przewalskii
AAAAAAAAAAGGAAAACTCAAATATGTATGTCTGTGGGGACTTCCCTGGTGGTCCAGTTAAGACTCTGCACTCTTGATGCAGGGGCCAGGGTCCGATCCCTGGTCTGGGAGCTAGATCCCACATGCCCCAGCTACGAGTTCACATGTGCAACTCAAGACCCACATGCTGCAACCAAGACTCCACATACACAAATAAAATAATTAAATAGATTTAAAGCAATATGTTTCTGTAACAAGATACAGTGGCTTCCCTCGTGGCTCAGATGGTAAAGAATCTGCCTACAATGCAGGAGACCTCGGTTCAACCCTTGGGTCAGGAAGATCCCCTGGAGAAGGGAATGGCAACCCACTCCAGTGTTCTTGACCAGAGAATCCCAGGGACAGAGGAGCCTGGTGGGCTATAGTCCATGGGGTCGCAGAGAGACAGACATGACCAAGGGACTAACACTTTGACAAGATACAAGCCAGATGCCACTCCCAAAACAGTGCAGACAACATCACTCACCACTACCGATCAAGTCTTGAATGTCTATGGATTAGAATTGGGTGGGCCCGAACTAATGGTCTAGACTTGCACGAATGAGGAGCCAACGGCTGCACACTGTCACTGGGCTTAGTGAGGACTGGGTTCAGCAGGGATTGGAAAAATCTTTTCAAAAGGCCTTCAAAAAGTATCAGATCCCAAGAATTACCCCTCGGGAATAATGACATTAGTTTTTTTAAATTGTGCTGACATTTTGTTTCTTCTGCCTACCATGAATTCTACTCCCCACCCCCACAAAAAGCTCAAATTTCTCCAAACTATCATCAGATCTGTGGTTAAGGCCACAGTCCAGCCCTTCAAACACTGAGTCTGAGGAGGGAATCAATACTTCTGTCAGGGGACTATGAGAAGGCTTTTGCCGTGACGAGTCTATAAAGGCCTATTAATTAAACCTTGAGGGATAAGTATTAATTTCTGGAATAGCCGGAAGAGAGGGTCTTTCCAGGCAAAGAGACAACAGAACGTACTGCATAAGCACTGGCTTCACAAGGACTGGCTTGTTCTACCAACCAGACTGACTCCTAAGAGGGCAGGCACTGCCTCAGGCACAGTTACCCTTGCCCTGTGCAGTGCCTGGCATACACTGAAGGTTCCTACTTTTTAAGTCATGGGTAAAAATTCTATCTCAAGACTTTCTATGGCCTATTCAATACCTGAGAAACATTTTTTGCAGGTGGATTCTTCATTCTTATTCCTCATACAGTCTTGAAAAAGAAAACTAAAAGGTGGGGCTTAGGAGAACAAATGGCAAGTTACCTCCTGGCCCCTGGAGAAACAGTAAGCAAGAACCCGGTTCTCTTGAACCTGACTGGCCCATCCTTACAACCCAGTCGGCGCCTCCAGCCTGACACAGGAGCTGCACCCAAATCTGCCGATGCAGGAGGTGCCGACTCTGCTGGCACTGCAGCCTCCTTTGTCCTGTTCTCAAATCTGAGGGAGAAACACAACCAGACCTGGGCCCTCCCCAGCTGCAAACAAGTGTCAGGAGGCCGGCTTACAACTGCTCCTGCCACAGCCATAGTGTCTCTTTATCTACAGGGAAGCGTCAGTAATGCATTATGATCTGTGCCAAATACAGACAAGTCATTTCCTTCTTCCTTTACAACCTCCTTCCTCCCTAACATTCATGTGGACCAAACAAGGGCTAATTAATTACATCTTCTTGACTCAGGAGCTTAAAAAACAGCTTTTTAAGAAAGACTTTTAACCTGTGGAAGATATTAGAGATCAGGGAGTACTGACTCTGTCCTTTTATAGGCAGGACAAACTGATAACCACAGGAATGAAGCCACTTGGCTCGAGCCACGCAGTCAGTGGCAGGCGCCCTAGACCTGGGCAGACTGTGTGCCACCAGCAGGGAAGGGAGCACTACTAGCTGGGCTCTCAGTTCCCATAGCAGATGCAAACTGCTGACCTTCAGGCAAGGCAGCCATCATTTCTTTGGCCAGGCTTTTCCCCAAGGACAACTGCTTCACCCTCTCGGCTGATTGCAACTATGATGAAATTAATCATTTGCTACCAGGAGTTCGTACAAGTGATTCAGGCAGCCACCGTTTGATTTAATCAAAGAATGCTGCAAAATTGATGCAGTCATGAGATCTACTCAACAGAACTCAGGGAAACTGCTACGGGCTCTAGCACAATCACCAGAAAGGAGAAAACTCTATCCTCCAGCACCGTTTCCAGCTTCCAAAATAGTGAAGCGGGGGCCTTCAAATATTTATCTGTCCATATTTGTTTTTAATAGAGCGTTCCTCCTAATTTATCTTGTATTCAAACAGTTCCCTTGTGGGGAGGGGTGTTATTTCACCTTCCTCACAGCAAATGCCAGCCATTCATTTTTAATAAGCAATAAAAATCATGGTAATGTTTTTAGTAAATAAGGAAGTAGTTTAAAATCAGAGGCAAATGTAAAAGGAGCTGACATCCTGGCATGTTAAAAGTCTAACCCTTTCTGGAACATCACGAATGCACTTTCACTCCTCACAGTAAAACACTCCAGCTGAGAGGAGGCTAAGTGTCACTACAGGATGTCAGAAAACAAAGAATTAAGTTGCTCTGAGTCAGAACCATGGAGAAGAGAAAGAAGAGGGCCCAGGAAAAGCAAGGCAGCAGCGCCTCCATTCTGAGGGTTTGAGACCTATTCCCTGCTGCCTATTTCCATACCTTTCAAAGGGCTAGATTTTCCTCCCAGCTCCTCCTTTTTGCTGAATGATCATCACACAGGCAGGAGAACACCCATGGACTCATGGTAAAACTGAAGCTTACCAAAAAAAATACAAAGACCCCTCCAACTCATTAAAAAACACAAAAAAAAGGGCAGTGCAAACTTAAAGACAAGGCCAAGGTCTTACTTTCCCGGATCTGGCATCTGAGTGCACAGCAAACGCAGAGACTGAAAACTCCTCCGAATTGAATGAATATTTGCCATCCCCATAAAGACAACTTCACAGTTTGGGTAATACTCTGGAGAGAACAACAGAGAGAACACAAACACAGTGAACTTAACATCCGCAACACCAAGCTCAAAAGGAGCAAACTGGCTATAAAACAATCCACTGTAGCTGCTGCCTAATGAGACACTGGTGATTTGAGGACTATTAGCCCAGTCCTTTACTATGAGATGAAAACAGCGCTTGATTTTTAGCCATCTTTTCTAAAAGGAAGGATTTGTGAAAAAGACGTGAGAATGTGTCAGTGGCTCAGTTGTGTCCGACTCTTTGCGACCCCACAGACTGCAGCCTGCCAGGTTTCTCTGTCCATGGAATTCTCCAGGCAAGAATACTGGAGTGGACTGCCATTCCCTTCTCCGTGAAGATACTGACATAAAATAGAAGCTTTTATTAAAAAAAAAAAAAAAAAAAGCTCTGACTTCCACTGTAGGGTTTCTCAGGCGGCTCAGTGGTAAGGAATCCACCTGCCAATGCAGGAGATGTGGGTTCGATCCCTGTGTCAGGAAGATCCCCTGGAATAAGAAATAGCAACCCAATCGGGAATTCCTGCCTGGGAAACGCAATGGACAGAGGAGCCTGGTGGGCTGCAATCGATGCTGTCACAGAGAGTCTGACACGACTGAATGACGGAGGGCACAGACACACTCTTCTACCTCACCCCAGGTTTACTTCTTGGGCCTCTGCTAACTTGCATCTCTGGAATCTATAAGAAGAACCTAGCAGAACCACATACCTATGCATTCAAATTCTGTGCTCAAACTGCTTTTTCCAACAATTTAGTTCACATCTGAATAAGGAGCTTAGTGCCTCTACCTGCTCCATCAGCACACAACTGGCACCCAAGAGGTCCCTCCTTGGAGAAAGCCAGTATGCAAACAGTGGGGCTGCTGTAAGTCAGGACTGAGGTGCTTCACTAGAGTTGTATTTACTTCAATTTCTACCCCACGTTTTTCAAGTAAAAGCCACGTGAGGACTCTTCTAAGGGGCCAGTGATGAGCATAACCCAATGCCAAACACAATGAAAAGCTTTTAGAAGGCTGAGACATCAAGCCACCAAAGCAGCAGCTTCCAAGCCTAACAGGCCTTCTTAAGGGATTTTCCTTATCACCGAAAGGCTGGCACCGGGAACAATCTGTGGCTTTACTGCACTCCCTCCTCCATTTCTCGCGTGAGAAGAGCATGCAGTACTGTGAATCAAAGAAGCTGCAGCTCTCTCAGGACAGGCTGAGGAACATGGCCTTCCATTCATTTCGAGTTGAGCACTGAGACCCAGTCGGGTGTGGGCAGGACTCCCGAGGACAGAAGCACTGTGCGCCTCACCTGGGCACTCACAACCTCCTCCTTTGGCTCGGTTTGCCACCGCGGCTGCATAGGAGCGTGCGTCCAAGATCAAAAGCTTCTGTGGCTGGATGGCTAAGCTCTCTGCTCCTGAAGCATTTGACAGAGAAGAATCTGGGGACAACAGGAGCAGGAAGAAAAAACGAAATGAACCTCTCTCTCCCAGAATTGTTGCAAAATAAAAACGACAGGCACTTATTACAGTACCCAAAAAATTCGATTAAGTGAAGTCCACCTAACCCAAACTACCTAAATACAATGTGACTTCTCTCCCGAGTTTGTTTCCTATTTTGCCTACAATCTCTTATATACTTCAGTTCTAGCTAGAATGACTGCAAATGTAAGCCCAGCGTTTCCCTCATGGTCTGGAAACACTGTAGGTCCCCTATCACACGTACAGTCCATCTTGTCACAATGGCAAGACAGACAACACTCTAGCCCTCTTAACCAAGTTTGAAAACTGAAGCTTCACTCTCACTCTTCTATGAAACCAAATTCTGTCTTAAGAGGAAAAGGCCATTTCAAGAAAAGTTTCTCAGATGCTATAAAAACTTGCTGCCAGAGGCCCAGGGATTCCTTACCGAACTCCACATCAGAGAGGTCTCCTGCACAGGGGAAGTCTCGGGGACTGTTCCTAGCCGACAGCTTGCTGCCACTGGACCGGGAGTCAGAGGCACAAGCTCTGGCCACAGACTGCACCAGGTGCTCGTCGTCAGCGTTCCTCCAGCCCCACCAGCTGACCTCTGGCTGTCCACAGCGGGCAATGACGGCGCCGTTGCTCTGGTGCCTGTGCGGGGAACAAGACGACAACTGCACCCAACGCCGTGGCCCCATTCGGATCCTCTGAGCTCACACAAAAAGTGACACAGTAGATTTTAAGTGCCTTAATGAATGGTACGTGATGGGTTAACTTCAAGGCCTCCTAGAGCATAAGTCTTATAAACCATCAAGAATAATGAAATCTATCTGGATCTTTCTGGATTATCATACCATTTTAGAGACCTTTGTAGAATAACCAACGAAATGACAAATGTGTATTCTTACAGAAAACAAAATATTCATTAAGAATATATGAATAACTACTTTTGGAAAATTGGGTAAAAAATAAAATACCAACGCCACACTAATTCTGCTGCTTAATAATGAAGCGTTAATATCCCCTTTCTAATACTACACCTGCATATCCGAGCTTAATGGACGCCAAGACAAACATCTGTTTCCCCCTGACTTCTGAGGACCCAGCATAGCAACTGTGCAATTATGGCTGGCTTGAGGATTCTTTTCAAAACAAGATCCCACATTTGGGACTGAAATATTTACCTGGCTCACAGTGGACTGCTTTACAAAACCTCCTGAGATTTCATGAGTCACAACTGCTCTTACTATAGGCAGATAGCTCAATGAGCCAGTCATCCTTCCGTAAACTCTTAGAAGGAAATGAATAGCATAAAACATCAATAAGCCATACTCTGATAAGATCCTTTTTCAAGAAAAAAAGACCAGAAATCATACTCATTGTCTATCCAAGCTTTTCCTAATTAGGAATTCTAGTAAGGTAGTTTTAGCAACTAAGAAGTGGTAAGGGTCACGTAATTTGGTGACAAAAAGAAATCAAGCTCTACTACATATCACAACAAAAATGAACCTTGAGTATGTTATTGCTCCAAAGTGAAAAGTCAGTCACAAAAGACCGCATTATGATTCCATTTATACAGTGTCCAGAGCAGGAAGCTCTATAGAGACAGTAGAAGATTTACTGATAACCCCGAGCTAGGGGGTGTGAGGAGGGAATGGGGAGTGTCCGCTAAGGGGCCTGGGATTGCTTTTCAGGGTGGGGAGAGCACACTAAAGGAAGTGTGGTGACGGTGGCGCAGCACAGTGCACATGCTTAAACCACGGAGCTGCACACGCTGAAGAGGTGGACTGTGCGTGGCAGCTCAGGAAAGCCTCTGAGATGCTATGGAAGTAGTCAGTTCACTATAAAAGTCAATGAGTAAAAAGCTAGTGAGCAAAAAACTTTAATATCTCCCAAATTCTATATCCTACAGAGAACAGTCAATGTTCTTTACTCCCATTAAAACTGTTTCCAAATACACATTCATCCACATAAAACATATGTGGATGTTTTATGCACAGATGGGTTTTTTAACAGACTATTGCATCTATATGTTTTGTTCAAAGGACAATGTGAGAAAATTTTTTGTTTTTAATCCTAAAACTCATAAACAATAAAATTAAATTTGGCAACAATAAATTCCACTGGAATCATCAGTTTGTTTGTCGTTTTTAAATCCTCCCTCATTAGGAGACACAAATAATAGAAAGTACTTGTGTATTGCCAGCACAACAATTAGGTCAACTGCTGAATGGAGCCAAACTATAAATAAAACCTCATTGATTCTTAAAATGCCTACTAGCATACAATAATAGACGTTGGGTAACCAATGAGCTGAGGGGCGGCAGCTCTTTACAAAATAGGCTGGTGGGGCCTTTGCTGCACACCCTTTTCTTCCGAAATTTTTCCCAGCAACGCTCGAGAAGAACAGTAGATGGCACTCGTCAGCCTGGGTCTTGGGTTTTAAGGGTCATAGTCTGATAGCTAGATCGCAAATGAATTGCTGCAAAAAGCAGCTTCTGCAGTCTTCTAAATGCTTTAGGCAGCATGAAAGAGGAAAAAAACACTGTAGCTAAAAATCACTAGATTGTTTCTATCATTTTAAAACAGAGCCAGAAAAATAAAACTTAGGATGTTCAATGGATGAGTCAGTCCCCTAGTAAACAGTGAATTCTTCAATTTTACATATAGAAAGATACAAATGTTTAAACTATCCCAAAGTTAGTCAAACTCGCTAAATGACTAGAAAAGTAAAAGTGTTAGTTGCCAAGTCATGTCCAACTCTGACTCCATGGACTGTAGCCCTCCAGGCTCCTCTGTGGGATTTCCCAGCCAGGAATACTGGAGTGAGTTGCCATTCCCTTCTCCATGAGATCTTTCGGGATGGAGCCTGGGTCTCCTGCGTTGCAGCAGATTGTCTACCATCAGAGACACCAGACAGCCCCACGACTAGAAGTTTCTAATAATCACTCAGTGAGAGACAGAGCTGTGACTTGCACTACAGATGGGCAGCCTTTGCACTGTCTTGCTGTGTTAATGCAATCACCATCTTCAATAATAAAGCCAATTAAGCACTCTCTCATCACTATGGGAGAAAGCACTGATCAGATGCTGGTTCAATGCGGTGCTTTCAAGTAAGTGTGGCCAGCAACCTCAAGAGTCATTAGCGATCTACAACTACATCCAGTAAACACATGCTGGGTTCAGAAGCATCCTGCCACCTGAGCTAACAAAGCCCATTCTCTCTGGCATAAACCCTGGAAGGGAAAAGAAGCTTCCCGTGTTTATTCTTTCTTCAGCCTACACTTTTAGGCCTCTCTATCAACAGGGAGAATTTCACTGAACGACCCTTGCTTTGAGATGAGAGTCCTTTCCCCTTACGCTCAAAGTCAGCAAACTCCGCAAATGACAGGGCTGCTGATCTAACACAGCTGCCGGCCGCACAGCAGCAGCTGGCGGCTTTCCCTGTTTGAGCCGGACCGATGACTGATAAGACTCCTAAATCCTTTCAGCTTGTGCTGCTCTCTAATTCCTGTGTCAGCCTTACCACTTGAATGATAGGTAAATTTGGTGACCTACTTTTCTAGAGGTGTCTGAAAACAACAGTGATGAAAACCGAGATTGAAAATTTAATGGGTTTCCCTGGTGGCTCAGATAGTAAAGAACCTGCCTGCAATGCAGGAGACCTGGGTTTGACCCCTGGGTTGGGAAGAACCCCAGGGGAAGGGAATGGCTACCCACTCCAGTATTCCTGCCTGGAGGATTCCATGGACAGAAGGGTCTGGCAGGTTACAGTCCAGGAGGTCACAAAGAGTCGGACACGACTGAGTGACTTTCATTGGGCCAGAAGCAACTTTGTACTTTCACATCTCTCCCTCTTTGGGATGGCCACTAAAATCTGCCTTCCATGGACTAAGAAAACAAGCTGGTTACCTCACTAGGAATTACACAAGAAGTTTTAAACCCCTTCTTACCACCTCAGTATTTCAATGGACTTCCTCCTGGCATGAGCTTCTAACTAAGCCTCACTGGTTTGGCCCAAATTCAAGGAGTCCATAAAGTCTGCAAATGGGGAAAATGAAATGGGGACTGTGAATATTGCAAGGACATCTGAAATTGTTCCAAAACATGAGGGAATGACTTCTTAAAAACTCCACATGATTTGTGAGAACTCAGCTAAATAGTCACTGAATTATAAAAGCAGCCCTCAGGAATACAATCTACTCCAGACACTGATTAGGAAGCCTTGTCTTACAGAGCCCTTCGGAGGTCACAGCATACCTGTGAACTGAGAACATCACGGGAACAGACTGAGGTCAGTTAGGGAACTTGCTCAGGGTGCCATAGCAAGGCGTGTCAGAGAGACTTGAGTTCTAACACCTGTGCTTGTTACCACACTACCACCCCTTCTAGAATTTGGCTCCCTTGACTCTCCTGCCTCTGATCTCTAGTATCTTCTAACCAGCCAAGCGCTAGCCTTCTCTAAATGCTCCCTCTCAAAACAAACTTCTTCCGTGTGGCAATATTTCAACCACAAAGACAATCACAAATCTACATTCCCCATTCTCACTTTCCAGGACTCATCTCTCTCAATCCAAAGGTCATCAACTGAAGCTAAAAGCAGTAACTACATTACCTTCCCATAGGATGTCAGAAGAGGGCTTCCCTGGTGGCTCAGTGGTAAAAAATGTGCCTGCCAACGCAGGAGACACAGGTTCGATCCCTGGTCCTGGAAGACCCCTGCTCCACAAGCTGCGGAGCAGCTAAAGCCCCTGCGCCACAGCTACTGAGCCTGTGCTCTAGAGCCTGGGAGCCACAGCTACTGAAGCCCAAGCTCCGCAACAAGAGAAACCACTGCGATGAGGAGTCTGTGGACCACAAGTGGAGGGTAGACCCCATTCGCCTCAACTAGACAAAGCCCATGCAGCAACGAAGACCCAGCGCAGACATGATAAACATTTTTAAAAACCAATGTCAGAAGGATCTTGAAACAGCAAATCCAGCCATTTTTTAATCAAAATTTTCTCTTCAGTGTCAGCCGAGTCATCAGGTAGTGTTCCAGTGAAGTACTGCCTGGCACATGACCGGGTGAGCAACTTCAACAGTAAGGACGTACCCAGCAGCCTGGAGAGCTCCCTGAAGCAGCCCCGCCCCACCCGCAGGCTAGCAGCGCCAGAAGCAGAGACCAAAGGCTCTGGGCAGCAGCACAGGCCGAGCTGAGCCTGGCCAGGCCTCCTCACCTGTAGACGACAGCAGGGATGCGCTTCCAGGACCGGAAGCCTGCGACACTTTCCAGTTCTTTGTCAGTGATCCAGGCAGGCACTATGAGCTCCTGTGGATAGCTTCCACACAGCCTAACAGGGACGGTGAGGAAGAGGGAGAAGGGAAGGAGGAGGAGAGACTCGAGTGAGCCAGGGTAAGGGTGTGCATCAAGCTACCCCAGAGCCAGTTACAAAGGCAGCAAGGAGCAAGACTTGAAGTTCCGCCCTGCTGAGCGGAGTGGGCTGCCCTAAGTGTTAAACACGCCAAGTGATACTATCTTGGATTGTTCCACTTGATGCTGCCTTTTGGAAATCTGGCCATCTTAACAATCAATGAAAAAAAGGGAGTTGAGAGGCACTCACTCTACTGTAACTATTGCAACCAATATATGGATCATTTCCAACTACACAGGTACCCAGTTTAACTGGAGAGGTGGAAGTCTGTGTTACTCTACCAGGCCCTCAGTCTTTCAGGGAAACATAAGAAGTCCAAGAGCCCACAGTTTTGACTTCCCAGAGACCTCATAGGATTACTAACATGTTGCTTGATGTGAACCAAACAAGGTGTCCTAATTGCAGGTGACAGGTGCAGCTGTGGGTATACAGATGCAGCATGGTGGGTCAGCCCCACCTGCATACACAATCACAGCCCCATTAAGCCAAGTCAGTGATGTGAACATGCTATTAATCATCATTTCTATAAAACACACTTCAGAACTACACTCAAGGTGGGGGGGAGCCAGTTTTTTTAAATTACATTTTTATTTTATCTTACAGTTGACTTACAGTGTTGTGTTTAAAAAAGCTGTTTTCATTAGGGAAAATATTAGTAGGTGTTTTGTCTTACGTCACTCAATATTTGGATCACTATACTCCTGTCCTCTAAGTATTACATTACCCAGTAGTCAGCTCTTCACCAAGTGTGAGCTGCTCACTTGGCAGATAAGCAGTCTCCAGTATAGGAAAGGTGGGTTACATGTAAGCGAAGCCTGTCACAGCCTGAGGCTCCCTGAGGACCCCCCTCCCACCCTGATTCTCTCCTTTGACTTGTCGGCTGAGAATAGGCCAAGGCACGACACATCTGTAGCTCCTGATTCTTGGCAACACCTCCTTGGCCAAGGTCCACGTTAAGAGCTGTATATAGTAATTAGCTGTGGTTTTTCCAGCAAAAAATGAAATGCTCTGATGGTTACCCACAAATAGTCCAAAAAAATAGCTATCATAATCTGAGGCAGTTGGAAAGATAACAGTGATTAATGTCTCCAACTGCTGCAGGAAAACTTAAGAGGAGAAGGATACGTTAATTTAAAAATTCTGGACAATTTTCTTTCATTTTATAGAAATTTGAATCACCAGAATCATAATTAATTAACTGCCCTTCCCTATCAAAGTCCTTATACGTTCCAAGGAAATATTTAATAATGGTTACATTAATATTTAAAGGTTACACAATCATAGCTATGACATTAGCTTTAGATCAATGAATTAAAGAACAGAGTAAGACTTAAGCCTTTACATACGATCTAGGGTCAAAGTACGTAAAAACCAGCTCCCAAGTGTTTCATTGAGTAGTGATGAGGACAACAGAAACTGCCTGCCTATAGGTATTCAGATGTACATGCGCCTGAAGAGAGAGGCCTGGAGGGGACTGGAAGGAAAACTCCAGGATCCTACAAAGTAAGAATCTCTTTCCATCCACTCCAGTGATAGCAATGGAAACAGAAGGCTCAACAAGTACTCTGAAAATCATGCACTTATATTTAATAAATAAAACTGTTTTGAAGAAAAATTTTAAATTCAAATGTTCTGCCACATGAGAATTTGGGGTTTCTTGAAAAGGCAGCGGTCATGAACCACAGTCCACAGGGACCAAATACAACTCACTTGTACTTCTCATTGATGTTAGAAATCCTCCAGGCGTTGTTCATATCAAAACCCATCCGTTCCACTTCATTTTTAAACCTTGACGTTACATGTTCCCCTAGGGACCAAAGACAGACAGGAGAAAGGAAGAAATGAATATAATTTTGCAAAACAGGTGGAATAAAAGGAACTGGTACCCTTAGTTTTTTTAAGTATTGTAATAAATACCATATTTAGTTTTTATAAAAAATCTCCTA
>SJYF01000462.1:182600-214242 GCA_006410515.1 Procapra przewalskii
GATAAGACTATTAAAAAATTGAGGAAATTAATTCTGATCAAGAATATTATCTCTTCAATTAAAAATAAATTTAAAAAATTAAAAAGGAATTAATATCTCATCTAATCACTACTATCAAACTTAAGATCAGTATCACTGAGCACATGTTACAGAGGATAAGACAGACTGGAGAGGTTATTATGGCAGCTCTGTCTGAGCCCAAAACCCATGTTCCTGTCACTATACTGGCTAGCTTCCTACTTCCACACTCAGACTGATGGTATACATAAGAAATAATATCAGTAAGTTCACCAAGACGAGTAATATGGATCTGTAACTCCTCATGAGAAACCCTCTGGGCCAGATTTCGGAAATCGAGCTTTCTGGATTTTAAGGTGATATATGTATTAACAGTTCAGTTGCTCAGTCATGTCAGATTCTTTGAAACCCCATGGACTGCAGCACACCAGGCTTCCCTGTCGTTCACCAACTCCTGGAGTTTGCTCAAACTTAATGTCCGTCGAGCTGGTGAAGCCATCCAACCATCTCATCCTCTGTCGTCCCCTTTTCCTCCTGCCTTCAATCTTTCCCAGCATCAGGGTCTTTTCAAATGAGTCAGCTCTTAGCATCAAGTGGCCAAAGTATTGGGAGTTTCAGCTTCAGCATCAGTCCTTCCAATGAATATTCAGGACTGATTTCCTTTAGGATGGACTAGTTGGATCTCCTTGCAGTCCAAGGGACTCTCAAGAGTCTTCTCGAACACCACAGTTCAAAAGCATCAATTCTTCAGCGCTCAGCTTTCTTTATAGTCCAACTCTCACATGACTTCTGGAAAAACCATAGCTTTGACTAGACAGATCTTTGTTGGCAACGCTGGGTTAATCTCAAAAGCATTAGACAAACATTAACATCTTTACAGTGAAATACATGGATAACTCAAACTAAGTGGGTTAAATAAAGCAGCAAATAGCTAGCTCAGATCAAGTCAAATCACCAAATAAAATTAAAATCTTTGATTTTCAGAACCTTACAGATTACAGAATTGCAGTTAAAAGACCATGGGGTTCCCTGGTAGCTGAGTGGTAAGGAATCTGCTTGCCCATGCAGGAGATATGAATTCAATCCGTGGTCCAGGAAGATCCCACAAGCCTTGGAACAGCCAGACCTCTGTGCCACAGCTATGAAGCCTGTGCTCCAGAGCCCAGAGTTGCAACTACTGAAAGCCTGCACTTCTACAGCCCATGCTCTGCAACAAGAGAGGCCGCCGCAATGACAAGCCCGTGCACCATAGCTAGAGAAAAGCCCCCACGAAAAGCCAAGCAGTAACAAAAACCCAGCACAGCCAATAAATAAAAGATCATAGGACTTTAACTGCCTGTATCCAGGAATCTCAAGAAACACCATACTTCTAACTAGAACGCTGAGCATTTGTAAGAACATCCACACAAAACAAGTAAAACCTGCCTACATTTGCCCTCGTGGATTTGGCTCCTCCTTAAGACAGCGAGCTACACAGGCAGAAATGAACCAAATATAAAAGTCATTAAATCTGAACTATTTCCTTCCATGAGAACAGAGTCCTAGAACAGTAATTTTATAAAGAACGAACAACAACAAAACCAACCACTCAGCAGTACCTCTAATATGTATATAGCATTATAGGCTGTAAAATAAACACTGGTGGGCTCTGGGAGAAACTACAATAACGAAAGCACAAAACAGCTGGCACTGGTGATCAGAGTTTTGCTCTCCCCGAGAGAAGAGCATCAGAATAGGAAACAGCAATTACTTGAATGAAGGACAAGTCTATAAAATTATTTCCCATTTAAACTGCTCTTCTTGAGCTTAAACTAGGTACTGTATGTTTCCTGAAGGAGAGCTATAAAAAGATGAGGTTCAGAGATGCAAGAGGAAATAATCAACTGAATCTATTCCATTCTGGCAAAGTTTTAACAGTGATATAATCTTTCAAACAGGAAAAAGCTATCTGAATTGGGAGTGCCATCTGTCTACAAACTGTAAGGAATGGTGACCATCAAGAATTCTAGACAGGGAGTCTTTTCACTTATAATCACAATACAAAAAGCTATAAAACTATGGCAACTTTCAAGTTCATTTATTAATGACAAGTCTTCTCCCAACTTGGAATATAGTTCCAAGTCTCTGAAAAATGTTAAAAGGTATTTACTTAGTGGTCATTTACATTAGTACCTCTATCTTAATGGATACCCAGCCACCCTAAATAGAATCCTATAAATTTAAGAGTAACCATCTCCACCTCCTTCCCCTCCCTCCTCAGGCAGTTTTCATTGCCCAAGAATGGGTTTAGAATTCCCATTCCCAGCGTGAAACTGAGCTGCAAACATATCCTGAGCAGCCATCATTTAAAAAATCTGTTATTTCAAGTTCCTTGAGAACAAAGAATGAGTCTTCATCAACTTTGAATTTGACCATCACAACCTACAGTAACAATGTTTTACAGCACAATTCAATACAATGTATTTTCTAAGAGTTTCATAAAACAACACTGACCCTTACTGTGTGGGTGACTCATTGATGTTTTCTATCCTAAGTGTTTCATTTCACACTTCATTTCTTAAAACTTCGATTCCATGACCCACTGGTGGATCACAACCTGCAGTTTGAAAACCATTGCTTGAAAAAGAACTGGGCAGCAGACCTTACATACAGAGTAATTCAACTGGCTTTTGCTCATCCTGCCAGAAGAGTGCAAGCCAAGCACAAATATTGCTGGGTTTTCCTTAAGAACTCCCCTCTTAGAAGTCTCGTATCTCCACCAACTCAACATCAGATACGCTGTGATACCCCAATTTATCTGCTGCTTTTTATTTCCACTTGACCCTTCCTATGGGCCTTCCCCATCCCCAAATAACGGTCTGTACCTCTTTAACATTTTGTATTTCTTATACTACATACAGTCCAGCAATTATTTTAATGAGAATAAAGACTTTTCTTTAAAGCAGTAAGTCCCTCTACCATAAATACAGTCATCAACCAGCAGTCTACAAAAATTTCCCCCCAAAAGTCTAGCTCCCGGGGCGATTCTGAGTACTCACTCACACCTACAATTATATGTAACCTAAAGGCCTGGGGCCAGAAGGGCCAGGCCCGTGCCCAGGATGTGAGGAAGATCAGTACCAGAGTCAGAGAAGGTGAGAAACAGCCTCCAGATTTTCAAATATGGAGAGAAGAACCCTTCTTTTCTGTGAACACAGGGCCCAGTCCAGTTGTCTAGAAGCACAATTACTGGACTGTGGTCAAACTCGGCACGCAGGCTCTGCTGACAAGGGCTTTTACTTCATCTAGACAGGCAGCTGCACAACAGTATACGGCCCAGAGTCATGCTGTTCGGGGTTAATCAAAAGGTGCTTATCAGGCAATTCACAGAGAAGAGGTCAGAGAGGCAGGTCTGATGCCACTACACTAGCAACTCAATTGCCCAGCCATCTGTCAGACTCCAGATTAATGCTCACATCCAGAACTACCGCCAAGAAGACAGCTAAAACGAGAAGGATGTGGAGCATACAGCTTGCGTCCATTCTTGTTTAGACTTTGAAATGGGGTTAATAGCACAGTCAAGAGTTTTGCAATGAACTCCAACAGCATTATGGAGACTTCCTCCAAAAACAGATTAAGACTTTGAGCAACGTGGCCACAGGATGGCTGGCTAACTATGACAGGTTCAACAGTCAGAAACTAAGATTTACAAGAATACAAGGTAATGATGTAATTTTCCCATTTCCCTCCTCTCTGACACATTCTACTCTTAACAGGCCACGCAGAGAAGAGTCCATAAAGGGCTCTCATAGCTCCCGAAAGACTGAACTAGCTCTTGCCCTTCAGAGTCTGTGCCTGTGATCTCATGTCCTGGGGCAGGCTTAAAAATGGCCTGACTCTTAAACGTCTCAGGTGCTGTCTCACCTAAAGATGACTGAGAAGAATGTGGTTGTCTGGTCTGCTCCTAACTGGTGAGCAATGCTGTAGCCACTACCAGCAATCAACAATATTGGGTAGAGACAGAAGAACTAGGTTGACTGGCTTTAAAAATGCCACCACAGTATTTTTCTGGGTGAGTTTTCCTCTGTATTTCACAGTGAAAATATATGAAAGGAAAAAGGCATACACATGCACATGTATTCAAACCAAGTCACTGAAGTTCAGTGAGACCGCATATGTCTTGCGGCAGGTTGACTGCAGTGTAGAACACACATATTAAAAACAAAATACCACCTTTAGTCATAGAGTCAGTTCCAATCAGTTACAATGGTATCATTTTATATATTCATACTTTCCAAAATGTTTTCATAAGCATGACACTTAGGAGGCACTCAAGCATTCACTGAACTGAAACAGAGCTGATTTTCAGAACATACAGATCAGCTTGGGCAGGAAGAAGAAAAATGTCCCACACTTTGAAGAACACAGGAAATGGAAGTAGAGAGAGGACACATGGCTTGCCCAGCGCCATTTCAAAAATTAAATGGCAGAGTACAGGTTTGAATTCAGGTTTTCTAGTCCCTAAATCAGTATTTTGCTTCCCCGCCATGCCTCCATCCACAAACCCATGAAAAAAAACAGGAAACTGTGGATGTCCTGGCAGCCAACAAACACCAAATATCTTCAAGGAAAGAAAGGTCTGGGAACTAAAATCATCTCACCTCAGGACAAAGCCAGCTATAATTAATAAACAGGAGTCAAGATGTGCCAGGTCAGAACTTAGGAATATTCTAAGAGTTGACTCAAATCCTAAAGAAACTAAATTATCAAGGAAATAAGGAATCTCCTAACAATGAGGAATTTGCAGTCTGTGGTTGAGAGAGAAACAGGTCAGGTCAAATTCAAGCCCTGTCAACTAAACACTGTTAAATAAAACTAAAAGCACTGTTAACACTGAAGCCCAGAACTGGACATGGACCAACAGACTGGCTCCAAACAGGAAAAGGAGTGCGTCAAGGCTGCATACTGCCACCCTGCTTATTTAACTTCTATGCAGAGTACATCATGAGAAACGCTGGGCTGGAGGAAGCACAAGCTGGAATCCAGATTGCAGGGAGAAATATCAGTAACTTCAGATAGGCAGGTGACACCACCCTTATGGCAGAAAGTGAAGAGGAACTAAAAAGCCTCTTGATGAAAGTGAAAGGAAAGCGAAAAAGTTGGCTTAAAACTCAACATTCAGAAAACTAAGACCATGGCATCTGGTCCATCCCATCACTTCATGGGAAACAGATGGGGAAACAGTGGAAACAGTGGCAGACTATTTTTTGGGCTCCAAAATCACTGCAGATGGTGACTGCAGCCATGAAATTAAAAGACGCTTACTCCTTGGAAGAAAAGTTATGACCAATCTAGGTAGTATATTCAAAAGCAGAGACATTACTTTGCTTACTAAGGTCCGTCTAGTCAAGGCTGTGGTTTTTCCTGTGGTCATATATGGATGTGAGAGTTGGACTGTGAAGAAGGCTGAGCACCGAAGAATTGATGGTTCTGAACTGTGGTATTGGAGAAGACTCTTGAGAGTCCCTTGGACTGCAAGGAGATCCAACCAGTCCATCCTGAAGATCATCAGCCCTGGGATTTCTTTGGAAGGGATGATGCTAAAGCTGAAACTCCAGTACTTTGGCCACCTCCTGCAAAGAGTTGACTCACTGGAAAAGACTGACGCTGGGAAGGATTGGGGGCAGGAGGAGAAGGGGACGACAGAGGATGAGATGGCTGGATGGCATCACGGACTCGATGGACTTGAGTCTGAGTGAACTCCGGGAGATAGTGATGGACAGGGAGGCCTGGCGTGCTGCGATTCATGGGGTCGCAAAGAGTCGGACACGACTGAGCGACTGAACTGAAAGCCCAAAACTAGGGAATGCCTTTTCCAATTAAGAGCCTTAAACAAATCAAAGTTCTTATACAACGTAATACAAGGTACACCCAATAACTTCTTAACACAATACAACAAGGTACACCCGATAACTCTGCTGTCTCCTTGGATAATAAACAATCTAATACGTAAGACGTAGTGGGGGGCTTCCCTGGTGACTCAGTGATTAAAGAATCTACCTGCCAACGCAGCAGATGCAGGTTCGATCCCTGATTCGGGAAGATGCCACATACCATGCAACAACTGAACCTGCAGCACCACATTTAATGAGCTTGTGCTCCAGGACCTGGGAGCCACAACTACTGCGTCCAGGTGCTGGAATTCTGGAAGCCCATGTTCCACAACAAGAGAAGCCATGGCAATGAGAAGCCTGCACGCTGCAACAAAGATTGGCCCCCACTGGCCACTACTAGAGGAAAGACTGCACAGCAACAAACACCCTGTACAGCCAAAAATAAATAAATATTGAAAGGAAGAAAAAAGACTCCGCCTTGCACACAAACTCCCTGGTTTTCCTTGGTCTGGGAAGATCTCATATGCCACAGAGCAACTCGGCCCGTGCACCACAGCTACCAAGCCTGTGCTCTGGAGCCCGCAAGCCACGCCTCCTGAAGCCCACCTGCCTAGAGCCCATGCTCCACGGAGAAAGAAGCCACCGGAATGAGAAGCCCATGCACTGAAATGAAGAGCAGTCCCTGCTCGCCACAACTAGAGAAAGCCCATGAACAATCATGAAAACCCACCACAGCCAAAAAATGAAGTCCGGGACATGTGCATTAAAAAAAAAAGGGAAAGATGTAACAGGGACTTCTCTGGTTGTCCAGTGGTTAAGATTCCATGCTTCTACTGCAGGAAGCACAGATGTGATCCCCGGTCAGGGCAATGAGGGAGACTTGGGTTCGACTCCTGGGTTGGCAAGATCCCCTGGAGAAGGGAAAGGCTACCCATTCCAGTACTCTGGCCTGGAGAATTCAGTCCATGGACTGTATAGTCCATGGGTTCGCAAAGAGTCAGACATGACTGAGCGACTTTCATGGGGAATTAAGATCCCATATATAATGTGGTGTGGCCAAATAAAAACTTAAAAAAAAAAAAGATGCAATGGCTAAAAACTTAGTAAATATACATGTAAAATTCACAAATTTGATTGGACATAAAATAACTTTACAAACTCAAAAAAAAAAACAGAAAAGACCCATAAACAAAAAAACCAATGGCATATAAAGAAGGAAAAAGAAAGATGGAACAGTTAAGGGAGTGAAAAGAGAGCGAGCTTAGGCACATTCTCACCACCTTCCAAGGCTTGTTGTCGGCAACTTGTGGGAACCACTGTGGGTTCGTTCCCCTGGCTGACCAGGCGTGTGGGAAGCTCAGATTCCTAAGACTTTCCCTGAGGCTCCCCAAGGGCAGCCGCCTGTTTTCCACCTCATATCCACAGCACATCATACAGTCAATTCCCAACAACTAAGAACTGCTTTCAAGTTCTGGTTCTGTCAGTGCCCTGTGGTTCAGTTCAGGTGCTCAGTCGTGTCCATCTCTTTGCGACCCCATGGACTGCAGCACGCCAGGCCTCCCTGTCCATCACCAACTCCCGGAGCTTACTCAAACTCATGTCCATCGAGTCAGTGATGCCATCCAGCCATCTCAACTTCTGTTGTCCTCTTCTCCTTGAGCCCTTTCAATCTTTCCAGCATCAAAGTCATCTCCAATGAGTCAGTTCTTCACGTCAGGTGGCCGAAGTACTGGAGCTTCAGCTTGAGCCCTTCCAATGAATATGCACAATTGATTTCCTTTTGGACTGACTGGTTTGTCTCCTTGCAGTCCAAAGGAATCTCAAGAGTCTTCTCCAACACCACAGTTCAAAAGCATCAATTCTGCAGTGCTCAGCTTTCTTCATGGTCCAACTCTCACATCCATACTTGACTACTGGAAAGACCATAGCGTAGGCTATATGGACTTTTGTCAGTAAAGTGATGTCTCTGCTTTTTAATATGCTGTCGAGGTTGGTCATAGCTTTTCTTCCAAGGAGCAAGCATCTTTTAATTTCATGGCTGCAGTCACCATCTACAGTGATTTTGGAGCCCAAGAAAATAAAGCCTGTCACTGTTTTCCCATCTATTTGCCATGAAGTGTTGGGACTGGATGACATGATCTTCATTTTTTGAATGTTGAGCCAGCTTTTTCACTCTCCTCTTTTACTTTCATCAAGAGGCTCTCTAGTTCTTCTCTGCTTTCTGCCATAAGGGTGGTGTCATCTGCATATCTAAGGTTATGATGTTTCTCCTGGTCATCTTGATTTCAGCTTGTGCTTCATCCAGCCCCACGTTTCACATGATGTACTCTGCACGTAAGTTAAATAAGCAGGGTGACAATATACTCTTTTCTCAATTTTGAACCAGTCCGTTTTTCTATGTCTGGTTCTAACTGTTGCTTCTTGACCTGCATACAGATTTCTCAGGCAGGCATGGTGGTCTGCTATTCCCATCTCTTGAAGAATTTTCCACTGTTTGCTGTGATCCACACAGTCAAAAGCTTTATCATAGTCAATGAAGATGTTTTTCTGGAATTCTCTTGCTTTTTCTACGATCAAAAAGATGCTGGCAATTTGATCTCTAGTTCCTCTGCCTTTTCTAAATCTAGCTTAAACATTTGCAAGTTCTCGGTTCATGTACTGTTGAAGCCTAGCTTGGAGAATTTTGAGCATTACTTTGCTAGCATGTGAGATTAGTACAATTGTGTGGTAGTTTGAATACTCTTTGGCATTGCCTTTCTTTATAATTAGACTGAACACTGACCTTTTCCAGTCCTGTAGCCACTGCTGAGTTTTCCAAATTTGCTCGAATATTGAGTGTGGCACCTTCACAGCATCATCTTTCAGGATTTGAAACAGCTCAGCTGGAATTCCATCACCTCCACTAGGCTCTGTTTGTAGTGATGCTTCCTAAGGGCCACTTGACCTCGCATGCCAGGATGTCCGGCTCGAAGTGCCTGGTCTCACCATTGTGATTATCTGGGTCATGAAGAACTTTTTTGTATAGTTCTTCTAGGTATTCTTGCCACCTCTTCTTAATATCTTCTGGTTCTGTTAGGTCCATACTGTTTCTGTCCTTTACTGTGCCCATCTTTGCATGAAATGTTTCCTTGGTATCTCTCATTTTCTTGAATAGATCTCTAGTCTTTCCCATTCTATTGCATTCCCCTATTTCTTTGCAGTGATCACTTAAGAAGGCTTTCTTATCTTTCTCCTTGCTATTCTTTGGAACTCTGCATTCAGATGGATGTATCATTCCTTTTCTTCTTTGCTTTTTGCTTCTCTTCTTTTCTCAGCGATTTGTAAGGCCTCCTCAGACAACCATTTTGCCTGTTTGGATTTCTGTTTCTTGGGGATGGTTTTGATCATGGCCTCCTAAACAATGTTAGGAACCTCTGTCCATAGTTCTTCAGGCATTCTATCCCATCTAATCCCTGAATCTATTAGTCACTTCCACTGTACAATCATAGGGGATTTGATTTAGGTCATACCTGAATGGTCTAGTGGTTTTCCCTACTTTCTTCCATTTAAGTCTGCATTTGGCAATAAGGATTCATGGTCTGAGCCGCAGTCAGCTCTGGTCTTGTTTCTGCTGACTGTATAGAGCTTCTCCATCTTTGGCTGCAAAGAATAGAATCCATCTGCTTTCGGTGTTGGTGCTGTTGGAAGAGGGTGTTTGCCAGTGCGTTCTCTTGGCAAAACTCTGTTAGCCTCTTACCTGCTTCATTTTGTACCTCAAGGCCAAACTTGCCTGTTACTCCAGGTAGCTCCTGACTTCCTACTTTTGCATTTCAGTCCCCTATGATGAAAAGGACGTCTCTTTTGGGTGTTAGCTGTAGAAGGTCTTTTAGGTCTTCAGAGAACCATTCACCTTCAGCTTCTTTGGCATTAGTGGTTGGGGCACAGACTTGGATTACTGTGATATTCAATGGTTTGCCTTGGAAACAGAGATCATTCTGTCGTTTTGAGATTGCACCCAAGTACTGCATTTCAGACTCTCTTGTTGACTATGAGGATTGCTCCATTTCTTCTAAGGGATTCTTGTCCACAGTAGTACATATAATGGTTATCTGAATTAAATTCACCCATTCCAGTCCATTTTAGTTCACTGAATCCTGAAATGTTGATGTTCACTATTGCCATCTCCTGTCTGAACACTTCCAATTTATCTTGATTCATGAACCTGACATTCCAGGTTCCTATGTAATACAATTCTTCATAGCATCAGACTTTACTTCCATCACCAGCCACATCCACAACTGGGCGTTGTTTTCACTTTGGCTCAGCCTCTTCATTCTTTCTGGAACTATTTCTCCACTCTTCTCCAGGAGCATATCAGGCACCTACCAACCCAGGATCTTTCAGTATCACATCTTTTTCCTTTTTCATACTGTTCATGGAGTTCTCAAGGCAAGAATACCAAAGTGGTTTGCCACTCCCTTCTCTGTAGACCACATTTTGTCAGAACTCTCCACCATGACCCATTCATCTTGGGTGGCCCTACAAAGCATGGCTCACAGTTTCATTGAGTAGGACTGGGCAATAGGCTTTGCCTCTGAGACTTCATTTTTCTGGCTCCCAAAACAGAAACACCAGGCTACTCTGATCATTTGACAAGGTCATGAGGGTCAAACAAAAGTATAAAGAACCTTTAAAAATATCTGTTTGCTATGATTTAATTAAACATATGAACCAAAAGCTTTGACCAGTAAATGAGCCAGGAAACAAACAGATACAAGCCTAGTCAGATTAGCCTCCCATGTCAACACAACCCAGAGCAGGAGTGCTAAGACTGAAGGTTCAGGACTGAAAACTGAGGTTTAAAGGAAAAAAATCTCTAAAGGAAACTATTAGAAGGAAGCTCACTCCATTTCGCAGCTTAGCAATTCAAGTCACTGCTTTCAAGCTGAACGTATCTTTTAAGACTCAGTGGTAGATCAGCAAACTTCTATTTATGGCAACACACAATTTATAGAAAATTACACACAGAGAAACGACATGAACTTGGTCAGAGCCATTTTTGAGAGAGAAACATGGATGACAAAGATTTCATAAGGAGTCAGGAAGTCTAGAACCCAGACTCCTAGATTACCTACAAAAGGTTATCTAGGACTTGAAAATTCAAAGACAGCAAAATGTCATTTTGTAATCCATTGTGGCCTCACTTCGTTAATGCTACTTTCCCCTTTCTATTATCAATGACAGTTTTCCAATCTTCAAAGCCTACTCAAATGCCACTTCTAACATGAAGTCTTCACAAATAACACTCATGGCTCCCTTCCAGTGGGTTTCCGTAACACCCATACCCTCAGTATTTTTAGCCATTCTCAGTAAATTGGGATGTCAATTATTCCCTGTGAAAAGTAGAAAACACGTTATAATGAGCTTAGAAGAATGATGAGCACATGCTAGGTGCACCGTGAAAAGTACACTGATTAATACATACATCAATTTTAGGAGTCTCGTCTCACGTAAGGGTGTCTCTAGCAATAATTCAGTAAAGCCACCATTTGCATATTAGAAAGGCCTACCTGGCCTGCACAGGTCTCCGTGCTGCTCTTTTTCACTGGCGTAGACCTCCATGCACCAAGCATGGTACGCAAATGAGAAGAGGTCTTCTATTTTAGCAGGTGGTCGGATTGCGTTGTTCAGTCTCTTAAGCCACTCTTGACACTGCTCAAAGGTTGAGAACTGACACCTTTGTAAAGCCAAACAAGTACAAATGTAATCAGAAGACAGCTGACAATGAAACCTAAGGGAAGCCACCATTTCAAGAGTGCC
The DNA here is from genome assembly GCA_006410515.1 of Procapra przewalskii. Classification (NCBI taxonomy): domain Eukaryota; kingdom Metazoa; phylum Chordata; class Mammalia; order Artiodactyla; family Bovidae; genus Procapra; species Procapra przewalskii. The sequence continues at coordinate 194,291 of SJYF01000462.1, forward strand.
TACTCACAGTGAAAAGATAATTACAGTTACAAAGCATCAGTATAGAGGTGGTCTAATGCTTATGATTTATAATTTGAAAAAACACATCCAACAAATTTTAGTTAATGATGCAAAACGTCAAGAAGCTAGACATGTGGAAAAACTGTTTTTTAAGACTAATAAAATCTCTTCTGAGACTGATTAGTGAAAATTATTAAAGTAAAATAGCAGTCCCTCTTCCAGGAAAGGGGTTTCATTCCACTTCTCCCACCAAAGCTTTATGGCTCTCCCTCTCAAGAAATACGTTCTGTTTTTGTTTTGTTACAACATATCACGCCAAACTCAGAAACAGTTCACAGTATTACTTTTAGCCAATTAGGGAATAATTTCAAAAGTTATCTACTTAGCAATTAAAATAAATCAGTAACTTCAGATTGAAAATCAGATACATTACACTGAAACTCTCAGCTATGACCAGGTAGAGACCAAAACAATTCTATTATCAAGTGCAACTTTCGGTGCATATATATGACTAGGAGATTAAAATAATTTAAAATAATTAAAACTATAAAAAAAAACTTAATCTTTTCAAAGACAGTATTTAAAACTGAGTAATTAATACACAAGCTTTTTAAACTGTAAATAACTATCAAAAGCAAGCCAAATCTCAATGGCTAAAAAGCACCTTGAATACTACCTTAAAACCAAGGAGGAATCAACTATACTGCAATAAAAATTTGAAGAAACAAACAAGGAGGTCACTTACATCTCTCTCTCACCCCAACTGTCCTGACTTTCAACATGCCCACATACAATGCTTACTGGCACTCTAGAATAGGTCATAAAAATAAAACAGAAACTGCGGGAGCTAAAAACTGGGAGAGCTGCTAAATTTAAAATGTATTTCAGTCATCCCTTTTCAACCATTATAATGAACATTATATCAGATAAAGCCAACACTTAAGAAATTTGCCAAGCAGCAAGACATCTATAGAGTCTTAAAGTGCCTCCCAGACTGCTATCAGTTGCAATGGAGAAAATGCAGAAATTACACAGAAAGTGGGTGATTCCTTGAAGCATGATCAAAACTAAGGTCACTAGTAAGCAGCAGGTGGGCACTGTTTGCCTCCAGCTGTAAAACAATATCCTGAAGAGGACACAACCTCACGTGTACAGTGATCCAGCTGAAAATGTACAACTCAATTTATTCCTGATGAAACCCCAGAGAGAAAAGCAGCGTTCTATCATAATAAAAGATTGTTTTCTTCAAAGTGCTAATGTCAACAAGATAAAGAAAGGTGACGGAAAACATTCCAGATTGAAGAAAGCTACGGAATCATGGCAACTAAATATAGTATGTGCCCCTGACTGAATCTTGTTTGGAATGAGGTAGGGTTAGGGCATTGTTTGGTCAACTGACAGAATTAGAACATGTGTAGCAGACTGGATAAAATCATGACGAGTGTAAAACTGAAGCTGATAATGATATTGTAGTTATGTAAGAAAATACCCCGATTCTTAAGAAAGCACACTACAGTATTTTGGGGCAAAGAGCCATGATTACATAACTTACTTCCAAATTGTTCAGAACAAGACTTTCACACACACACACACACACACACACACAATAACACGAACAGGGTCGAGGGTTAGCAGCACTAGTGCTCTTTATGATTTTTATGTTTGTACTTATTTTGCAAATTTACAGTTCTATCCAAATAAAGAAAACATATCTTTCCAGTAACAAAGTAGCCTGAAGATAAAATATTTCAGGGACTAACTACTCACAAAATGTTCCTTATTAGGATGACTCTCAAAAGCAGTTTTTGTTATCAAATCATGAATCCACCCTTTAAAAAGTATTTTCCACACTAAACAGCATAAACACGTCACATACCTGATAACTTTGCAGTCTTTGCAAGTCAAATGAAGCTGAAATATATCTCGGCATTCAACACTTTCTATAAGCTGCAGTGGAATCTGCAATTAAAAAAAGATGAAGTTCCCTTAGTCAAAAAGGCATTGCCCCTGCAGTTCTGCAACGTGTCCAGCAAGAGTGATTAGAAAGCTCTACAGGAGAAAGCAGCACAGAACTGCAAACTCCTCTGAATCAACAGCACTCAAGTGATCTACTGGGTGACTCGGGCTTCCCTTCCTCAGTCTCTAATCAGTGCCCTCAAGTCACATCACAGCAAAAGGAAAACAAACGAAGTGGAGGCACCGCATCTAGAAGAACAAGGAAATACAGAAACGCGTCATCTCTCCGGCAACAAACGTACAACGTCCTCTCTCAGAGTACTCCTCTATGATGCTAGAGCTAGGTGTGACTTGCGGTGACACAGAAGCTGAAGGGAACCACAACAGTTAACCTTGTCCTGTTGACAAAAAAGAGCTGCAGATCAAGATACTAGTGGGACTAGACTCGTCACCTATCCCAAACGACAAGGTGGGCTGGGCCTTTGTGTCAGCAAAGCAGCAACGTGAAGAAGACTGGAGGTCTGAACTGCCTGCGGCAGCGCAGAAAACTCCAGAGAGCAGATGGAGCTGCTGGTCAGGCTCCGTGCTCAGCAGAAGAGGAGGGACAACTCTCACAGTGGCCTAATCGGCTCGCTTTAATGTGTTTCAAAAGACAAGCTGAGGAGCCCTGTTTGCCAAGTAGGGCTCCAGGTATGAGTAAGCTGGGATGGTTCTCTCCCTGCCAATCTGGTCATCTGACGCTGAAACAAGATCAGTAGGACAGTGGACGGGGATCAGAAAAGGGAGGCAGATAGGAGGGAAAGCATCTGCGGAGGGTGATAAATCCTCAAGCTGTTGTTAGAATCCTCCTTCTGTCCCTCAGCTTTTCCTGACTCAACCCCCTGACCTCAAAAATTTCCAATTCCCAAAACTTCTAAAGAGAACCTGGTAAAAACTGTAGTGGATGCTCTCACTCGTTGAAGAAGGATCTTTTTTTACGCTGTATCAAGCCCAATCAAAATGTGGCTCTGGGAGCTGCAAGGAGCATTCCAGCAATTCGTGTTTCACATGAGGAGGAGGAGGAGGCAGTCTCCGGCTAGCTGAGCCCGTTTCAGAAACAGGCTTCGGGCAAACCCTGCCCCACTGTGTGGTCACCAAAGTCAGCTGGGAACTCTTACAACAAGCATCTGGAAAGAAGCCCGTATGACGGATGTGTCAGACAAACAAAAAAACTGGGGCAGGGATTCAAAAAGAGAAGAAAACAAAATACTGTTACCCAGGTAATGGCTGCGAGTTCCACCTCAGAGTAGAGCCGTCTAGATTTATCTACAAAATTCCTTTATAATAGGACCAGAAGTAAGAGAAAGACTAAGAATTCCTGCCTGTGTTCAGAGAAAGAAAAAGGACCTTTGGCCCTGTTTTTAAGTCCTCTACCCCAAGGTACTGTGAGAAACCAGAGCTGATGCAGTTAAAAATTCTTTCAAGACGTGTACACCTAAGGAACATCATCATCTCAGTAGGGATGAACTGTGAAGGCGTAACAGGAGATTAAGAGATCAGAAGGGGACACTGATTTTTCCTCAGGCCAGTCCTCTGCGTATCCTGGGACACTCCTGTTAGCTTTTTTGTTTTTTAGACCTACAGTCCCCATTCTCCTCCAATACTCCCCCCAAAAGAGAAAGAGTTAAAGAGGTGCCAGACTGGCAGTTCAGAGGCCTGAGTTCTAATTTCAATTTTTAAAAATTTTATCAACCAAAATTCTGCCTGCTTACCGACTTCCTTGGACAATCCTCTGACCTTCCCACATGCCACCAGCCTTTGCTTTCTGGTGGTCCCAGCTTAGGAAGGCCTGGGCAAAGGGAATGGGAAGAGCCTGGGGTGGAGTGAGAGTGAGCTTTACAAACCCACAGGCTCTCACAGCAATCACTTGCTCCATGTCCCCTCAAACACACCTTATAGCTAGAAAACCTGAAAACCAACTAAGATTATTACCAGATGCTGGAGGGCATGGACCAGCCTGTGCTATTTTGCTACAAGTATTAAAAGTTTTACAGCCCTACTATTTGGACTAGAGCCCAAGAGCCTAGGTTCAGACTCTTAAAATACAAAGATGCAACACCTCAGAGCATGCAAAACATTTGCTACCTACATGCTCCCAATATACAATTTTTCATGTATTTTAACACTGCAAGCTTAAGAAAAAAGGATAAAAATACTGGTTGCTAGTATATAGATCCTACCAAATCACAAAGAACCACCATGTGTGTTCAAGTCATAGATACAGAAAACAGATTTTAATAATCATGCAGATTATCACATGCAAGAAGTTTAATATGCAGCAAGAACAAGGACATAAAAGAGAAATACTTGATTTTGTATCAAATGAACAGCTCCCTTTTTTCTTCCCCTTTCATTTCAATGTTACTCTTCAATGCACCCACCCCATCCTCGAGACTGCCTTCCCTTTGAAAAAGGTGGAGCTAGCTAGCTTTTCCTCTTCATACAGCCAACCAAAATATAAAATAAGGTTCTCTATTTCTTTAAAGGCAAGACCACTGATTCAGGTTTCTCAGCTTTCATCACATATGAGGAGGACCCCTACCATTTCTGTCACTAGACAGACCCAAAAGCAAATACAGGTTCATGAGGCAGACCATTTCATAGCTCGGGAAGGTTCAGCCACTCCACTGGAGCTGGTGGCAGAGTCAGGACCAGAACCCGTGGCTGCCTTCCAGCTCAGGGCCCTTCAACATCCACGGTGCTCCGTTCTTCCTCTAGGACGCCCTTCCCTTCTGTGTGAGCATTACTTTAGTTTTTCTTTCACTATTAAGCAGCCTCTTCACCAGGGATCTTAAGGGGAACACAGAATGCAAACCAACCAAGATCCTATAGAGGTAACTCTAAGAAATCTGAAGTCACAATCATATCCTCCCTAACCCAATGATTCAGTGCTTTGCAACAACGCATCCTCATCTTGCTCCTTTCTTCTCTGCCTTCTTGCCAGGTAATTCTCTCTCCCATTACAGTGCTTTTCTCCTTATAAAACCCACCAAACTCATGCTTAAAATACATGAAACATACTCCAGTGCTGTTAATCAATTCCTCTGAAGATCAAAAGTTACATTACATACACCAAAACTCACGAGAGCATCAATCCAAAAGAGCAGGACAGCGGCAGTGTAAGAACATGATAGACACGCATAAGTATAAGAGAGTCGCAGTACTCATTCCAGAGGAATTTTATGTTATTTCCTACTATATTTACCATAATTCATTCTGGGTCTATGTGTAAATTACTAAGCACCAGAATTTAAAAGTGGGATAATGTATACTTTTTAATAACAAATGCCCTTTTTATAGACTGACTGAGGAAGTATCAACCTTGCATATACATGGTAAGTAAACATGGCAGTAACAAGAGTAAAAATAATGTAATGAGTCTTAATCTAAAATCTATATAACACACCATGAATGATCTGGGTTCTAACGATTTAAAAACCAGTCAGAAGAAAATGGTCACAGGTTAAAGACTCAAATTCTTTATTGCTCACTTCTGGTATTTACAACGTACTCTTCCAACACGGGGTTTTCAGAAGCCTCCTCTGATTTATGAATGCTAAGGCCAAAGGGCATCGTTAACAATAACCCACTTCTGAGGCTTGGAGAGTAACAAAGATTTTCAATGTACAACAGTCAGCAATGTAAAAAATGTGGGAAATGCTAAGGAAGGTGTTTTCAGGTATACTTTCAGCTTGCTCCTAAGAAGCATTAACAGACCAGTCTAGAAATGGGAGTTTTAATGTCCTTTTAAATACTAATGTTGTCTTTACTTCTGGTTGAACTCCAGTTTACATTTTTTGAAAGTCACAATTCTATCTGCTCATGGGACTATGGGGCTTTACCCCACTCCACAAATTGTCCTCATGTACAAAACCACTAGAACCTTCTCTAATATGAGGAAAGGGACTCATGCAGAGGACACATTTTGCTGATTTGCAAGGTGAGCATCTGACACTCAAAACCAGTTTGTTCCAAGCACAGGTGCAACAACCGCCTGCAATTCTCATGCTACTTACTGGGATTTCAGAAGCAGCAGACTGAGAGGCGGTCTATTGAATTACACAACAAAAACCGTTTTAAAATTTCATTATCTTCACTTGAACACTTGCTTGTAAATTAGCTGAGCAAAGAAATATACCTATACATTATGTAAAAATACAGTTTGGGAAAAGCATGGAATAGGAGCAATTCATACCTTAAATGCTACAACTGAACTATACTGGAGGTTCTTTACCCTAGCAATTGGAAACTTGATATAATATATGTGCATTACAATACGATGTATTTCCATGTGCTGTGAGAGTAAGAGAATATATGATATCAGACAGCTATGTAAAGCTTGATGGTTTAAGTCCTTTAAGAGTTACATGTGTTCATTTGAAAACACACAAAATGATGCACGTTGGAGCATGCCGCAATACATACTGGCACATCAGAGTCTGGACAGCTGAGATGTGTTTGATTTAGATGTAGTGACTTTTAGGGGAGGGGTCTCTTAGTATCACAGATTTTACTGAAATACTCATCGCTAAGGGAGGACCAGAATAGGAGGAGCCATGGTTTCCTGGAGTAACCACAGGTTTTAGGAGCCTAGCACTAACTGTGACGGGATCAACTTATTTGTACAAGGTCAGTCCTAGTCTCTCCCCATCTGATTTAAGATCACTGCAACTACAAAATACTTTTGCACAACCATTTTTCAGTGCAGAGCCATTATCTTGGGCTTTTAAAAAAGTGACAGGCAGACTCTGTGCCTTAGAGCTTTATCATGCTAAATGGAAAACACTTTTCGGTAAAGAAAAGAGTAAGTTTTCTTAAGCACTGTATCTCAATCACAGTTGGGGGACCAACAATTCCAGTCAACAACCTACTACTGGTAGAGAAAAAGATGATGCAGGCTTAGAGAAAAAGATGACTTAAAATGAGCTTTAAACCCAGAAAAGATTTTTAAATGGTCTAATATCTATTTCAAACCCATTATTAACTTCAATTCACTTAATATTTACTGAATACTATGGCACAAGTAAACACACTGGTTTCTAAACATACAAAGATGAACAAACAAAAAATTACAACCTATCTGGTAAAAGTTGTCAAACTGTTCAAGACACAGAAAAGGCCAGGAGAGAGGGTAATAAACTGTCAGGGAGGGAACTGAGACTGAGAAAGGCTTCACAGAAGAATATTATCACCTGAACTGGGTTTTGACAGATGAAGAAAAGTTCCTTGGGTAGGAGAAGAGAGAACTTAAGAGGTATAAAGGTGTGTCTGAGAGTCCAAAGAGGGTGGTTTTATTAATACAAAGGGGAGAAGGGGAGAGAGAGGGAGGCAGAAAAGCTGTAAAGGACCAAGGATCACACCATTTAGGGTGACATGGTATTAAGTGATTTCATTTTAGAAGTAATCAAGAGAGACTGAAGGCCTTTAGGTTGGTGAATGACATGATCCAATCCACGCTTTCTCTCCAAGAGATCCTCTACCCCAACAGATCTAAAAATAGTCTTTGAAATACTTGGCCATAAACCAAAACGCTGAGAGATGGGACTGCATGAAAAAATGCAATGATACAAAACTACATTATCTCCACATGCAATTTGATTAAATTTCACCAATTCTAGACATTTAAACACAAAATTAAATTGGGTAATTCTACTGAATATTGCTGTCATTATTTCCACAGGAGCTAGTAGGGTGTGGTTGCTAAAATGTTACAGGAGATTCCATCCTGCCCCCTCTTATCAGGGCCACTCAATTCCAAACAGACCCTTCTGAACAGTGGTAAATGGTATGAAAGCACAATATGCCTCTTGCCTTGATGAATCCAGTGTGTATTTTTAGCTGACAGACAGAAAACTAAGACAAGAGCTATGATCATAGCCAAATCTACAGGCCAGAAGGAGTTCAGGCCATAGTGACTCCTACATACAAATGCTTAACTGCACAGAACAGTAATCAACACTAAAACAATAAACGCCAACCACAAAGAAAATGTCAGCCATTCGAGTCTTGACAAGGAAAAAATATGATGAAGGAATTGGGTAACTTTTGGATGGCTGAGTCAAACAACTTTCTAAGAATCCCAAAATGAGCTCCCAAACACTCTATCTGAATGAAGGGACAGTCCTGAGCTTTTATAAGATGTCACAGTACACTTCTTTGTGGTAGAACCAACGCGCAAAGAGCCACAACACTGTTCAGTGAGGAAAGAAGGCAGCATTTGTGTGGTTAGAATACATGAACTTGGGCATTTTTGTGCTGGAAGACAAGTTTACTGAAAAAGTACTAAGGATGGCGACAGTGCTGGAAGAGCCAGCTCACTGAGAACGCCCTCTTGATTGAAAAGGATGCACTCCAAAGTCGAGGGCTTTCCCTCTCTTCAGCAATACACAGTACATTACGCAAAGAGACATTTCATTTAAGATCTGTCCTTACACCACTAAGACGACGTGAGAGTCACTTCATCCTGTAACAGAAGCCTGCACTGAACTCAAGTACATCTCATCATTTGACGTTGCTGTTCAGTTGCTAAGCTGGGTCCAACTCTTTGCGACCCCATGGACTACAGCAAGCCAGGCTTTCCTGTTCTACACCATCTCCTGTGAAGTCGCTCAGTCGTGTCCTACTCTTTGCGACCCCATAGATGGTAGCCTACCAGGCTCAGCGGTCCATGGGATTTTCCAGGCAAGAATACTGGGGTGGGCTGCCATCTCCTTCTCCAGGGGATCTTCCCAACCCAGGGATCAAACCTGGGTCTCCTGCATTACAGACGCCTTACCGTCTGAGCCACTATAGTAGTGTACACTATCTCCTGGAGTTTGCTCAAATTCATGTTCACAGAGTAGGTGATACTATCTAACCATCTCACGCTCTACTGCCCTCTTGTCCTTTTGCTTTCAATCTTTCCTAGCATCAGGGTCTTCAGTGAGTCAGCTCTTTGCCATCAGGTGGCGAAAGTACTTCAGCATCAGTCCTTCTAATGAATAGTCAGGGTTGGCTTCCTTTAGGATGGACCGTTTTGATCTCCTTGCTGTCCACGGGACTCTCAAGAGTCTTCTCCGACACCACAATTCAAAAGCAGCAACTCTTCAGTGCTCAGCCTTCTTTACGGTCCTACTCTCACATCCATACATGACTACTGGAAAAGCCACAGCTTTCACTCGACAGATCTTTGTTGGAAAAGTGGTGTTTCCACTTTTTAATACGCTACTTAAGTTTGTCATACATTCCCTTGCAAGAAACAAGCGTCTTTTAATTTCATGGCTGCAGTCACCATCCACAGTGATTTTTAGAATCCACGAGAATAAAACCTGTCACTGTTTCCACTTTTCCCTCTTCTGTTTGCCATGAAATGATGGGACCTGATGCCATGATCTTATTGAATGTTGAGTTTTAAACCAGCTTTTCCACCCTCATCAAGAGGCTCTTCAGTTCCTCTTCGCTTTCTGCCATTAGAGTGTATCATCTGCATTTCTGAGACTTAATATTTCTCCTGGCGATCTTGACTCCAGCTTGTGATTCACCCACCTTGGCATTTCGCATGATTACTCCGCATATAAATTGAATGAACAGGGTGATAATATACAGACTTATCATACTCCTGTCCCTAGTTTGAACCTGTAAGCTGTTCCATATAGGGTTCTAACTTGTTTCTTAACCCATAAACAGGTTTCTCAGGAGACAGGTTATGGTAGTCTGGTATTCACATCTCTAAGAGTTTTCCAGTTTGTTGTGATCCACACAAAGGCTTTATAGGATAGTCAATGAAGCAGATGTTTTTCTAGAATTCCCTTGTTTTATCTGTGTGCTTAGCTGCTCAGTCACGTCCAACTCTTTGTGACTCCACGGACTGTAGCCTGCCAGGCTCCTCTGTCAATGGGGATTCCCCAGGCAACAATACTGGAGTGGGTTGCCATGCCCTCTTCCAGGCAATCTTCCCAACCCAGGGATTGAACCCAGGTCTCCCACATTGCAGGCGGACTCTTTACCAACTGAGCCACCAGGGAAGCCCTGCTTTCTCTATGATTCAACAAATGCTGACAATTTGAGCTCTGGTTCTCTGCCTTTTCTAAACCCAACTTGTATATCTGGTAGTTCTCAGTTCATGTACTGAAGCCTAGCTTGAAGAATCCTGAGCATAACCTTACTAGCATGCGAAATGAACTCAAATGTATGACAGTTTGAACATTCTTTGGCAGAGCCCTTCTTTGGGACTGGAATGAAAATTGAGCTTTTCCAGTCCTGTGGCCATTGCTGAGTTTTCCAAATTTGCTGACATACCGTGTGTAGAACTTTAACTGCATCATCTTTTAGGATTTTAAACAACTCAGCTGGAATTCCATCACCTCCACTAGCTTTGTTCATAGCGATGCTTCCTAAGGCCCACTTGACTTCACACTCCAGATTATCCGGCTCGAGGTGATGTGACCACACCACTGTGGTCATTTGGGTGATTAAGAACTTTTTTGTATAGTTCCTTTGTGTATTCTTGCCATATCTTCTTAATCTCTTCTGTTTCTGTTAGGCTCTTTCCATTTCTGTCCTTTATCATGCCCATCTTCGCATGAAATGTTCCCTTGATATCTCCAATCTTCCTGAAGAGATTGTGCGTCTTTCCCATTCTGTTGTTTTCCTCTATTTCTTTGTATTGTTCATTTAAGAAGGTCCTGTGTCTCCTTGCTATTCTCTGGAACTCTTCATTCAGTTAGGTAAATCTTTCCCTTTCTCCTTTGCTTTTTGCTTCTCTTCTTTCCTCAGCTATTTGTAAAGCTTCTTCAGACAACCACTTTTCCTCTTTACATTTCTCTGGGGTGGTTTTGGTCACTGGCTCCTGTACAATGTTATAAACCTCTGTCTATAGTGTTCGTCACCTCCACTGAATAATCGTAAGGGATTGGATTTAGGAGGTGGCGCTAGTGGTAAAGAACCTGCCTGCCAATGCAGGAGAAGTAAAAGATGCAGGTTCGATCCCTGGGTTGGGAAGATGCCCTGGAGAAGGAAATGGCAACCCACTCTATAGGAGAATCCCCTCGACAGAGCAGTCTGGTGGGCTACAGGCCATAGGGTCGCTCAGAGTCAGACATGACTGAAGTGACTTAATGTATACCTGAATGGCCTAGTGGTTTTCCCGACTTTCTTCAATTTAAGACCGAATTTTACAATAAGGAGCTCATGACTTGAGCCACAGTCAGCTCCAAGTCTTGTTTTTGTTGACTGTACAGAGCTTCTTCATCTTCAGCTACAAACAATATAATCAATTCAATTTTGGTATTGAACCTTTGGTGATGTCCACGTGGACAGTCATCTCCCTGTGTTGTTGGAAAAGGATGTTTGCTATCACCACTGTATTTTCTTGACAAAACTATTAATATCTGACATTAAGGTCTAGGAAATTCTCTCAACTGAGGCCGTCGGTAACTAGTATAAATTGAGAAATAAAAGCCTACACAGCTTCTGCACCATTACAAATCTTAATACAGTATCACCAACTGCAAATCATGCAGTGTTAGTAAACAACGGACACCTCAGCTGACAACTACATGTATCATTTTAATCAAGCGTAAGAGCTGCTTGCTAATGCAGTGTCCCCAGTGCTTAAACTGAGAAAAAAGCAGAGTACACAATGTTTTCATGCTGAACTCTATATAACACTCCTCTTGTGAGAAACTTAAGGTTTTTTACTTCCTTTCTCCATCTACTTTAGTGGAAGAACAGCTGATAGCACTTACATTAACGAGAGACTCCTTGAACTTGATGTGAAGTCTGTAATTAGAAAGGGCAATGATGGCATCCTCAGCACGGCCCACGTACTCTGTGCTTTCTCCATGAAGTTCAAGAAAAGGGACCTTCAAAGTGGAAGAAGAAACACTTCAGAGTCCTGAAGTAGTAAAGCAAAGCCTTTAAACGCAGGTCAGGTGAATGGATTATACACACTGTCACTCAAGACAGCACATAAATGGGTACGGGACCTAAAGAGGATGGGTTTACACCCACAAGATTAAAAAACCTAGTTATTCACATTTAAGACTAAAGAAGGAATGACACAGAGGACCACACCTCAGTGGGAAAGTCTTTCTAAAAGAGATGTTTTCCAGCATACATTTCTATCGTGTGTGTGGTTTAGGGAAAAAAATACATTTCTCTAATATGTATTCCTTATGCAGTGCATTACTTCAATCCACTGGCTCTGCTACATTGTTACTATGATGCTTAATACTTGTTTCACAATCAAAAGTGGCTTGGAATTACCTGAAGATTCTCATCCTCCCGGATCAGCTGCTTCCTGGGAAAGATCTGATTGGCCTGGATGCACTCAAGGCTGTGCCGAGTCTCTTCATCCTGGAAAACACCCAAATGTTTAATTTCAAAGTTCCTACTCCGTGTTTGGTTTTTCTGCCATGTCTAGTTGCATAATCACCATGAAAATCCAGGTGCCTCTAAATGGAAAACACATCAATACCAAAGAAAGTCAAAGAGGTTAAGAACATTTCTATTAAGCACTAATAAGTTGTTAGTATATTACTTTAAGGAGAAACTAAGATATAGTGGCTTTTTTCTCTTAAGTTATAATCTTTATTTTTAAAAGATGCATTCTGAATTATTATTATTTAAGAATGAAATGATATGACCAATATCTGGAATTTCACTCAAAACATTTGAAGGGGGAAGGGTAATGAGGAAGTGAATGGAGCATAAATCAAACAGCTGTCTATGAGGGGATTAATACATGGAACTTTAAGTGAGAGTTCACTATACCTCAGTGTCTACTCTGGTTATATGGGAACTTTCCATAACAAAGCTGTTTTCTTTTCAATGTAAACTGAAGAACTGAATCCTCAAACTGAAAACATGTGTGAACCACTACCCCTAGTTTAATCTTTGTATTACATATTTATTTCTATTAAGGCAATCTCAAAAGGCAATAAATTATAATCTAAATGGTACTTGAACTAATCATAATTTACATAAAAACAGTCTTTTACATTATAAATTTGTATGGTATACAAAACTCAGGGGAAAAAGGAATCTATTTGAAAGTCCAGGGGTAAATTACGATGAAATTATTTACACAGTAAGTTTTATAAGAACAATAGCAATTTTAAACATAAACCCTAATAGAATGGTTCTCAAAATGTGATCTGCAGATTCTGAGACCCTTTCAGGGCCTCTATGAGGTCAAAACCACAGTCACAATAATATTAAGACTTTTTAAAATACTAAGCCTGTAATAATACTAAGCCTTTTTTCTCTGCATTGACATTTGTACAAACAGCCCAGAGAGACTCAGCGGGTAAACCTGCTGGCCCCTTAGTATAATCTAGCAGTGGCACTGTGAATGTCCTTGGTAACAAGTAGGAGAAAAATGGTCAATTTTATGACATTCTGACCCTTAAGTCTTTTTCTTTTTTAAAGAGGAAACAGGGACTTCCCCGGTGGCCCAGTGGATGAGACTCTAAGCGCCCAATGGAGGGAGCGTGGGTTCAATCCCTGGTTGGGGAACTAAGATCCCATATGCTGCATGTCCAATAAGTATATAAAATAAAATTAAAAAATAAATAAAGAGGAAATACACATGAAAGCCTTCTGCTGCACACTTAAGTATTATGGTTGTCTCAAGGTAAAGCACTTGTGCAACTGTTTCAGTTACAAGCTGAACTAGCAACTTCTTTTGCAAATGAATGAGCACTATCTGCAACTGAAAAGAACTGACAAACTATGGTAATTCGGACTTCAGTAGGTCTTTTCTTCAAATGCCATCAGTTGCCAGTGATGAAGTTTTAAAGAGAAAATTAGAATTCTGAAAGGCTATCATCTGCCAGAAGGAACTTTACAGCTTTCCAGTAACAAATACTTTTCTGATATGCCCAGTGGCAATACTACCAAGTGTGATTTTTAAAAGAAATTTTATTGCAAAATAGGTCTACCTTTGGAAGACCTGCATTACTCATTTTCTCATTATTTTCAAAATGACCTGTTCATGATGTTACAAAATCACGCATGAATAGAAGATCCATTTAAAGTGCAAGACAACTGATGGTTTTAAGGTAATACAAAAAGTTCACTGACATGACTTCAAATTCCACATTGCAACTAACCTTCAAAGATTGACACTTGTCAAGTTTTGATGTGTGACAGAAGAATACAATTACCTGGAAAAATTATTAAGTACTCTTTCATTTTCTAACTACTGAGTAAGGCTGGATTTACCTCATTTCAAAAAATACACTGTAACAAATCAGGTGAAGAAGTAGATATGAGAACCCAGCTATCATCTATTAAGCCAAATATTTTTTTTTAACTGTAAAAATGTAAAACAACATCACTCTTTTACAGTAATTATTGCTGGATGAGAAAAATGTTACTTTTCATTTAAAATGTTATGGGAAATTGGTATTGTTACTTTTAAAATGAATTTATGAACATTTTAAGGGTTTCTCAGCTTTGACTTCTAAATCAAATCTCTTACAATTATACAGTGGAAGTAAATTAAGGGATTAGATCTGATAGAGTGCCGGAAGAACTAAGGATGGAGGTTCATGACACTGTACAGGAGACAGTGATCAAGACCATCCCCAAGAAAAAAATGCAAAAGGGCAAAACTGTTGTCTGAGGAGGCCTTATAAATAGCTATGAAAAGAAAAGAAGTGAAAGGCAAAGGAGAAAAGGGAAGATATCCTATGTGCATGCAGAGTTCCAAAGAACAGCAAGGAAATATAAGAAAGCCTTCCTCAGTGATCAATGCAAAGAAATAGAGGAAAACAATAGAATAGGAAAGACTAGAGATCTATTCAAGAAAATTAGAGATACCAAGAGAATTTTTCATTCACAGATGGGCAATAAAAGTCAGAAGTGGACAATAAAGGACAGAAATGCTATGGACCTAACAGAAGCAGAAGGCATTAAGAAGAGGTGGCAAGAATAAACAGAAGTACTGCACAAAACAGATCTTCACGACCCAGATGATCACGATGGTGTGATCACAACCCTAGAGCCAGACATCCTGGAATGTGGAGTCAAGTGGGCCTTGAGAAGCATCACTACGAACAAGGCTAGTGGAGGTGATAGGATTTGAGATAGCTCAGATGGAATTCTAAGAGATGACGCTGTGAAAGTGCTACACTCAGTATGCCAGCAAATTTGGAAAACTCAGCAGCAGTGGCCACAGGACTGGAAAAGGTCAGTTTTCATTCCAATCCCAAAGAAAGGCAATGCCAAAGAATGCTCAAACTACCGCACAATTGCACTCATCTCACACACTAGTAAAGTAATGCTCAAAATTCTCCAAGTCAGGCTCTAGCAGTATGTGAACCGTGAACTTCCCGATGTTCAAGCTGGTTTTAGAAAAGGCAGAGGAACCAGAGATCAAATTGCCAACATCAAAAAGCAACAGAGTTCGAGAAAAACATCTACTTCTGCTTTACTGACTATACCAAAGCCTTTGACTGTGTGGATCACAATAAACTGTGGAAAATTCTGAAACAGATGAGACTACCAGACCACCTGACCTGCCTCCTGAAAAATCTGTATACATGTCAGGAAACAACAGTTAGAACTGGACATGGAACAACAGACTGGTTCCAAATAGGAAAAGGAGTACGTCAAGGCTGTATATTGTCACCCTGCTTATTTAACTTCTATGCAGAGTACATCATGAGAAACGCTGGGCTGGAAGAAGCACACGCTGGAATCAAGATTGCCGGGAGAAATATCAATAACCTCAGATATACAGATGACCCCATCCTTATGGCAGAAAGTGAAGAAGAACTAAAGAGCCTCTTGATGAAAGTGCAAGTGGAGAGTGAAAAAGTTGGCTTAAAGCTCAACCTTCAGAAAACTAAGATCATGGCATCCAGTCCCATCACTTCACGGGAAACAGATGGGGAAACAGTGACAGACTATTTTGGGGGGCTCCAAAATCAATGCAGATGGTGACTGCAGCCATGAAGTTAAAAGACGCTTACTCCTTGGAAGGAAAGTTATGACCAACCTAAATAGCATATTCAAAATCAGAGACGTTACTTTGCCAACAAAGGTCCATCTAGTCAAGGCTATGGTTTTTCCTGTGGTCATGTATGGATGTGAGAGCTGGACTGTGAAGAAGGCAGAGCGCCAAAGAATTGATGCTTTTGAACTGTAGTGTTGGAGAAGACTCTTGAGAGTCCTTTGGAATGCAAGGAGATCCAACCAGTCCATCCTAAAGGAGATCTGTCCTGGGTGTTCTTTGGAAGGACTGATGCTAAAGGTGAAAGTCCAAGACTCTGGCCACCTCATGCGAAAAGCTGACTCACTGGAAAAGACTGATGCTGGGAGGGATTGGGGGCAGGAGGAGAAGGGGACGACAGAGGATGAGATAACTAGATGGCATCACTGACTCAACGCACATGAGTTCGGGCAAACTCGGGAGATGGTGATGGACAGGGAGGCCTGGTTTGGGGTCGCAAAGATTCAGACACGACTGAGCGACTGAACTGAACTGAAACACATAAGGGGGCTTCCCTGGTTGCGCAGAGGTAAAGCACTCTCTTGCCAATGAAGGAGACACAGGTTCGATCCCTAGGTCAGAAGATCCCCAGGAGTAGGAAATGGCAACCCATTCCAGTATTCTCACCGGGGAAATCCCATGGACAGAGGAGCCTGGCAGGCTTCAACTGATGGAGTCACAAAGAGTTGGACAAGATTTAGTAACGAAACAACTACAACAAAACACTTTTATTCTCTTAAAGATCATTTCACAGATCATTTAAGTGATTCCCTAACTAGATTTTTGCTGACCTCTATTAATAGTGTAGACTTAAAATAATATAGCATGCTTAAAAAAAAAAAACAACCTAGAGAAGCCATTTACCAATTCATTTTTGCTGGCATATTCACTTGCGTGCTACTCCAGGCCAATGTATATAATCTAAGTAGTTACTGAAAACTGAAACAAATGATTTTTTAATATATGAGAACTTAGCCAGCAAGACAAGAACATAAATAATTTTTCACAGTCAAATAAAATGTGCTCTTTTTGCAAGACTGTCCTAGTACACATTACATGTACAGCTTCTGAACCGATTTTCCCCCCTGTATATAAAAATGCCTTTAATTCCCAAGGATTAAGATAGACTAATCCTAATCCTGAAAGTTGGACTATAAAGAATGCTGAATGCGGAAAAATTGATGCTTTTGAACTGTGGTGTTGAGAAGACTCTTGAGTGTCCCTTGGACTGCAAGGAGATCCATCCAGTCCAACCTAAAAGAAATCAGTCCTGAACATTCATTGGAAGGACTAATGCTGAAGCTGAAACTCCAATACTTTGGCCACCTGATATGAAGAGCTGGCTCACTAGAAAAGACCCTGATGTCGGGGAAGATGGAAGTGGAGAGGAGAAGGGGACGACAGAAGATGAGCTAGTTGGATGGTATCACCAACTCAATGGACACTAGTTTGAGTAGACTCCGGGAGTTGGTGATGGACAGGGAGGCCTGGCGTGCTGCGGTCCATGGGGTCACAAAGAGTTGGACACGACTGAGCGACTGAACTGAACTGAGGATAGACTATTGGCTTTCCAAGAAGAATGGTAAAAATATTACTTAGCTAAGCATAAGATGGAATCAACTGCCTAATTTATTGTATTTACTTAGTTTCATAGGTAAAAGGGAGGCCAAACTTGAGATGGCTGATGGGGGAAGAGCTGGAAGGAGATGAAATCAAGGACGAGAAAAAGTCTGGCAGGTGTGTTAACCTGTTAAGAGGCTTGAAAACAAATTTCCCCTGGGCTAGCTACAAGCAGTAGTGTACTAGGATGAGAGAGACAGAATATAATCCACTTGGTCAATTTCCTGATATCGCTGAGGAACACTGGGCATGGTGCAATCTCATACTTATTAATCCCTACCAGCTCCATGTGGGGTCGCTATAAAATCTTGAAAACAGATCAGTCACCACCGTCCCAGGCTAACTTCTGCTACTTGGTAAACTATGCAGGTAACAGAAGTCAGTCTATAAGTCAGGGGGAAGTCAACATTAAAGATAAATATTTAAAGAACATGGGGAGTAGAGGCTACCCAGTGGAAATGTCTAAACTAAATTTATGCATAAATGTTGCAGGATTAAAAAAAACTACTCTTTAGAGTCACATATGTGTTGAAACATTTGACAAATGTAAAAGTTTAAACTATCAGTCTCACTGTCAATTTTAGTTACCATTCTTAAAAGTGGCATTAAAAGGCATCAAAAATAAAAATTTCTGTTGATATAATGTTTGTGATTTCTTTCAACATAATCCAAAGAGATGGGGGTGGGGCGTCAGCAGAAACAAATGTGGTCATGAACTGATTACTGCATCCAGCTAATGCCTATGTGGGGCTTATGAGGGTTCATCATACTATTTTCAATTTACATAGGCTTGAGATTTTTCCATAATGAAACAAAAACATTTTCCTAATGCTTAACCTCCCCAAAAGATCTCAATTTTATTCAAGAATTTTTTTAAAGTATGAAAGGATGATATTCAAGAAAAAACCAGTGCTTCTGAATTCTCTACACAGAAAAATAAGGATTAAGAACACGTAACAAAATAGCTAAAACAGAAATATTAATTAATACTACTTAAACCAACGGTTCAACAATTTGCAAAGTGTTAGGTAACTAGTAAAAAATCATTAGGAGTCCAACGAGTCAAAGAAAAATGTTTAATTCATTTAGTGAAATAAGCAAAACAGAAATGTAATGTTTTAATTCCAACTACATGAACTATACATAGGCACATAAACTAGTTAGAAAGGAATACAACTACGGGCTTTGGCGGAAGAATTATAAATTAGTACTTCTAAAGACTTATTATGAAGCTGCTTAATGAACGAGTTGTTTTTTTTTAACACATGGTCGCACTGGCTCCCTGAACACTGCGCGAGCACACACGCATCTCCAGAGCACACCAGGGAGACTGTCTGCAGGGCACCAGAGCAAGGACCAGGCCGCTGGGCGCAACACAGAAGCCCAGGCCTTCTGTGCCCAGCAGAGCTGCTTCCACGAGCCCGCCACGGGCAGCTCACTAGCGCTGGCATTCAGATGAGATAAACATCAGGCAAACGCACTCAATGCATTAAAAACGCGTGGAAACCAATAAAATACAGCATGAAGAGAAGCTCATCAGCACTTGGGCACAGGATCCATCAGAAAGCTGCTGAGGCCGTAAACCAAGAGAAGACTGGCAGGGGCTGAGGGCGGCGGCAGCTGCCCCTCCCATTCTAATGGCGCTTCTATGCGACTTGTGTTTTCAGTTTTAAGCTTGTTTTTCAAGTTGAAAGACATTTTCCCTCCATGTTCCCAACGATGCTTGAAGTTAACATGGCCTTTCCAGTTCCTTCTTTGTGTGCCAGCATGACAGAGTCTGGATCTAGCAAACATCACCAAGGGAGAAGCAGGACAACACCACAGAGGGCCAGTTCTTTCTTAGGCCTTGAAGCACTGCCTACATACTTTCGGGACTGACAAATGTAGCTGGCTCACTGCTACCACTTCTCTGCCTCAAGTGGGTCCTAAATGGCTCGCGAGTCACTGAGATACACTGATTCTAGTCACAGATGCAGGCCAGCCTTGTGCTACTTCAACGCAACACATACACACAGAGAAAAGCTTCTTACTGTATCTTTCTTCCCAGAAAATAAACAAACCTGAAGTCCCAGAAACATCTGGCCTTAAATCCAGTTAGACTACCTGACTGAAGAGAGACAATAACTCACATGATTAAAGCGAACAGAAGCACAACTGCTCTAGACACTAGAATACTCAAATTATTACTAGTGATACCAAGTGAACGATAAAAGAAAACAGACAGAGTTCTGAAGGCGGTTAAAACGGTAAACTTACTAGCATCCACTTAACTGCCAGGACAGCGCTCGGCTCGAGTCCCACGGTCTTGTCTCTCTGCACTTACCATGACAGGAGGCCCAGAGGAGGAGGAGAGCTCCCC
>SJYF01000462.1:220313-238531 GCA_006410515.1 Procapra przewalskii
TGGACTGGCTGGATCTCCTTGCAGTCCAAGGGACTCTCAAGAGTCTTCAACACCACAGTTCAAAAGCATCAATTCTTCAGCGCTCAGCTTTCTTCACAGTCCAACTCTCACATCCACACATGACCACTGGAAAAACCATAGCCCTGACTAGACGGACCTTAGTCGGCAAAGTAATGTCTCTGCTCTTGACTATGCTCTCTAGGTTGCTCATAACTTTCTTCCAAGGATTACTGTATCAGCTTCAACAAGGGCAAAGAGCCACACCAATGTGGACCATTTCTGTAATAAAATGAGGGAAGCTGAACTACAAAAACCGATCAGATTAAGCCAAATACACAAGGGAAACCTAAGACTCCAGTCAGCCCTCCTACAGTACGGGGGGGATGCAGGGGGAGAAAGGGCAGGTGAGGCAGCACTTTTGGGGCTACAGTACGTTTTCACTTCACAAGAAACTTTTTCCCCCACACACCTGTCTCACCTTCAAATGTAATAATTGAGAGTTCAAAACTTTAAGAAGATAACATTGAGCAATTTTAAAAGAATCTTTTATTCTCACTGTGTGTGAAAGAAATGGCTTTTCTTGCACATGTACTGCACAGTAAGAAACACTGACAGTAGAACTTGACAGTGGAGGCAAAATAGTTACGAGATGGCAATTTTTAAAAAGTGACTTTACAACTGCTATCACTTGCGGTGAGCTCTTCAGTTTCCCAGTGTTTCCTCGTTTATGCCTAGTAACTTTGGATATCTGATGTATCACATGACCTTCCCAAACTAGGATTCCATGGCATGTTGGGGAGATTAAATCATCTCTCCACCATGGAATAATCACTAGTAAATCCCAAAACTTACCAGCTGAGTAAAACTGTGGTTTGGTCTTACTCCCTATACAATATCCCAAACCTCAAGCTTTCTAAAACTTTTGCTGCTTAAGTCAACTATACATGAAAATAAAAACCAAGAAACAGTTCAAAAGGCATGCCTGAATGCTCTCTGTTAGACTTTCCCCTCCTACTTAAAAGGATGTTTTTTTAAAAAGTAGGGGAAAAAAATGTAAAATTGAGTCAGTGTCCTGGTGCAGTGACACTTCCAAACGAGATTAATTTACTTAAAAAAAATTAAAAGATGCTATACATCTTTCTCACCTCTTTCAAAAACATTAAAGTCTGTTTTCAGGGACCCAGAAACAAGTTCACGATGACAGTATGCATTCCTCTGCCAGCTGTAGGCTACAGATAAGCAGTTAAAATATTATCATTTCCTAAGCAAAAAAAAACAACCATCTTCTTGAAAAACAAAAATCCAGTAAGTTGTCCAGAAATGGTCAGATGAACTCTGTTATAGTCTAATTTCTGTATCAAAGAGCAATAAGCCTCTTGAACCAGAAATATTTATGGCAATGTTCACTCTAACAAGTTGTTTCAATAGATAATAACCAAACTTCAATCTTGTATAATTCTGTGAATACATTAGTAGTACAAGAGTGTGGTTCATTCTATCAGTTTTTTTTTTTTTTCAAATGTGGAAAAGTTCCAAATACATTCCTCAAAGGAGGTGCTATAACTCACAGAATTTCAGTTACTGATCAATACTTAGGATCATTTGCCTTCACTTAAGTGACAAACACTGACAGCTGCTTTTTCCAAATGGGACCCCAAAATGTGACAAGTCAAAAGCAAAGAAATTGTGCTCTAGTGTTTTTAGATATTAAGATCTGACTGCATTTCAGATGTACCTTTTTGCTTTTCACATCTCACGAAGGCCTAAGGAAGCCCTGACCACCTTCTCAGAAAGATCAACTGTGATCAAATCAACCTTAGCAAATTTGATTTGTACCTTTTAAAATCACTCATTTCTTACAAGTGTTTCCCTTTTAAACTTACTCCCTACACAAAAGATAGGAAGAGGGGAAGCATAAATCATACATGATGTCTTTTTAAAATTCATACATGATATCTTGGTGAAGACATTCTTTTTTTCCTTTTTTATTTTTTAAATTATTCAAGTATGATAGCACATTTACAGGAAACTTGGAAAATTACAGAACAAAGTTACATATAGGTCCACTATTACAATTATTTTAAGTAGAAGATTTTTAGTTTGAGTTTCAATATCAAACTCTCAAAAATTAATAGAGTGAATATACAGAAACGTAGAAGGACATAGCAGACCTGAAAAGTTCAGTGAAGGCGTTTTCTGGTGGTGACCAGGAAAGAGTAAAACTGAAGACATAATACAGTCTACTAAAAAGGGTAAAAATAACTTCAAGAATTGTTTTAATGTTTTGACTTGCTCTACAATCACTTCTATAAAGAAAACATCCACTTCATACTACTAACTCAGATATATTAAATTAATAGGATTATAAATTTCTATGAGTAATTTGTAATGTTATCTTCTGACTATCCTCCACCAAAAGTCACAAGGCAGGTATTATTTTACTACTGAAATTAAAAAATTTAAATTTAGCTTTGTGAGGCAACATTTAGGTTCACCATGGTAAATGGAGAGATGTTTCCTAACACCTAAGAAAGAAGAAAAACTATCCGGAAACAAATTTCGGTTATTGACAGAGAAAGTCCAGGCATTCAAATCACTAGAAATTAATTGAAAGCCACGCAACATCATTTTATCTAAGTGCCAGGGGTAGTTCAATATTTGTAACTGCTATCTAAAGATCAGAAAGACCAGCTCCGGTGTTGGAAAAATGTTTCTTGACTTGTTTCTTTGACTAGTTCCAAGGCCTACCTTTGGGAAATTAATGAGAAGGTAAATTCCTGCACACTCATTTATGTCCTGCCACTTGCTCTCAGTTAACTTTTAGTGAAGAGGCAAGTAGTTTTGTTTCCCCCAGTCCCCCTTTCTCGCTACACTGTCCCAAACTGAAGTTCTCATGGGCAATCATAGGACAAATGTTTTTTTTTTTAAAAAAAGATTCATACTCAGGAAATTCATACCTCAAGGAAACTTAAAATTTCCTAGTTATAACCTTATAAAGACTTCTGCCCCTCTTAAAATATATGATTATCTCAACAGAGCCTGCAGACTCTGACCATGCCTCCTACAAGTCAAAGAATAAAATTGTAACTGCATTTTCTTGGACAAAACACTGAAATAACCAACTCCTACCTATGAAGATGAGCAGTTTCACAATAGGTTCTCAAAAGGTTTTTTTTAATAAGGCTTAAATTATGAGCTCCAATTTCTTATGTACTCCAACAGAAAAAAGACCACTAATCATGAGACAGGCAGCAATGAACAAAACCTTACTTTTGTTAAAGGCAACTAAAATATTATGCAAAATTCAACTACCAATGTCATTTTGAAATCTGCAAATTCACACTGTTTATTCCAATGTGCTTTGCTTCTGGACCCTGCCCTAAAAGGGCAGAAACACTAAACCCCACCCTTTTTATACCAATCCTCTGCCCTCAAACTGGATAAGCGGTTTCTTTTCTAGGAAGACAGCAACTTAGTTTGAAGGTCAACTTACCACAGAAATCAAGAGTTTGCCCATGTACAAATGACATGATTTTCCTATCAGGCCTAGGTACTTGGGATGTTCAAAACCAACCCTAGAAAAATTTGGAATTAAACTACACTCAAAAAATAGCTATCAGCATTCCAAACCTAGCTAATCTGTATATTGCTTATTAGTTTATCAATAATATATAGGAATATTAACGGTCTTGTCTCCATCTACAAACAGATTCTTCAGAAAAGTTGTGGTGCCCTCTACTTAGCTTTATACAGAGTAATAGGCAGCAGAATGGACAAGGACCAGAAAGCTGAATGAAAATGCAAATCCATCCTTTAGGCATACAACTTAAGAGAAGAAACAGATTTTAACTGCTGTCATCTCGATTATAAACTGCCCAACTCCAGACAGCCAACAGGCACATTCAAAGAAGAGAGACAAAATTCCCAGAGTAGAGGATGTACGCGCAACAAAGAGAATCCACTCACCCTGGTCCAGTTATGTGTGCTGTGTAGTCGCTCAGTTGCGTCCAACTCTTGGCAACCCCATGGACTGGAGTTCACCAGGCTCCCCTGTCCATGGGGATTCTCCAGGCAAGAGTACTGGAGTGGATTGCCATGCCTTCCTCCAGCGGATCTTCCCAACCCAGGCATTGAACCCAAGTCTCCCATATTGCAGGCAGATTCTTTATCATCTGAGCTACAAGTGATTCTGGCAATTAGGCAGGGGGCTACTCATATTTTTGAAAACAAGCAGTGAAGACCCAAATAACCTCTCATAACCAACCACACACGACAAAGTGGGCTCTACTTAAAATGGTGAGCTCAAATACCCACTCTTTTGAAGTAGTACTCCTCAATTATTAAATAGCCAAAAGACCAGAACAGCATATTCTTAAGAATCCTTCTAAGACCAATACAATTCAACAGGTGCCCAGAAAACAACCCACCGTTTTAAACTAGTAACATTTATTTCACATAAACAGAGGGAAACTGCCATTGAAATATATATAGGGAGAAAAAAACTTTCAGCTAAAGTCAAAGAGTAGAATTCAGGAAATGCTTTACTTAAAAGGAGAGCCAAAGCCCTAAGCTAATAAGAAATACAGTTGTCTTATCAAGTAAAGAGGATTCTCCTTAACTAACTGCACTTAACCACTCTAAAAACCTTAGACAGGTCACAGGTTCAAACTGCAGACAAACCAAACCATGAATTTTAAGAATTCTTAAGCTATCATTTCGTTTAACCCATTAATCAGAAAAGGGGATGGGGGCTTTTTAAAACAGCACATTGGCTAAGTTACTTCTATTTATACAAAACACATTAAAATACAGGTATTAGTAAAATAGTCATCTAAAATACAATTAAAAACTGCTGAAACATACAGCCTAATATCAACCTATTCTAAACACACTGGGGAGTCCAAGTATATTGCTTACACATCAAAAAACTTAAGTACTAGGACTCCCCTAGTGGTCCAGCGGTTAAGACTCAGAGCTTTCACTGCAAGGGACAGGGGATCCATCCCTGGTGGGAAACTAAGTTCCTGCATGCAGAATGGTGTGGGCAAAAAAAAAAAAATCCACAAAGACAAGTAACTGGAATTCTCAAGTTTCCAACAAGCATGTGAACAACTGTTAACCACTAAGAAAACCACCACACCTTCTAGATCTGAGCCACTCATGTTTCTTGCATTTTCCAACATGAAACTAAAGGAACTAAAGTTCAGTGAAACCAAAGTCTAATAAAGGTCTAAGAAATAATGCATCACCCAAGCTCTCTGATAAATATCAGGCCTATAAATGAATGGACAACATATCCTGCACTACCTTCATTTTTACGCAGGACACACATATGCTAAAATGCAAAGAAATATGAAGACCTTGGGAAGAGTTGACACTTTTCTACTGATTTACTTTTCAACATCTAACCTAGCCAGAGATCAAACGGCCAACATCCACCGGATCATAGAAAAAACAAAGGGAATTCCACACACACAAAAATCTATTTCTGCTTCATTGACTACACTAAAGCTTTTGACTGTGTGGATCACAACAAACTGTGGAAAATTCTTAAAGACACGGAAATTCCATACCACCTTAGTCTCCTGAGAAACCTGTATGAGGGTCAAGAATCAACAGAACTGGACATGGAACAATGGACTGGTTCCAAATTGGGAAAGGAGTACATCAAGGCTGTATGTTATCACCCTGCTTACTTAACTTATATGCTGAGTACACATCACGCAATATGTCAGGCTTGATGAATCACAACCCGGAATCAAGACTGCCAGGAAAAATATCAACAACCTCAGATATGCAGATGATACCACTCTACTGGCAGAAAATGAAGAGGAACTAAAGAGTTTCTTGATGAAGGTGAAAGAACAGTGAAAAAACTCGCTTAAAACTCAACTTGCAAAAAACTAAGATCATGGCTTCCAGTCCTATCACTTATGGCAAAAAGATGGGGGAAACATGGAAACAGTGACTCATTTTATTTTCTTGGGCTTCAAAACCACTGCAGATGGTGACTGGAGCCATGATATTAAAAGATTTTTGCTCCTTGGAAGAAAAACTATGACAAATCTAGACAGTGTATTAAAAGGGGACATCACTTTGCCGACAAAGGTCAGTATAGACTAAGCTATGGCTTTTCCAGTAGTCATGTATGGATGTGAGAGTTGGACCATAAAGAAGGCTGAGCACCAAAGAACTGATGCTTTTAAACTGTGGTGCCAGAGAAGACTCTTGAGAGTCCCTTGAACAGCAAAGAAATCAAACCAGTCAATCCTAACCAACCTTGAATATTCATTGGAATGACTGATGTTGAGGTTCTAATACTTTGGCCACCTGATGCAAACAGCTGACTCACTGGATAGACCCTGATGCTGGAAAAGACTGAGGGCAGGAGGAGAAGGGGGTATCAGAGGATGAGATGGTTGGATGGCATCATTGACTTAAAGAACATGAGTCTGAGCAAAGTCTGGGAGACAGTGAAGGACAGGGAAGCCTGGCGTGATGCAGTCCTTGTAGTTGCAAAGAGTTGGATATGACTTAGTGACTGAACAACATCAACATCTAACCTAAAACTTATTTTCTACAATATATAGGTATTTTTTCAATTGTTTCCATGGTATGGTATACATACTATTGGTGATATGTGAGAAGATGATTTAAATGTAACATAAATGCCTTCTTAAAAAAATATACTTGTGCTAATGAACACTGGAAAAAACACCCCTCATTCTATTGACTCTGAAATGCCACTGAGTTCAAGGTACATAATTAAACTTACACATCACCAAAGAAGGAAAAAAAAACAACTTGATCTCAAGATTAATTACCATTTGGTATACAGATACTGCAAAAAAAAAAAACCAGCATGTAAGTAGCGTATTAAGGAGGCGTCTGGGAGACACCGCACTAGCACATGTGTGTGTGTTCATCATGTTTGACTCCATGCAGCCCACGGGCTGTAGCCCACAGGCGCCTCGGTCCAGGGAGTTTTCCAGTCAAGAATACTGGAGAGGGTTGCCATTTCCTACTTCAGGGGATCTTCCCAACCCAAGGACTGAACCCGTGTCTCCTGCATCTCCTGCACTGGCAGGCAGATTCTTTACCACTGAGCCACCTGGGAAGCTCTCATATCTAAGCTAATTCAAACCCTTCATAATACAAACTGCTACTTACCTGTCTTTCCTCGAGTTGCTTTATTCTCTCATTTTGCTTCATAAGACCTACTTTTCCAGTCCATTAAAAGTCTGAATCCATTCAAAGCAGGCATGAGCAGGGCCTCAAACATCCAGTCCTCCCCCACAGAAACGACAGCTTCTCTCTCAAGGTTTCTGCTGCTACTGTCTGAAAACTTCCACCACTTCCCCAATCCTGACAGCGACTGCTGGCACAGCAGCAGAATACCAGACCCACTTCTGGACTGTCAGTGTAGCACTTCCAACTCCACGTATTCCAAACAGAAGCCACCACTGGCCTCCCTTTCCTCTCCACACCGTGTCTTCTTCCTTAACATTCCACTGGGAATCTTGGTCAGCCTAGGTCTGCAAGGCTGGAAACTACCCGACACTATTTCCAGCAGCATCTGCCACCATCTCCCAGTGCTTTCTCTGAAATGCACAATTTTCATCTTTCCATTTCACACCACCAGTACTGGTCTAGCAAACTGGTTCTCAAGCATTTGTTGAATTAAATTTATTTAGACCTATTACTGAAGAAACAAAATAACCAGCTAAGAAATGATTCTGGTCAATTCCTCTTTTGAACATTACCTGGCATAACCATCCTGTCAACAGACATTTTAATAAAATGTCCCTCTCAAAAAAGATATGTCCTACTGCATACATGCCCAGAATGAACAACTTGAGGCTTCTCGAAAATCTTTCATGCGTGAGTTTCTGTCACTGCTACTACTTCTGCCTCGTTTACACATACCACCTAAGCCTTTTGAATAAATCCTGCATATCCTTCCAGGCCTCCCTTGTAGCTCAGCTGATAAAGAATCCGCCTGCAACGGAGGAGACCCTGGTTCAATTCCTGGGTCCGGAAGATCTGCTGGAGAAGGGATAGGCTACCTACTCCAGTACTCTTGGGCTTCCCTGGTGGCTCAGCTGGTAAAGAATCTGCCTGCAATGTGGGAGACTGGGTTCGATCCCTGGAGAAGTATAGAAAGGCTACTCACTCCAGTGTTCTGGCCTGGAGAATCCCATGGGCTGGAGATCCCCGGGCTGGAGATCCATGGGCCTGCACAGTTGGACATGCCTGGGCAACTTTCACTTTACTATATATCCTTCAATATCTGGTTTGAAAGCAGTAATTTCACTATGAAAGTTTTCCCTTCAGAGTTCAATGTACAGTTTCAACATAGCTCTATTTTATAACAGAGCTCACTACATGCTATTATTATTTACATTTCTATTTGTCTAGACTATGATTAGCTACATAGGTAATTTTCCTACTCAACATCTGAACTCAAGGGCCATACACAACCTGTTAACAAGATGCATTACAATACAAATTACTAGGTAAGAACACAGGTTCTGGAATCAGACCATTTTGGATGTGAATTTTGGCTCCAAACCTATTTGAACCACTTTGGGAAGTTCACTCAGTCACCTTATCTGTAAAATGGAGATAACATCAATACGTTTTCTAATCACTGTTCAATGAATACTAATTCTGATGAGGACAAGAAAGATGCTCAATGATTGCTTTCTGGATTTAAAAAAAGAAGCACAATTTAAGTCAATACAAGAAATTAACCAGAGCCTTCTATTATCTACCCATTGAATAAACATTTCAAGCACACCCATGCCCATTTAAAACCTCTAATTCTAGTTCTTACGATAAATCCAACATTTCTACCTGCCTTTCTTCATACAGAAGAAACCCCTGGGACTGACAGATGTGTCAGTTTCCATTATTCATTATAAACTTTCTAAGTCCAAACAATTTTTTTAAAGTAATGTGATTTTGCTGAAGCAAAAAATTTTAGTTGTAGGCACTTGAGGCTAACCAAGAATAACTGACTGAGCCAAGCAATATTAACCATTTTTCTCCACACGTTTTCAACTCTCAGGACACTCTCACAGTACTTGTCAAGATCTAGTGCATACCTCTCAACAAAGGCCTCCCCAAAATGAGGATCTTCCTTCTTAATGACAAGGTCTCCCCCAAACAAACATCGTATTCTTCCCCTCTAGCACATTCTATGTTCATTCCAAATTCCTCGCCATTGTTTATGTTACTTCCTATACCCAGGCTGGCCCTTTCTCCACCAACCAGATCCCTAGAGCTTCACTAATAATCCAAACCCCTAAACTTTCATTGCATTTTTCCAAGTATACAGGATTTAACATTTATTCTCTTTTGCCTGGGTCTACTTCTTTCCCTCCCCTAATTTTCTCACCCTCCTCCTCCTCTTTCTCCTTCACTCTCTCAAATACAGAGGCAAGTTCCCTCAAGAGCTACTCAAAATGTTCTGATCCATCAATGAAATGTCTATTCTTAAAGCACAAATAATCTTCCTAAAGAGGTTTGAGGTATCATTGATAATACTGTACAAGTAGGACTCTTTGATCAAGCCACTCCTAATGCATCCTTTTCATGTTCCATTCTTTGTGTAATAATTTTGCTTCTACCCCCAAAATTGGACTCCCTTTCTTTTTCTCCACTTTTTCTTGACAAACGTGAGATTATAAAACTTTCTTCCAATTTGAAGCCAAGATAATTTTCCCATCATATACATTTAATGCTTTCTAGTAATTGGCAAAGATCCTCTCAACAGTACTGCACCCACACACACAGTTGACTCTACAGAGTCAAAAAATATGTAAGTACTGTTTGGCATACTACCTGGAACAATTAAGTCCAACTTTTTTAAAAACTAATTTCAGTGATGGACATAACAAGGTGAGAAAATACTCTCAAAACAAATACAATCTCACATTAATGCGTCTATTGTGGCAGCTGTTAAGCATTTATTAGCAGCTAACTTATATTGAGCACTGCCCTCTGTCATACAAACATTGTTTATACACTCGTCCACTGATGAGCATTCAGGCTGTTGCTGCCTTTCAGCGGCTATGAATAGTGCTATGAACACTGCTGTGCAAATACCTGTTCGGAGTCCCTGATTTGCCTTCTCTGGGTAGATGCCTAAGGAATGGAATTCTTGGATCCTATTATGATTCTGTCTAATATTTTAAGGAACCACGAGAATGTTTTCCACAGCAGCTATACTATTTCACATTCCCATCAGCAATGCACTGGGGTTCTAATTTCTCCAAATCTGCATCAATACTGTTCCAGTTTTTGATGACAGCTATCCTAATAAGGTGTATGAAGTGGTTTCTGGAGGTTTTGATTTGCACTTCCCTAATGATCAGTTATATTCACCTCTTTTCATGTGCTTACTGGCCATCTGTGTAACCTGTTTGGGAAAATGTCTATTCAAATCCTTTGCCCATTTCTAGTTGGGTTGTTTTACGGTGTTGTGATCCTCTATATAATCTAGCTACTGATCCTTTATCAGACGTAATATACCAATATTTTCTCCAATTCTTTAGGCTGCCTTTCCCTCTGGTGATAGTGTTTCCTAGCTCTTCCTTTCGCTGCCCGTGTTCCTGATGTCCTACCAGAGAAACCAGTGCCGGACGCAACGGCACGAAACCTTTCCCCTATGTTTTCTTCTCAAGAGTGTCACACTCCCAGCTATCAGGTTTAGGTCTCTGATCCTCAATTACTCAGATAATTTTGAAGCACAAATAATCATGTTTTTAATTTCATAAAAAATTTAAGGGTTGTGAGACTTAACAGAATCTATACGCTATAGAAACAGTCAATGATATATAAGATGTTAATTTATGCCCTGTTTACAATTTTTAAACAATTGGAAATAAGGAAACTGATAACCATACAGTGGAATATTATGCCCTTCTAAGCACAGGAGTTGGGTGAGTAACCCAGGTTAACTGAGTCATAGCCTATCCCGTCAACCCCGTGATCCAAGGGGAAACCAATGAGAATCCTCTTCAACGGCGATCAGTTCACCGAGTCACCCTGGACCTACCACAGCGAGTTCAAAACAGCAAGGACGGTTTTGAATTTTTAAGGGAAACAGCAATAACTGACAATCTAGTAGACCACACAAATGACTATCTGAGGTCATTCATAATTTCACCATTAACTCACAAAACATTCCTTTCAGTGACATCATTTCTTTAAGAAGCAGGAGATTTAGCAGCTGCTATGATAAAAAGCAAGCACAAGTAACAATCAGTGTGGAACAGGAAATAGAGGTATCATGTCTGACCTGATTCTAAGGCTTAAGAATCTGCAGTATCCAACAGCCACATACACAGAAAATCAAAATATTCTCCTTCAAATTGCGTGAATCAATTTTTCAAAAAACTAAACTGTCAGGAAATAAATACTCAGGTTGTTTGGTCTTAACTACTTAACAAATGGAGCTGTTTTTTTGGCCAATGGGCAGGCACCATGGAAAATATTACTGAGACAACTAACAAGAGACTTTGGACTATGCTGCCATCAACCAGGAGAAACTTGGGAGAATCACACCAGCGCCTAGAGAGGTGCAAAGCTAGAATACCTTAGACACTCCCAGTCCTCAGAGGCCCCAAGCTGCCTGCCACAATTCAATCATGTGAGCCGCTCCAGTATTCTGCCAATAAAGCCATCCCTTTCTTTTTCGTTATTTAAGCTCTCTAATTCAGTTTCTATTACCAGCAACCCAAAGTCCTAAATAACAAAATCAGATGATTCAAACATTCAGCCTGATTTTCTTAGCAAAATCATTACTAACTAATGTAGATCAGGGTTTGCTTGTTTTTGTGGGTATGTGTGTGTGTGTGTGGTTTTTTTTTTTTTTTTACACAATTTAGGGCATTACTTTAATTCAAATATAAATCATTCTGTTTACTATTTCCTGAATCAACTGAACAAAGAATGCTGTTCGATACTGTATACTTAAAATTTAGTTTTAAAGTTTTGCACATATCTTGACAAAACTACCCACTGGAATTAATTTTTCATGAAATGACAGTATAAATCATACATTTTTTCTTCCAAACTCACATTAGAAATTAGAAAGTTTCTAAGTGATCAAATTCTATACTCAAGTTACAGCTTCAAAGTAAGTGAAACATTCAATTTTATGAACATTAAAAGTCAAATATTTTCTTAAATACTTAATTGATTTCCAGAAATAAATTGATTTCCAGAAATAAATTCATACAGAACTCATTTACTTTATGAAGATCTGTTAATAGAAATCAAAGACAGCAGTGACTTCAGCAATAAGAACAATTTACACTTCGTTCATTGCAACTGAGAGAAAACTAAACATTTCAAAAGTGAGAAAAGCTTAAGTCAGAACTATACCAATTAATAAGGGCAATTACAGTCAATTTTTATGCCCTGTGATAAAGCATTTATACAGACCTACTTCCCTGGTGGCCCAGCTAGTAAAGAATTTGCTTGCAATGTGGGAGACCTGGGTTCAGTCCCTCGGTGGGGAAGATCCCCTAGAGAAGGGAAAGGTTACCCACTCCAGTATTCTGGCCTGGAGAAGCCCATGGACAGAGGAACCTGGCGGCCACAGTCCATGGAGTCACAAAGAGTCGGACGTGACTGAGCGACTCACAACAAAGAGCATGTGGACTGTGAGGACTACTGAGTTGTATACATTCTCAGAGGCCTAGAGATGAAAGGAGAGAAAAGAAATAGAGATTATACTTTTTTCTAAGTAAACATTTAAAGAAAAAATACAACTCGCTAATCTCACTGTACTTAACATCAAGCCACTGAGGTCTGAACAGCCGTTTGCAACAACCCCAGCAGTGTCTATATCAGTCAAGCAAGAAGAAAAAGGAGGAATGGAAACAGGAGATGAAGAGAAAGAAAACAGGGCTCCAGGGGATAATGTGTTATTAAAAGAATCAAGTGATCTTTATACCATGATACCTACGCATAAATTTAGGTTAATCATGTCCTCCTCCCAATGAAAAATGTTAACTTCTAGTTTATCTAGTACGTTTCGGATTTTAACCTTTCCCATACATTCAAATCAGTTAGAAATTTTTTTCTAAATTCTTTTCATCCTAATGTTTCGGCAGCCTGTTTTTAACATTATTCCTTTTGTCACCCAGTGGCCAGACCCAAGAGTCACTCAGGATTTCTTTGGAATTCGAATTCATCTTGCATTTTCATCCAACCTTGAACAGAGCTAAGATTTTTAAAATACATTATAAAATATTTCAGATTATCACACTGGTATGAAATGGCAGTTTCAAGGAGCTTCAAAGTTTGTTGAGGATCCTTCATCCCTGGTTTTCATTCCAACACTGTTGCATGTTTCTCTTGAATCCATTTTTTAAAGATTTATGTATCTATTTACTGACTGCCACACAGCTTGTGGGATCTGTAGTTCCCTGACCAGGAATCCAACGCAGGCCCTCAACAGTGAAACTGCCGAGTCCTAACCACTGTACCAGAGAACTCCCTCCTGCATCCATTCTTTATTCTAATGGTTCTCAACCTAGCAAGAGAAGGAACAAGCCTTCTTGCAGTTCACTATAAAACTAATGGGAGTGTATCAGATAAGTTAAAGCAGCTTTCATCCCAGGATGAAGTCACCAAAATGCATGTGACTGACAAATTTCACATTAATATTTTAGTTATACCTTCACCTCTAACACATCGATTCATATTGCATTCCTAACCCCAATTCCATAACCCAAGGCAACCCTCACTAAAGTTTCCCTATTTAATTCTAATTTTCAGCTGGAAAGAATGAGAACAGACAAAATTTTATCATAGAATCCTAAGCAGAAAACTCAAAGGTTAAAATACTTCCAACAACATCCAATAATTCAAATCACCAATCATACTGAAGACAACTTAAGCTAGATAAAATATTTAAAATTCTCTTTAAAGCAAAGACCTAAACAGACAACGAGCTATTATCAAAATCAAATTCCCTGAGACATAAAAAGAAAACTGAGATTCAGAGCCCAGTTCAATATCTGGGTTGGCATCTGCCCTGGGGGTAATTTGATGGAACTGAAGAGTGACTGAGTTACACCAACTCAGCAGCCCCCAAATTTAAAATTCCAACTCACGAGAATTCCCTGGTAGTACAGTGGTTAGCATTAAGCACCCTCAACTCAGTAGCCTGTGTTCAATCCCTGGTTGGGGAACTAAGATCCTGTAAGCCACAGAGCGCAGCCAGAAGAAAAAAAAAAAAATTCAACTACACACTGTTAGAAACACACACCTGAAAATTTAAGGAAACAAAAAATCTGGAAAACAGATTATGAAGAAAGATGTCAAGCAAGTATTAACAAAGGGAACACTGGGTTTGGCTATACTTATACAAAAAAAAAAAGGAGACTTTAAGGAAAGGGGGCTTCCCTGGTGGCTCAGCTGGTAAAGAATCCGCCTGCAATGGAGGAGGAGGAGGAGCTGCTGCTGCTGCTGCTGCTGCGTCGCTTCAGTCGTGTCCGACTCTGTGACCCCATAGACGGCAGCCCACCAGGCTCCCCTGCCCCTGGGATTCTCCAGGCAAGAACACTGGGGTGGGCTGCCATTTCCTTCTCCAATGCATGAAAGTGAAAAGGGAAAGTGAAGTCGCTCAGTCGTGTCCGACTCTTAGCAACCCCATGGACTGTGGCCCACCAGGCCCCTCCGTCCATGGGATTTTCCAGGCAAGAGTGCTGGAGTCGGGTGCCATTGCCTTCTCTGGCAATGAAGGAGACCCTGGTTCAATTCCTGGGTTGGGAAGATCTACTGGAGAAGGGACAGGCTACCCACTCCAGTATTCTTGGGCTTCCCTGGTGGCTCAGCTGGTAAAGAATGCCCCTGCAATGCGGGAGACCTGGGTTCAATCCCTGGGTTGGGAAGATCCCCTGGAGAAGGGAATGGCTACCCACTCCAGTATTCTGCCCTCAAGAATTCCAAGGACTGTATAGTCCATGAGGTCACAGAGAGTCAGACACAATTGAGCAAATTTCACTTAAGAAGCATTACTAGTAAGAGAACCTTTCATAAAGATAATATGTTCAAGCTAAGAAAACAATGATTCTATATTATATAAACCTAAAGTTTGATATAGAAATATATAATGCATAGGATTACAAAGATTTAGCAAGACTGAGAAAAATTTATATACAATGGGGGAAATTAAAGATATAATGTATGTAAATAATATCAAAACATATCAAGCATCAAGCACTCAGGACTAAATCCAACAAAGATGGATTATAAGGACGTTGCAAAAGACAGTAAAGACGACCAAAATAAATCACAAAGCCTAAATTATCAGTTCTCTCAGTCTGAACTGATAATCCAATACAATCCCAATCAAAGGGCATGGATTCAATCCCTGGTCAGGGAACTAACATCCTGCATACTGCTCACCGTGGCCAAAATATAAAAATTTTTAGAAAGTTAAAAACTGTTCAAAAAATTAACAAATCAGTAATAGAAAAAATTTTCAATGTGTTAAAGATTTTAACAAATGTCACAAAAGATACATAAAAAGCCAATAAACAGATAAAAATGTGCATTGTCAATCATCCACAAAAAGCACATGAAAACACCACAATGAGATAATCTCTCACACCCAGCAGAGTAACTAAAGAGACTGATGAGCAAATGCTGGCTAGCATGTTGGGTAACTGGAACTCACACAGAGCTCATGGAAATGTAAACTGGCATTACCACTTTGGAGAACAGTTTGGCAACTGCTTATTAAGTTAAACGTACATTTATCCTATAACCCAACAATTTCACTCCTTGGTATTAACCCAAGAGAAGTGAAAAACACGTGATCACAGAAAGGCTTGGACACAGATGTTCAAAGCTTAACTCACAATAGCCCCAAACTGGAAAGAACACATAATTGTGTTCAGTAACAGGTCAAATATACTGTGGTATATTTCTACTGGAATAGAAATATTGCTGGAATGCTACTCAGCAATAAGTGAATTTTAAACTTCCTTGGTGGCTCAGACAGTAAAGCATCTGCCTACAATGCCGGAGACCAGGGTTCAATCCCTGAGTCGGGAAGATCTCCTAGAGAAGGAAATGGCAACACACTCCAGTATTCTTGCCTAGAAAATCCCATGGATGGAGGAGCCTGGTAGGCTACAATCCATGGGGTCGCAAAGAGTTGGCCACAACTGAGCAACTCCACTTCACTTCATAAGTGAATTACTGACATTCGCAACAGTATGGATGAACTCAAAAGTATTATGTTGACTCAAAGCAGCAAGTTACAAAAGAATACTATACCATTCCATTTAAATGAAGTTCAAAAGCAGATAAAACTCATCTGTACTGACAAACAAGAACAGTAGTTTAGGCAGAAGAAATAACCAGAAATGGGCAAGAGGAAACTTTATAATAGGATGCATAAAAATTCTATATTAGGATTGAGGCAGTGGCTTCAGAGTTGCAAATATTTACTGAAACTCAAACTGCACACTTCCATCTGTGTATTTCACTAAGTAAAATCTATTTTAACTGTTAAAAAAATATCCTGAAATAGTATCCTAAAGCAGAGGCTGTAATCCTCATCCAAAAGTAGTGTCTTTAGCAAAGGTCATACAACTTGGTTAATTTATAAGTAATTTTAATATGTACACAGATCTTTGCCATTGTTTATGGTATCTTATTTACATTAATCTTGTGTTGGTTTAAGCGAGTGTAAACAAATATACAAATTGATTCTATTTTATAAGAAATATATGATCTGTGTTTAGATTTCATAAGTTTGTGGCTGAAAAAGTAGATACACATGCCTGAGTTATTCAAACATCTCTAAAAGCTTTCTAATAGGTACATCCATGGGTTACATGATTATGATCCCACTTTCAGGACATTCTGCAAAAGGCAAAAATATGAGAACTGGGAAAAGATCAGTGGCTGCCAGAGGTGAGGGGTGGAAGAAGGGTTTAAATAAAAAAAAATATGAGGGACACTTCCGGGGCAACAGAACTGTTTTATATCAGAATTGTAGTGCTGGTTATACTGCAATATGCATTTATCAAGACTAATAGAACTGTACGCCAAAAGCAGTGAACTGTAACTTCAGGTAAATCAAAAAAAAAAAAAAAGACTTTACAACTAAGTTTAACAAATGCTGAACCTGACAACATTTAAATAAAAACCAACCACCTCATATGCATCATCCTCCCAAGGTCCCCAGACTCTTTCTGAGGATATGCATATGAACTCCTGACCTCCCCTATAACCAAAGAGCATACATTTACAGGTGACTAGTGTTTGGGGTCAAGTCTGAGGTTCTTCTAAGGTACTGAAATTTCCATGACGTTAAATTGCCTCCAAGGAGATCAAGTTCACAACATGATCAAAGGCATGTGCTATGTGGTGGCTTCATCAGTTACCCTGCATCTTTCATCAAGACAATTGTTTAACCATTCACTAGTCTATTGGTAACAAGCAACAATTAAAAAAGAAACGTTGCATCTTTGAGAAATTTCCAATTTCCCATCTGGAAGAAAAAGGGAGTTCTAGCTTCAACTTCCATCAATATTTTTCACCTATTAAAAATACAGTATTATCATCAGAAGTACAGCACCATCTGAGAGTCCACATCAACTATTCTTCTGGATAAAATAGTAGCCAAGATATACCTCCATACACCTGATCATCCCAGAATAATGTCTACCTCGAAAAGTTTAAAACTGTATCCTTAGATTTTAAGGCTATGTAGTTCAACAGGAAAAGTATCATGTGGCTTTTGCTAAAAGTGGTTTTAGCTAACCTCAATTAGCATGCCCGAAACGATTTATAAGGTTATACCTCAAGAGTGAGGCAAGCACATGACTTCAAGTCACAACTTTAGTCCTAAAGTTCCTTTCCCATCTTTTAGATGCAGGATTTTGTTTAAACTTGTACTAAAAATGTGAACTGTGACACTCCTTAACCAGATCTTACATTACAAAATAAAACTAATATAAACCATTTTAAGGCTATTTTAAATTCTAGACATTTTCATCAAATGAAGACAGTAAAATATACAACTATGCATTCACAACTAGAAAGTGTAGGTTCTAAGCCATCCGTTGGAGAACTGAACACGTTACTCAGGACAGGGCCAGCTTCATGGGTCTGCAACCCATGCACACTTGGCTTAATGCTATGCTATAGCCATTCTGAGATTCTTAACTTTGGGGGAAAAA
>SJYF01000462.1:242799-259878 GCA_006410515.1 Procapra przewalskii
CTGTTTCCCCATCTATTTGCCATGAAGTGATGGGACCGGATGCCATGATCTTCGTTTTCTGAATGTTGAGCTTTAAGCCAACTTTTTCACTCTCCTCTTTCAGTTTCATCAACAGGCTTTTGAGTTCCTCTTCATTTTCTGCCATAAGGGTGGTGTCATCTGCATATCTGAGGTTACTCATTTCTCCTGGTAATCTTGACTCCAGCTTGTGCTTCTTCCAGCCCAATGTTTCTCATGATGCACTCTGCATATAAGTTAAGTAAGCAGGGTGACAATATACAGCCTTGCGTACTCCTTTTCCTCTTTGGAACAAGTCTGTTGTTCCATGTCCAGTTGTGCTGGCCTTATTGCCAAATTCAGACTTAAACGGAAGAAAGTAGGAAAACCACTAGACTATTCAGGTATGAGCTAAATCAAATCCCTTATGATTATACAGTGGAAGGGAGAAATAGATTTAAGGGACTAGATCTGATAGAGTGCCTGATGAACTATGGACAGAGGTTCGTGACACTGCACAGGAGACAGGGATCAAGACCATCCCCATGGAAAAGAAATGCAAAAAGCAAAATGGCTATCTGAGGAGGCCTTACAAATAGCTGTGAAAAGAACAGAAGCGAAAAGTAAAGGAGAAAACGAAAGATATTCCCATTTAAATGCAGAGTTCCGAAAAATAGCAAGGAGAGATAAGAAAGCCTTCCTCAGCGATTAATGCAAAGAAACAGAGGAAAACAACAGAATGGGCAAGACTGGAGATCTCTTCAAGAAAATTAGAG
Source organism: Procapra przewalskii (assembly GCA_006410515.1). Lineage (NCBI taxonomy): Eukaryota > Metazoa > Chordata > Mammalia > Artiodactyla > Bovidae > Procapra > Procapra przewalskii. The sequence continues at coordinate 243,573 of SJYF01000462.1, forward strand.
ATACCAAGGGAACATTTCATGCAAAGATGGGCTCGATAAAGGACAGAAATGGTATGGACCTAACAGAAGCAGAAGATATTAAGAAGAGGTGGCAAGAATACACAGAGGAACTGTACAAAAAAAGAGCTTCATGACCCAGATAATCACGATGGTGTGATCACTCACCTAGAGGCAGACATCCTGGAATGTGAAGACAAGTGGGCCTTAGAAAGCATCACTACAAACAAAGCTAGTGGAGGTGATGGAATTCCAGGTGAGCTCTTTCAAATCCTCAAAGATGATGCTGTGAAAGTGCTGCACTCAATATGCCAGAAATTTTGGAAAACTCAGCAGTGGCCACAGGACTGGAAAAGGTCAGTTTTCATTCCAATCCCAAAGAAAGGCAATGCCCAGAATGCTCAAACTACCGCACAATTGCACTCATCTCACACGCTAGTAAAGTAATGCTCAAAATTCTCCAAGCCAGGCTCCAGCAATACGTGAACCGTGAACTTTCAGATGCTCCAGCTGGTTTTAGAAAAGGCAGAGGAACCAGAGATCAAATTGCCAACATCCGCTGGATCAGGGAAAAAGACAGTGCCAGAAAAACATCTATTTCTGCTTTTTTGACTGTGCCAAAGCCTTTGACTGTGTGGATCACAGTTAACTGTGGAGTCTGATTAGCGCCTCTCAATTAGAGAATCATGTGCAGGTGTTGGGATGCAGCATGCCTGCCGACAACCCCACACTAAGATGCGAGGAGCGAGGGGGACGGGGTTTGACCCTCAACCGTCAAGATACTCTAACAGCAAGACAAGCAATAACTACAAGACATGCAAAAATATACTAGAAATTCTGATGGTATAGGAACTGGACGTAACATGAGTATTTTGCCAACTGCAAGGTATATCCAAGAACTCAGATATAAAATCATCCCCAAAATTAAACTTAAGAACCCATAAAGGATTGCTCTGTGGTTATATAAGAAAATATTCTCTACCTTATTCTTAGGAAATAAACTCTAAAGAAGCATAAGGACACAGCGCCTCAAACTTACTCTCAAATGGTTAAAAGAAAAAACAAAGAGTATGATAAAACATATTAAACAAAGTGTAAACAATTGGTGAAGGACACTGGTAAGCTCCTCATAGTACTTCCATAGATTTTACTAAATCTGAAATATCAAAGCAAAAAATTTAATTTGCCACAAATGTGAAAGATTAATAGTCTATAGGTACACGAACATTCGCCATTCTTATGATAAAAACAAAATCCAAACAAGAAAACAGGTTGTATATTCTGAACATGAGGAAGGCTGCCTAAGACTGCCCTAGAATGATGTTATGAATCATGTGAATCACATAATCTGCCTTGCTCATTTCCATGTCTTCCAAGCAATCTCCGATTATAACTTTACTACCAGGTTAGGTCCACCATGCCAGTGTTCTATTAAATTTACAACCAAACAAAAGAAACAATTACAAAAGAACTTTTACCAAGGAATTACTGCACTGCCTTTACTTTTGTGTGTAACAGAAGTCAAAATTGTTGGTTCTCTCTTCAGGGTACATAACTGACTGGGAAACGGTGGGAGTCTTAATGGAAGAGCTGCAGATGTTCATCGTAATCTGAGTGCAGTTACATAGGTTAGGAAGTTGCCAAAAGTTACGGTTACTAAACTTCATTACATGCATATCATATCTCACTTGTTTTTTAATTAAAACAAACAGTACTTTCAGAGAAGTTCTTGGCTCAAATACAAAATCTACAGTGCTAGAGACTAACTTATATTGCACTGGCATTCAGATTCACTAACCAGTCACTGTAATCTTTACTAACATGAGTGGAGCTCTGAGATGGATATCTTTGGAAAAAAAAAAACACTGTAGAACTTTAAGAAGAAAGGTGCACAATGAAATCAAGGCACATGCAAGGAAGAAGGAAGAGACGGCTCAGGAGTTCCTACCAAGTAGCATGTAATTCTGACTAATCTGTAACATTAACTGTGCTACAAAAAGGCGAGAAATCAGGTTAGACATCCTCCCCTATTTCTGTCTTAGCCTGCTTGAAAAAATAAGCTTGCAAGTTTTTTTCCCCTTTTGGGGGGACTATGGGAATAAAAAAAATTTTTTTTAACATAGCGTTGGCAAAAACTAAAACACTACACTGTGGATGCTGTCCTTTATTCAAAACAATATCTGCATGCACAGGGCAATATAAACCAAAATCAATGTATGTAATGGTAAAGAGAACCACAAAACTAACATTTAAGAGGCAAGTATGGAAACAGATAAGGGCAGATCAGCTGCTGCTCTCTTCCTTCCACTGGGCTCTCTCTCATTTCAGAGATTCAAATGCTGTTAACCTTGCTGTGTCAGTGCTTCCACTGCACAATTTAAAACAAAAAAAAAATTTTCTAGTTAAACAGTGAAGTTGCCAAGTTAACTACTCAAACCACTCAAGTCTACTTCAAAATTTTTTTAGCCAACAAGTCAAGTATTTTTTAAGTTCTCTTAATAACAAACTGAATATAATCATAAGTTCAGAAATCCACATAAAAGATCTGGGAATGATCATTTATATTAAATTCTATAAAACTAATCTATGGTTAACAGAGAGATTAGATAATAACCTGAAAATAGTTGAGCATTTCTTTTTAAAAGCTCCTATAATCCATATGGATTGAAAATAACCCAACTGAAAAAATTAGACAAATGATAACAGGAAATCACAGGAAAAATGCAAATGTTCAGCAAATATGAAAATATGGTCAACCTCAGATAACCAGAAATATACAAATGAAAACAATGACAATAACTATTTTCCATCTCTAAGACTGGCAAGCAGATTCTGCCTAATTTCAAATTCTGAAATGAGCATGGAAAATGACTACTTTAGCACATACTTCTGGTAGGACAAAACTGTTACAGCTCCTCTGAACACCATTTTGGCAGTATGGTAAAACTATAGCCATGCATATCATACAACCCAGTAACTATTTCTCTTGATAAACTCGAGAAGTAGTCATGCGTGCACTGAGATACAGAAAAACCTTCACTGCAACAGATAGTAACAACAAAACAAAGTTTATACAGGGAATGTTATAATATTAAGCAACTGTCTCTAAGACATATTACTGAAGAAAGCGTAAGATGTAGAGAGCAGTGTACAGTGTATTAATAAACAAGGGGAAAAACTGAGCCTGGACTTGTGACCCCTCCCCAGCACCTCTGCCCACAGCTTGGTTCCTTCTCCCACCTGTATGGATGTGCATCTTTCAAGAGCAAGGAAGGTGAGGCTTCAGTGAGGGTATTACTTGGTTTGCCCAGGATCTGCTAAAAGCAGGGAAGAACTCCAATTCCCAGGGAATTATTATTATCACTACATAAAGACACTTACAAAGAAACAACTACAAGAACATTCACCTCAGTACTCTGGCAGAAAAATCACAAAATTAGTAGAAATTATGTTCACTCCATCACATTCTAACAAAAATGACTTCATATGAACCTACTGTTATCCTCACCCAATGACAGTGGTGGCAAAAAGCTGCTCTGTGTATAAAAAATCACTGGCTTCACACTTTCAGAGAAGACACGCCTCCTTATTGGAACAGTTCTGACACTGTTTTGATGAGCCAAAGTTGGCTCCGTGGGTTAAGCAACAATCTTTAGACCAAATGCACTTCATATCTGTGCTTTAAATCAAAGTTTGAACAATCCCTATGCTAGAGAATTATTTACACATGAAGTTAAAAAAAAAAAATCTTTATTCCTAATAGATGTACCACTAGGATTCTTTTCCTAGCATTCAAAAAGTTTAAATAAACAGCCATTTCCTTTTTTGTTATGTAGATGGAAAAAATAAATATCCAAATGAATATAATACAACATTCAAATATTCTAAATGCCAGTAGGAATCAATACTGAATAGACAGCTTTAGCTTCACCAGCGGTCCAGTGGTTAAGACTCTGAGCTCCCATGCAGGCGGCATGGGTTCAATATCGGGTCAGGGAACTGAGACTCCACACCCACACAAACACAGTAAACCCCGCAGCTTCTTTTTTTAAAAGTATATGAACAGACAAATTCAGCATGAACACTGAGTTTACTAAATTCCCAAATTCAGACTTCAGCTTAAGAACCTTGTATTTCTAAAGTTTTAAGATTAGCCATGAATTTACTGGTGGGCTTAGTTTTACATAGTAAGACTAACAAAATGTTTTCTCTAGCCTATTACAGATGGTTTAATTAGCATAAATAAGTCACTAAATTAACATAGTATGTAATAATGTTTTGAAAAACTGAACTAGTGAGTTTCTGAGTTAATTTTTTTTAGTGTTCTCATGCATTTTTTGAATGTTTTTAAATGAAGTATAGTCAATTTACAATGTGCTAACTTCTGCTATACAGCAAAGTGACTCATTTATACACATACCACCATTTTTTAATATTCTTTTCTATTGTGGCTTATTCCAGGAAATTGGATATCTTTCCCTGCACTATACGGTAGGTAAGACCCTGTTGTTTATCCATTCTAAATGTAATAGCTTGCAACTACTAACCCCAAATTCCCAGTCCATCCCTCTGTCCCCACTTCGAGTCCTCCAATTTTAAAGCAGATTACCTAAGTCTTCAAGAATAAGAAAAGCACAGGTGAAATAAATTGCAAGCATAAAGTCCTAGTAAAGTCAGATATCTGAAATAAATTATAAACATAATTATACTGGGTTGAATTTAACCTAGAAAAATTTCCTACAAATTAAAACCAAGATTGGAAACACATCCAAAGGCCGATATAAATTAGTAGTCCAGAAACATTTTTCAAGAGCCAAATTTCTTACTGGGCATATATCACTATTTTACAATAATTTTATTAACCTCTTGATAAAAACTTTCCTTCCTCCTTTCTTGGCTAGCTTTTGCAGCCAACATGCATAAAATCAGGCAGTTTAAACCACTTCAAACCAAATGTGTCAGTGAGAAATCCATGGCAAGATAATGTCATTCACTTTCAAGTATGTACACTGTTAGTATAAAGAATAACAATGTGCCATGCTAAAAGAATCAGGAACAGGGGGCTTTGAGCCAACTGTTTTCACCCCGGGGGTAAAAGAAAAAAGGACAGGAAACACAGACGAGGAAACAATTACCCGGAGACTACTACCAAAGCTATGCAGTCATATGATACTATTTCCCCAAACATTAAGAACTATAATTCTAGATTTTAGCATGATACAAACTGTCTTATGGGAAGAGAAAAAGAAAAATAACTGTACAAAGCAACTATCCCATCTTTGTATTCTTAAAAGCAAATAAGACCGTGCACCTCTACCTTTTAGTATCCACAACCAGTAGCATCATTTTAGTTAAAATTCCCTTCACTCTTAATTTAAAGGGACTATATCGTGTCATACGTTAACAGCCGATTGAGAACTTCCACACAGATTCTGCTGAAACCCCTAGTATACCAAAAGACAGGATACTTGTCCTAATCATTCATCAGTTTGGAGACTTTATTAAAAAACAAGATAATCCTCCAATTCCTATTCCTTTCTTTCATAGGCTACAAACTGAATGAGGTCATTCTGGTTCCCACTGCATCCGCAGGCCTAGGACATAACAGTGTCAGTAAATAGGTGGCATTTGGTAAATGTTCATTATATTAATAAACCTAAGCCAAATCCTGTAAACAAGCAAGGATAATAAAGAGGAAGATGTTTCAAGGCAGAGAAAATGCTTCAGAGAACTCATCAGTTCAGTTCAGTGAACTCATAACTGCTATCAAAATGAAAAACTTTGAAGTTCCAAGTTACCTAGACTACATGAAAGTTATTTTAAATTTTATGATCAATTTAAAGATACTTGTTTAACATCATGGACTTATTTCTCAATACAAGACGACGACCTTATCTTTGCATACATCAGGAGGTTAGTGTAAGAAAGAGCTGTATATATATACATAGAGAGCTATATATATATATAGCTCTAAAGAAAGTTCTCAACAGCCCTACACAGTTCAGGCTCCCAACACTTCCTTCAAGGTTTATCTCATGCCACATAACACCAATATTTACTCAATCTTTGCTAAATGAATCACTTGAATCATCTACGTTAGCCACATATGACATCTGATGACTTCAGATGGGAAAAAGTACTTTCCACTCTCAAGATAAATAAGCAACGTTTCCATATCAAATGATCCTCTGCCACTTATTCAAATACCCTTGTTACCAACTATTTACTCAGAAGCTGTCTTCAAGCTACACAAAGATCTCACCATCCACCTATCATAGACTCGATATGTCAATTTACCTATAAAATGACTTTCTACCGAGACTGTAAAAATTGTAAAACAAAAGCAAAAAGTATTAAATAACGCACAATATATTTATAGCTTTCTTTTATCCACTAGTAATAATGGTGGCTGACTTTATTTTGCGGGGTTCCAAAATCACTGCAGATGGTGACTGCAGCCATGGAATTAAAAGACGCTTACTCCCTGGAAGGAAAGTTATGACCAACCTAGACAGCATATCGAAAAGCAGAGACATGACTTTGTCAACAAAGGTCCATCTCGTCAAGGCTATGGTTTTTCCAGTAGTCACGTACTGATGAGAGAGCTGGACTATAAAGCAAGCTGAGGGCTGAAGAATTGATGCTTTTGAACCGCGGTGTTGGAGAAGACTCTTGAGAGTCCCTTGGACTGCAAGGAGATCCAACCAGTCCATCCTAAAGGACACCAGTCCTGGGTGTTCATTGAAGGACTGATGTTGAAGCTCAAACTCCAATACTTTAGCCACCTCATGCGAAGAGCTGACTCACTGGAAAAGACCCTGATGCTGGGAAAGATTGAAGGCAGGAGGAGAAGGAGACGACAGGATGAGATGGCTGGATGGCATCACAGACTCGATGGACATGAGCGTGGGTAAACTCCGGGAGCTGGTGATGGACAGGGAGGCCTGGCGTGGGGTCGCAAAGAGTCGGACACGACTGAGCGACTGAACTGAACTAAAAAATGGTGACAAAATGACAGGAAATAATGACGAAATGACATCTTCTGTCAGTATTTAAATGCTAGCACTAGTCCTTGAGCATTGCTAAAACTGACATCAAGATTTGTTTCAGAGAAATGAAGGCTCTGGTAAACAAAGATGGTCCTACTAAGTAGGTGAAAATAACACATTACAATTATAAAATCTACCAGCTATGTGTTGCAACTTTTAATGCAAATCCCAGTACAACTTTTAAAATCTTACATGAATGGTCTTTCTCAGATGCTGAGGAAGTAGAGACTTACTACTAAGAAAACAAAACTGATGCCTGCAGCCCCACATAATGACCCAGGAACCATAGACACCTTTGGACACATAATTTCTCTAAGCAATAAATATGAAAACGTAACGCCACCTTCACGTGTGGGAAAAAAGCCACTTAGAATCACCTTTCCTCTTCTAAGGTTAAAGCGGGCTTTTAAGAGGCAGTCGTCTTGAGTTATTTCCAAATTCCAATGAATTCTAGCTGGTGGAAACCAACAGAAAATCCTTTTCTAAAGGTGTTTATATTGATAGAACAAGAACAGAATGAGCTGTCATTAATCAGTGGCCCAAGAAGGACAGGTCATGGGGGAGAGTTCTGAGAAAATATCGTCCACTGGAGAAGGGAAGGGCAAATCACTCAGCATTCCTGCCTTGAGAACTCCGCGAACAGGATGTAAAGGCAAAAAAATATGACAGCAGAGGATAAGCCCCCCCTGCCCCCCAGCTGGTAGCTGTCCAATATGCTACGGGGGAAGAGAGGAGAAACAGCTCCATAAAGAAGGCAGAGGCTGGGCCAAAGCGGAAATGACACCTAGCTGTGGATGTGTCCGGGGCTGAAAGTAAAGTCCGATGCTATAACGAACAGTATTACATAGGAACCATGAGTCAAGGTAAATTAGACATACTCAAGTAGGAGATGACAAGATCAACATTTTAGAAATCAGTCAACTAAATGGACGGGAACAGGCAAATTTAATTCAGATGACCATTATATCTACTACTCTGGACAAGAATCCCTTCAAAGAAATACAGTAGCCCTCAGTCAACAAAATGCAGTACCTGGGTGCAACCTCAAAAATAAGAGAATGATCTCGGTTCATTTCCAAGGCAAACCATTCAACATCACAGTAATCCCAGTCTATGCCCCAACCACTAAAGCCAAAGAAGCTGAAGTTGAACAATTCTAAGACCTTCAAGACCTTCTAGAACTAACACCGAAAGAGATGTCTTTTTCATCATAGGGGATTGGAATGCAAAAGTAGGAAATCGAGAGATATCTGGAGTAACAATTGAGTTTGGCTTTGGAGTACAAAATGAAGCAGGGCAAAAGCTAATCAAGTTTTACAAGACAACGCACTGGTCATAGCAAACACTCTCTTCCAACAACCCAAAAGACATATCACCAGATAGTCAATAACGAAATCAGACCGATTATATTCTTTGTAGCTGAAGATGGAGAAGCTCTATACAGTAAGGCTTGGAGCTGACTGGCTTAGATCATGAGCTCCCTATAGCAAAATTCAGTCTTAAATTGAAGAAAGTAGGAAAACCAGTAGGCCATTCAGGTATGACCTAAATCAAATCCCTTATGATTACACAGTGGATGCAATGCATAGACTCAACAGATTAGATCTAGTAGACACAGTGCCCACAGAACTATGGGCAGAGGTTCACAGCACTATATAGCAGGAGGCGAGCAGAACCATCCCAAAGAAAAAGAGATGCAGGAAGGCAAAGTGGCTGTCTGAGGAGGCCTTAGAAATAGCTGAAAGAAGAAGAGAAGGAAAGGCAAAGCAGAAAGGAAAAGGTACACCCAACTGAATGCAGAGTTCCACAGAACAGCAAGGAGAGGTAAGAAAAAGGCTTACATGAACAATGCAAACAAACAGATGAAAACAACAGAATGGCAAAGACTAGAGATCTCTTCAAGAAAACTGGAGATATCAAGGGATTATTTCATGCAAGGATGGGCATGACAAAGGACAGAAACAGTAAGGACCTAACAGAAGCAGAAGACTTAAGAGGTGGCAGGAATACACAGAACAGCTATACAAAAAAGGTCTTCATGACCCAGATAACCACGATGGTGTGGTCACTCACCTAGAACCAGGCCTCTCAGAGTGTGAAGTCAAGTGGGCCTTAGGAAGTGTTCTTATGAACAAAGCTAGTGGAGGTGATGGAATTCCAACTCAGCTATTTCAAATCCTAAAAGATGATGCAATTAAAGTGCAGCACTCAATATGTTAGCAAATTTAGGAAATTCAGCAGTGGCCACAAGACTGGAAATACTCAGTTTACACTCCAATCCCAAAGAAGGGCAATGCCGAAGAATGATCAAACTACCGTACAACTGTGCTCAATTCACATGCTAGCAAAGTAATACTCCAAATCTTTCAAGCTAGGCTTCAACAGTACATGAACTGAGAACTTCCAGATGGACAAGTTGGGTTGAGGAAAGGCAGAGGAATCTGAGATCAAATCACCAACATTTGCTGGATCACAGAAAAGGCAAGGGAATTCCAGAAAAACATCTACTTCTGCTTCACTGACTATGCTAAATCCTTTTGACTTTGTGGATCCTAACAAACTGGAAAATTCTTCAAGAGATGGGACTACCAGACTACCTTACCTGCCTCCTGAGTATGTATGAAGGTCAAGAAGCAATAGTTAGAACCAGACATGGAACAACAGACAGGTTCAAACTTGGGAAAGAAGTATGTCAAGGCTATATATTGTCACCCTGCTTATTTAATTTATATGCTGAGTACATCATGAGAAGCAGGGCTGGATGAAGCACAAACTGGAATTAAGATTGCTGGGAGACGCATCAAGAACCTCAGATATGCAGATGATATCACATTAATGGCAGAAATTGAAGAGGAACTAAAAAACCTCTTGATGAAGGTGAAAGGAGAGTGAAAAAGCTGGCTTAAAACTCAACATTCAGAAAACTAACATCATGGCATTTGGTCCCATCACTTAAATACACAGGGAAAAGCAGAAATAGTGACATTTCATTTTCTTGGGCTCCAAAATCATTGAGGATTGAGACTGCAGCCATGAAATTAAAAGACGCTTGCTCCTTGGAAGAAAAGCTGTGACCAACCTAGACAGCATATTAAAAAGCAGAGACATCCCTTTGCCAGCAAAGGTCTGTATAGTCAAAGCTACAGTTTTTCCAGCAGTCATGTACAGATGTGATAATTGGACTATAAAAAACGCTGAGCGCTGAAGAATTGATCCTGGGTTGCTGGAGGAAACTCTTTGAGAGTCCCTTTGACATCAAGAATATCAAATCAGTCAACGCTATAGGAAATCAATCCTGAATGTTCATTGGAAGGTCTGACGTTGAAGCTCTAGTGGCTACCTGATGCAAAGAGTCGACTCACTGGTAAAGACTGATGCTGGCAAAGGGCAAGACAAGGCGGCAGTGACGGAGGATGAGATGGTTGGATGGCATCACTGACTCAATGGACATGAGTCTGAGCAAATTCAGGGAGACAGTAAAGGACAGGGAAGCCTGGCGTGCTGCAGCCCATGGGGTCACAAAGAGGTGGACACGACTTAGCGAGTGAACAACAGTATGAAAAGTGCACAAAAGAAGTGACTCTTAAAACAGTGAAAGGCAGAGGCTTATACATTTAAAAGAAAATGTAGGAGATGAAAAGAATTCCATGGGGAACAACATATAGATTTCTAGAGGAATAAATAGAAGAAAGCTTGTGATAATGTTTACACAAGTATAAGGTGGTCTCACCCATTTTTCTTCATGGCTGTAAATATCTCTGGAGAGAGGATTTATGGGAGCCTCAATCCAGAAGTTTCTGTTTAGAGATCAAGGAAACTCCAAGGCGGCTTCTTTCTGAATTGTTGAATATCAAATGCCTTTAGTTCAGAATAATCATGTAGCACTTGGATCCCCACAACAGAAAACAAGGAGCAAGTTTAGGCAAAACTTAAACTAACCAGGATCAATGTGTGCTCTGTCATGTCAACCATGTCTGACTCTTTGCAACCCCACGGACTGCAGCTCACCAGGCTCCTCTGCCCATGGCATTTTCCAGGCAAGAGTACTGGAGTGGACTGCCACTATCACCATCTGGAAAGTCCAACAATAACAATACGTGAATGTTAACTGGCTTTTTTAAAGATCCCATTTAGAAGGTACACATTGTCAGACTGAATTTTAGTAATGAAAATCTATATGATAACTAAGAAACACACTGTAAATATAAAGACACAGATAGCTTGAAATTAAAAGGATGGAAAAAGACCATCCAAATTCTAGTCTAGTCCAAAGAAAGCTACAAGAGCTATTCATACTCATGTCAGATAAAGCTGCCTTTCAGTTCACTGAGCCGTGTCCAGCTCTTTGCGACCCCATGAATTGCAGCACGCTGGGCCTCCCTGTCCATCACCAACTCACGGAGTTCACTCAAACTCATGTCCACTGAGTCGGTGATGCCATCCAACCATCTCATTCTCTGTTGTCTCCTTCTCCCGTCCCCAATCCCTCCCAGCATCAGGGTCTTTTCCATGAGTCAGCTCTTCGCATGAGGTGGCCAAAGTATTGGAGTTTCAGTTTCAGCATCAGTCCTTCCGATGAGCACCCAGGACTGATCTCCTTTAGGATGGACCGGTTGGATCTCCTTGCAGTCCAAGGGACTCTCAAGAGTCTTCTCCAACACCACGGTTCAAAAGCATCAATTCTTCTGTGCTCTGCTTCCTTTATAGTCCAACTCTCACATCCATACATGACTACTGGAAAAACCATAGCCTTGACTAGACGGACCTTTGTTGGCAAAGTAATGTCTCTGTTTTTTAATATGCTGTCTATGTTGGTCATTGCTTTCCTTCCCCAAGCTGCCTTGGGGAGAGCAAATAATACCAAAGTAGGACAAGTCATTATGATAAAAGGGTTAACTTACTGAGAACACACCACAACTAAACTATATATGCACCTAAAGACAGAACTTCAAAAAACATGAAGCAGAAACTGACAGAACTGAATCTATAGGTGTAGTCTGAGACTGTAGCACTCCTCTTTTAGTAACTGACAGTACAAGCAGGCCAAGAAACTGAAGTATAGAAAAGACTAACAACGGTATCAACCGAAACCGATGTCCACCTGCAGGGTACATATTCTTCAAGGACACACAGCACAGTCACCATAATGTGCCTCATCACAAAACAAATCGCAAATTCAAAAGACTGAAATCCTACAGAGTATGTTCTCTGATCACAAGGGTATTAAATTAGAAATCAGTAAGAACACTCTTCTAAATAATCCATAGCAAAAAAAAAAAAGACATTACAAGAGAAATTAGAAAATATCTGACAGAATATGTCAATCTGTGGGTTGCAGCTGGAGCACTGCCTAGAGGAAATTTTAGAAATCTGTATATAAGATGATGACCCTTAACCCTCACCTCATTCATTAAACAGACTAACTACTTCAAGTTGTAAAACACTTCAGTTTCACAAACCTAAATGTAAAACATAAAACTACAAAACTTCCAGAAGGAAAATTTAAGAAAATATTAGTGACTTTAGGCCTACAGAAGATTCCTGAGATAGGCTGTAAATAACACTTCATAAAAATTAAAAATTTCCAATCTTTGAAAGATACTATTAAGAAAATGAAAAGGGAAAAACCACAAATGATGAGAACATATTCCATAAAATATGATCTGTAAAATCTGTAATAAAGGATTCATATCCAGAAAATGCCCTTCATGGAGCACAGCTTTTTGGTGGTGCAGGTGGGCTACTCAATGAAGCTATGAGCCATACTGTGCAGGCCACCCAAGATGGAGAGGCTATAGTGGAGAGTTCTGCCAAAATGTGGTCCACTAGAGGAGGGAATGGCAACCCACTCCAGCATTCTTGCCTAGAGAAACCCGAGAACAGTATGAAAAGGCAAAAAGATATGCTACTGGGGAAGAGCAGATGGCAATCACCAATGACTCCAGAAAGAAGAAAGCACAGGGGCCAAAGCAGAGCCGATGCTCAGTTATGGAGTATCTGGTGGTGAATGTCAAAGTCAGTCAATCCTGAATATTCACTGGCAGAAATGATGGTGAAGCTCCAATACTTTGACCACCTGATGCAAAGAGCCAACTCACTGGAAACGACCCTGATGCTGGGCAAGACTGAAGGCAAGAGAAGGTGACAGAGGATGCGATTGACTAGACAGCATCATCAACTCAATGGACATGCACTGGAGCACACTCCAGAGGCAGTCCGTGGGGTCGCAGAGCGTTGCACACAACTTAGAGCAACTGAACAATAACCTAGAAAAGATGAGGAACTCATGCAACTTAAAAACATTCCTGATTTTTCAACTGGGCAGAAGATTTTAAAGAACACTTCAAAGAAGATAAATGAATAGCAAGTAAGCACATGAAAAGATGATCAGTGTTACTTATCTGAAAACTGAAAAGTAAAACTACAATAATATGTCACTACAGACCCACATGCACGCGTGCTAAGTCACATCTGATTTTCTGTGACCCCACAGACTGCAGCCCACCAGGCTCCTCTGTCCACGCGATCTCCCAGGCAAGAATTCTGGTGTGGGTTACCATTTCCTCCTCCAAAGCATCTTCCAGACCTAGGAACTGAACCCATTTATTGCACTAGCAGGCAGATTCTTAGCCACCAAGCCACCTGGGACGTCCACAGACGCACAAGAATGGCTGAATAAAGACTGACAATGAAAGTGAACGTGAAGTAGCTCAGTCGTGTCTGACTCTTTGCGACCTCACGGACTATGCAGGCTACCAGGCTCCTCCATCCATGGAATTTCCCAGGCGAGAGTACTGGAGTGGGTTGCCATTTCCTTCTCCAAAGACTGACAATACCAAATGTTAAAAAGAATGTGGAACAACTAGAATTCTCATACATTGCTGGTGGGAACGAAAAACAGTGTAGTTACTTTGGAAAACAGCTGGGCAGTTACTTATGAAGTTATAAACATACATTTACTGTGTAACTCTGTAACGTCCATTTCTAGGTATTTAAATGAGAGAAACTGAAACAAATGCCCAAAGACCTATAACTTACGTAAGGAACTTTATTTATCACTAGCTAAGTAATACATACATTCATAAGGAATTTTATTATCTAGCTAAAAACTAGAAACTCAAATATCCACAACTAGTGAACAAAGAAACTGCGGAATATCCATACAATGGAATACAAACAGAAAGGGAAAAAGTGCAATCAGTGACAGATTTTATTTTCTTGGGCTCCAAAATTACTGCGGATGGTGACTGCAGCCATGAAATTAAAAGATGCTTGCTCCTTGGAAGGAAAGCTATGACAAACCTAAACAGCGTATTAAAAAGCAGAGACATTATTTTGCTGACAAAGGTCCGTCTGGTTAAGGCTATGGTACTTCCAGTAGTCATGTACAGGATGTGAGATGGAACATAAAGAAGGCTGAGCACTGAAGAATTCATGCTTTTGAATTACGGTGCTGGAGAAAACTCGAGAGTCCTTAGACTGCAAGGAAATCAAACCAGTCAATCCTAAAGGGAATCAACCTTAATATTCATTGGAAGGATGGATGCTGAATTTCCAGTATTCTGACCACCTGACGTGAAGAGCTGACTCACTGGAAAAGACCCTGATGCTGGGAAACACTGAAGGCAAAAAGAAGGGGGCGTCAGAGGATGAGATGGTTAGATGGCATCACCAACTCAGTGGACATGAATTGAGCCAAACTCAAGAGACAGTAGAGAACAGGTAATGCTGCCATGCTGCAGTCTGTGAGGTTACAAAGAATTGAAGACAACTAAGCAACTGTACAATAATTAAACAGAACCACCTAATACTACTTTTAACAATAGGAGTGAATTCCAAAGCATTATGTTAAATCAAAGAGGGCAGACACAAAATAGTATACATTGCGTTAGTATTATTCCATTTATACGACATTTTAGAAAAATGGCAAAACTATAGTTATTGAAAGTGATTAGTAACTGTCACAGGCAGGGACAGAAAAGGACAGTGATCCAAACTTTCTGGAGTAACATAAAGAATATTTTTATGACTGTATACAATTTTTAAAACTCAAACTATATAGTTAAAAATGAGTCAATTTTGGAAATTCCCTGCCAGTCCACTGGTTAAAACTCCATCCGTCCACTGCAGGGATGTGCGGGTTTGATCCCAAGTTAGGGAGCTAAGATACTGCACGCCATGCAGCAGGGCAAAAATAAAAAGTTAACTTTGTGCACTATACCTCAATGAAGCCTCCCTCTGACCCCACTCAGCAGCACAAAAAAAAAGAGGTATAAACATATGCTCTAGATAAGGCAAGTTTTTTTCCTAAATCTTAGTTAGAATAGGGCTCTAAGAAGTTAATGTCTTGTCCCCAAATCATATTATCAATTACTGGTGAAACCATGTTTGAGGATACAAATCATTTTATTATAAATCTAAAACAAAGAATGTAGGCTTTAGGGATGACCATGAGAATCTGTATAACTGAAACCATTTCAATGAAGTTCCAGGAACTGCATTTAACCCACAGTGAACAGTAAAGGAAGTTTCAGTTTACTTGGGGCAAGCCAGCTAAAACAGATTAGGCTAAAAGTTGGACAGTGTAGCATAGACTTCTCAAATGCTTGGCTTAGGACGTTCTCCCCAGTGGTCAAGTTTATTTTAGGAATAGATTTTAAAGTTCTTCAGGTTCACTGCAGTGCCTTGCACATTAATCCCATTATTCAAAGGTTTCCAAAACAATTCTCGAACAAAGTTTTGAGTAACTGTATCTTTCATTCTCCCCTTATATGTTACAATCAAGCAATTAGGGCCAAGTAATGAAAGAACCAGATTTTGTAAGGAAACATAATGCCAACAGCTTATTTTAAAACACAAGAAAATTGCTCTGAATACTTAATAACCACATGAATCTTAACCTCAGCCTTTCATGTCTGTCACTAATTCATTCACAAGAGACTAACACAGAACTCAGAAGTAGGCAATCCATGGAACCCACAGCAATTACTAGTGGTTCACTAATTCTCAGCATACGAACTTTTCACTTCCTTTTATCTGTTCTACTTTTCATTTTTTCTCCTCCCTCTTTCTTCAACCTTTATACAATTACCATGGCCTCTTTTTGAGAAAACAATAGAGGATATTCATAACTGATGAGTGACATTATGATTATAATCTAATTTCTATCTTTGCTCTACTACTTACGGTTATAATCTCTTTAAAGGAAACCTCTACATTGTACAGGTATAAACAGAAAAGAACACTGATCCATTCTAACC
>SJYF01000462.1:286043-297352 GCA_006410515.1 Procapra przewalskii
TACCCAATCATGCATGAATAAAAGATCTATCCAAAGTACAGGACAAACCAATAGAGTTTAGTGTGACTGAGTATAAAAGTTTCATTCAAATGAATTTATGCAACTAAACTTTAAGAAACTACCTCTTCTCAAGTTTTATTGTAGTATTGAAAAAAGAATATCCACAACCATCTGAACTGTATGAGACTGGACAGTCTTCATGTATTTCAACAAAAACAAACTGACATAGACTGAATGCGCAAGCAGATAGGAGAATATAGAATTCCTCTCTTAAGTCAAACCTTAATAAGACCTGCAAATGTGTAAAGCAATGCCATTCTCCTCACTAAATTTTTCGTTCTGGAACACAGTAGTTTTTAATGAAAATATGTAATTTATATTACCATGTCTTGGGTTTGTAATATTATTTTTAAATCATGTATCTTTTAATAAATGACAAGTAATTTAATATCTTGTTTTAATTCTTAACAAGGTAAATATCAATTAACATAACCATAACTAAAGCTATTCAAGGTCCTCAATAACTTTTTTAAATGTTATTTATTTATTTGGCTGTGCCAGGTCTTAGCTGTGGCATACAGAATGCTCAGTCTGTAGTTGCTGCATATGGGATCTAGTTCCCTAGACCAGAAATCAAACCCAGGACCCCTGCATTGGGAGCACAGAGTCTTAGCCACTGGACCACCAGGGAAGCCCCAGGGCCCTCAGTAATTTTTAAGGAAACCAACAAGGTTGAGAACCACTGCCATTTTCACTAGAATTTCTCAACTGCAAAGACATCTTTAGTCGGTACGTGAATTTTTTAACTTAAATAGTTATGTTTAATATATATGTGGAAAACATAGCAGACCAAACTCAGTGTAACAGGTATCTTTGCTTAGGATGAGGGTAAGTTTATTTATGTAAAGTGAGGAACTGATTTAAAGAGAAATGTAGGGACATCCCTGGTGGTCCTGTGGTTAAGAATCTACCTTGCAATGCAAGGGACTCAGGTTCAGCCCCTGGTCGGGGAATGCAGGTCTCACATGCCACGAGCGGCAACTAAGCCCTCATGCCTCAACTACTGAGCCAGAGAGGGAAGGCCTGGCAAAGCCAAATAAATAAATACTGAAGGAGAAAAAGAAAGAAAGATGTCAAAAATTCATGAGGATAGCGTGCAAATGACTGGTCGTTGGGAAACACTGAAACAGTGATCGAGTTTTTACGAGGGCAGACCTGCCACCATAGCCTGCCATGTGGGTGATGCCGTATGGCACATGAATTACGGTGGGAGGTAAGTAAATGAGCAGGTTCATTGATGTGCTTCCAGTCCTCCTCCCAGCAGCTCAGTGTTGGGAAGGCCTGCTGCAACAGGAAGTCGGAGGCCTGGATTCCTGGCCCAGCTGAGTCACTGACTCACTGCCTGACCTGACCCCACCCTCAGGGCCTCAGTTTTCTCATCCAGAAAATGACAGAGTACCATGTCACCCTCTCTGTGGAGCCTCCCAGTCCTACCAACCATCCTCTGATTAAAGGATTCAGCTTCTCCTTGTTTAATTATGGCTTCAGAGAATCACAGAATTGCAGCTGGAAAGGATTCAAGAGCTCCAAGTCTCCCTGGCAAGCCCCTCCTGTGCTCCCCCACCCCATTAATTTCACAAATGAGGGAACTGAGGCCCAGAGAGGTTAAAAAGCCCACTGTGGGGGAGTGGGGGGCTGTCAACAGGTAATGCCCCAGGATCCAATGTGGAAATGTGAGTGCTTTCTCTACACTCTGATGAATGATTTAGATGTTTGGTAGCGTAGACACCACTTAGGTTTTAATAAATACCGCACAATTCTGCTGGGGATGTGAATCCCACTTCAGCCTAAGAAAATCAATGCAGCTGGTCAGGAACACTGTGTTAATCAGATTGATGGATCGCTTGGCGTTACTAACTAAATCCACCTTGAAAAGGCCAATTGCCCCTTCTAAATTCCCCCCAGGGAAGGCAGAGGTGAAATTGGCAAGGAGAGGATAGAAGGGGGCATGGGGGAGGGAACCATAGGAGAGGAGGGGCACCTTCCCTCCCGCTCCTCTCCATCCCTCCTCCTCTCCCTACCATCTCGGCTGTAAGAGGACACACCTCCCTCAGTGCCCGGCTTGCTCTGCCCAAAGCTTCCCCGCAGCTTGGGCCAACTCAGAGCCACAAATAGAACCAGAACCCACTGAAAATAGCTCCTCCTCCCTTCTGCCCAGAGTTTCCAAGTGCAGCCAGGGAGGCCCTGCCCCCACCAGCCACAGGCCCCAAGCAGGGAACTCAGGTGGAGGGACACTCTGACCACGGCCAGGGACCATCTCAGCAGCAGCAGTCCCAGTAACAGCTGACCCTTATTAATTGCTGGCTCCCTGCCAGTCCTGCGGGAGATCGAGCTGTCAGCAGCCCAACAAGAAAGCACCAGGAGATCAACCCCATCACGCACATGAGGCTCTGAGAGTTGAGGAGCTCGCCCAGAGCCACAGAGCCAGAAATGGGGGGAGCAGGGGTCCACATGGTTAACCCCGGAGCTGCCTGTGTGCCTCTCTCCACGCGGCAAACATCAGCTCGCCCCAGCTTCCTGAGGCTGTGGGAGCTCAAGCTAGGCAGATCTTCCTCTGCCAGCCGGGGAAACTGAGACCCAGGGAGAGGCAAGTCTTGCCCAAAGGCACTTGGTAAACAAGTAAATCAAGTACCCAGGTCTCTCAGCTCAGAGGCCAATGGTTTTCGCAAAGGTTGGAGCAAACAGAGACTCCCTTGTTCCTTTTATGTAAAAGCCCCACTGGTCTTTTCTTTTATCCCTAACATTTCAGCCTCCTCCCACTTCCCACCAGAGCAGAGAGCCTGCCCCTAAACATTCTCTGACAGCCAGGCATCCTGAGATTACCTCTTCTTCCCCCTCTGCTCAGGGTGTTTAATGTTCTAGGGGAAGAGAGCAAACAGCAGCGCATAAATCATGGGTGACATAGGCTGGGTTTCTCCTTTGCTGAGAATGAAGCAGACGGGACCCAGCAAGGGAAGAGAATTAGCAGGGATTTGCTGGCTCATTTAAATTCAAGGTCCAAAAGACACACATTTCTCCTACCCCTGAGAGTTAGATAAATTTTCCTCTGCCCCGAGATCCCATTTGTTATAAAATAATTCTCCGAAACAGTCTTTGCCTCCAAAGTGATGACAAGAAAGACGAGAATAAGGCTGCGAAAGCTCTGCTTGAAAGGAATTAAGTTATTTAAGAAGCGGTCTAAGGGTATGAAAAAGAATCTCTCACCCAGTGTCAAAAAATCTCGGTTCCATTCCCAGACCTGCTAAAGAGTCTGCCAAGCTGCCTCAGTTTATCCAATGTGTCTGAGAAGCAAAAAGTATACACACTCAATCTTTTTTTTTTATTATTTGGCAGCTCTCATGGCATGCAGGATCTTAGTTCCGCAAGCAGGGACAGAACCTGTGCCCCTTATGTTGGAAGCACAGTCTCACCATCGGACCATCAGGGAAGTCCTCAATGCAGATCACCTTCTTTGCTGGCAATGCTTGTTAAGTACCCTCTTTGTCTAGCATGATGCCAAGGTCTGCAGATGCAACACTGAACAAGACAAAACCAGTCCCTGCTCTGCGGGGACTTATATGGTCTGACTGACACAACAAAGTCAACAGAATGCAAATAAGTAGTCTGATGGAGAAGATACAGGATTTACAGTAGCAGTTAAGTAGAGAACCCACCCCACTCTTATGGGAGTCCAGGTAACATTGATACAGAGACTGGAAAGAAAGGAAGGAATTAATTGGGTGAAAGTCAAGAGAAAGGATGGCTTGGAAACAGAGAACAGCACATACAAAGACTCAGGCAAAAGAGAGCCAACCTGTTCGCTGAACCACCCAGCTGGAGCAAGGATAGGTTTATCTGGGCATCTTTCTGTGCGGCAGGCTTACCCTTTTAAGATTAAAATCATGCCGAAGCTCTATGACTTCATGTTGTGTTAATAATACATTGCAGACTAGATTCCTTAATGGTTGAATTCTTTTAATATTACAAATTCCTTCATCAGCACCTCTAGGAAATAATCAACCCTGTTGCAGCAAGTCTCTGGATGCTCACAAACCCTTTCCTTGGATGTATGCCATCTGTCTCTCCGAGTCCTGCATTCTTGACTTTTTAAGGTTGAGTCTTTCAGGACATGATCCACTCCATCCTTCTTCATCAGGGCATACACGGCATAAAAGGCCAGCCGGTGTGATCTGGGGGTCTTGGTCTTACAGGGAAATTACAGACTTATATCCAATAAGAGAGAGAAAAAAAAAATCATCCTGCACCCTTAGTCCAACGGCAATGGAAGATTACCAGCGAATACCTCTCTGGGAAATGTGATTCTAAAGGCAGAAAACAGAAGATCAGAGACACAGCTAGAATGAGTCTTTGCTTTCCACCAATGAGGCTGGGTGACTTACAGTGTCCAGGTCAGCTATCAACCCCAAGTGACTGGCCTTTAGCTTCCGAATTTCCCAAGTGTTTCTGAGGAATGGTATTATATAGCTATCATCAAAGTAAATGGAACAAAACCAGTTTCCCAACTGAATATGTTTGGGACATGCTGAGTTCAACAAAGGTAGCCAGGTTATTTTCTTCACTGCAGAACTTTGCAGGGCCTTGACGTGCTGATATACATAGTGGTCTTTTAAGAAGAGGTTATTATGGAGTTTTCAGAGTTTCCAGAACTCTTTCGAGCTGAGGACATGTTTCCCTGTTTCTGGGAGCTAGGTTCCCTGGAATTCAGTATGGGAAATTATCTCATTAACTATCTCATACTCGTGTAGCATTTTGTCCTTACATATAAGGAAGTCCAATCTATACATTTTGGATGGAGGAATGGATGGATACCTCGACCATTTCCTTGTGTGACCTCAAGTATATGACATCCTCCCCTTCTTTGAGCCTCAATTTTATCCTCTACAACAGGAGCCAGCAAACTTTTTCTGAAAAGGACCAAATTGAAAATATCTTAGGCTTTGTAAACCACATACATCTCTGGCATATTCCCTCCTTTTATCTTTTTTCCTTTCTTTGACCAACCCTTTTAAATGATGGAGGGACTTCCCTGGTGGTCCAGTGGATAAGATTCCGTACTCCCGTTGCAGGGGACTGGGTTTGATTCCTGATTCAGGGAACTAGATCCCACACGCCACAGCTAAATAAGATCCCACATACTATAACAAAGATGGAAGACCTGGCACAGCCAAATAAATAAATAAATATTTTAAAAATTATTTTAGGTTCTTGGCTCAGAAACAGATCCATCAGATACACCCAACTGATTCTTGCCAGAGGCATAAAAGCAACTCAGTAGGAGAAGCGTAGTCTTTCAAACAAATGTTGCTGGAGCAATTGGACATCCATAGACCAAAAAAAAAGAACATTGGCCTAAGCCATACACCATGTATAAAAATTAACTCAAAATTGATCAAGGATTTAAATATAACATACAAGACCATAAGATTTTTAGGAGAAAATAAAGAGATCTAGGGTTAGGCAAAATGTTTTTTAGACTTGACACCCCAAGCATCATGACACACCACGCACGATATGAAAAGCTGATAAGCTGGACCACCTCTGAACTAAAACCTTAGATTCTTGTCAAAGACCCTGGCACTTCTCCGGTGGTCCAGTGGTTAGGACTCAGTGCTTTCACTGCAGGGGGCTCTGGTTACTCCCTGGTCCAGGAACTAAGATCCTACATACCACATGGCACAGCAAAAAACCCCCAACAACTCAGCAGTAAAAATCAAATAATTCAATTAGAAAATGGGCTAAAGACATGAACAGACACTTCACTGAAGAGAGTACACAGATGGCAAATAAGCACAGGAAAAGATGTCCAACGTTGTTAGTCATTATGGAAATGCAAATTGAAACCATATAAGGTATAACAATAAACCTACCAGAATGGCTAAAATTAAAAATAACAAAAACACCAAGGGGTGGTGAGGAAGCAGAGGAACTGTATCACTTATTCACTGCTGGTAGGAGTGGAAAATTATAGTCACTCTGCGGAAAAAGCGTGGCAATTTCTTACAAAACCATGTGTACACTTACCAATACCCAGCAGATGTGTTCTCGGGCATTTGTTATAGAGAACTGAAAACTTATGTTCACACTAAAACCTGTACTTGACTGTCCATAACAGCTTTATTCACAGTAGACCCAAACTGGAAACAAGCCAAGTGTCCTTCAGTGGCTGAATGTGAAACAAACTCTAGCACATCCATACCATGGAATACTATTTAGTAATAAAAAAGGGAGGAGCTATTGACACCTGCAACAACTTCATGGGATGTCAAGGAAATAATGCTGGATGAAAAAAGCCAACCTTAAAAGGCTGCTTACAGGATGATATAGAAACGGCAACCCACTTCAGGACTCTTGCCGGGAAAATCCCAAGGACGTAGAAGCCTGGTAGGCTACAGTCCATGGGGTTGCAAAAAGTCGGACACAACTGAGCAACTTCTCTCTTATATAACATTCTTGCAATAACAAAATTGTAGAAAAGGAGAATGCATTAGTGGTTGGCAGGAGTTAGGGAAATAAAAAATTATTTAAGAAAATGTTTTTAATATGTATTTTATTTACGCATTTGGCTGCACTGGGTCTTAGTTGCAGCACGCAGGATCTTTAGCTGAGATTCTTTGATCTTCTTCGTGCCATGCAGGACCTCGTTCCCTGACCGAGGATCAAGCCCTGGCCTCCTGCCTGTGAGCACAGAATCCTAGCCACTGCACCACCAAGCTCCACTCTTCTATATCTTGACAGTAATGGTAATCAAACAAATCTATACAGACGCTTACTCCTTGGAAGGAAAGTTATGACCAACCTAGACAGCATATTCAAAAGCAGAGACATTCCTTCGCCAACAAAGATCTGTCTAGTCAAGGCTATGTATGAATAGTCATGTATGGATGTGAGAGTTGGACTATAAAGAAAGCTGAGCGCTGAAGAATTGATGTTTTGAACTGTGGAGTTGGAGAAGACTTTTGAGAGTCCCTGGGACTGAAAGGAAATCCAACCAGTCCAACCTAAAGGAGATCAGTCCTGGGTGTTTGTTGGAAGGACTGATGCTAAAGCTGAAACGCCAATACTTTGGCCACCTCATGCCAAGAGTTGACTCATTGGAAAAGACCCTGATCTTGGGAGGGATTGAGGGCAGGAGGAGAAGGGGATGACAGAGGATGAGATGGATGGATGGCATCACCAACTCGATGGACATGTGTTTGAGTGAACTCTGGGAGTTGGTGATGGACAGGGAGGCCTGGCGTGATGCGATTCATGGGGTCACAAAGAGTCGGGCACTACTGAGCGACTGAACTGAACTGAACTGACACACACACACACACCCCCGAATGCGTGTAAAACATGAAATTCAGATAAGTGGGTGGACTTATCTGATTGAGATATGGTACTATAATTATATAGAGGAAAACTGGCAAAAGACAAGGAGCCATTTCTACAACTGCATGTGAATCTACAATTATCTCAAAATAAATGTGGTAGTTTGTGTTTTTTTTAATTCTTTTGAGTTCTTGGCCCAAGATGGTTCTTTTGAGGGGTAATGGTGCCTTTAGCTTTCATTTGCCTACCAGATGATCTTTAGCAGAGCCTGTGTGTCAGGTACTGGGCTAAGTGCTCTCCATAGATGATCTCTTTTAACAGAACCTTCCCTGGTGAGCCAGTGGCTAAGACTCTGCACTCCCAATGTAGGGGTCCCAGGTTTGATCCCTGGTCAGGGAACTAGATTTCACACACTGCGACTAAAAGAACCTACATGCCACAACTAAGACACATGAAGGCAGATAAATAGATAGTGTTTGTTTTTTTCTTAAAGAACCTGATGAAGTCAGAAACACTGTTATCATATCTTCATTTAATAGAGGAGGAAACTGAGGCTTATTACAGTGAAGTTATTTGTCCAAATCTATATAGTGATTAGGCTTCCCTGGTAATTCAGCTGGTAAAGAATCCACCTGCAATGCAGGAGACCCCAGTTTGATTCCTGAGTTGGAAAGATTCACTGGAGAAGGGATAGGCAACCCACTCCAGTATTCTGGCCTGGAGCATTACAGGGACTGTATAGTTCATGGGGTCAAGAAGAGTTGGACCCGACTGAGCAACTTTCACTTACACGTATAATATGATTAAGAGCCAGGAGCAAAATCAGAGCCTCTGAGTCCAAGACCCACACCCTCAGCCTCTACACAAGTCCTCTTTGATTAGATGCCACGTGTCATTGGTCTTTGGCTTGGTCTGACCTTCAACCTGGGACGAAAGGCTAGATCTTTCCTTTGAGTGGCTTCCAGGCATGGCAGTACTACAGTGGAAGGAACATGAGATCCTTCCACTAGATTCCCTGAGACCATTCCACTTCCCAAGACTGATTCTCAGTCCCAATACCATCACTTGCATGCTGCATGGCCTTAGAAACGTCACTTGGGTCTGAGGTTCCTCCCCTTCAAATCAGAGCTTGTAATTCCAGCCCTGTCGGTGGATCAAATGAAGTAATACATTTCAAAGGGCTTGGGCCACTCCAAAGGGGGCAGTTATTATTAATAACAGGGCACCATGAAATAAATTCTAAATATAGGCCACTTGCTCATACTTATCTTCTGGCTTGACGGTAAATGTTCTGAAGGCATGGGCTGAGTTTTAACTTTTATTTTCTCCTAACCTCCCCTTATAAAGTGCTCACAAAAATAGCAGGTTTTTAAAAAATCCTTGTTAACGGCTATGTCGGTAGAAATGTGACCAGAATGCAAAATGAAAAGTGACACACTGAGGGTAAAAATGAAGAACCCTGTTCTTTAACTGCACTCTTATAAATTGTGAAGAGTACAGAGAACAGAAAAACTGGCTTCTGAATATCCTGCCTTAAAACCCCAGGTAACTCTTTGTTTTCAGTTTTGGA
The DNA here is from genome assembly GCA_006410515.1 of Procapra przewalskii. Taxonomy (NCBI): domain Eukaryota; kingdom Metazoa; phylum Chordata; class Mammalia; order Artiodactyla; family Bovidae; genus Procapra; species Procapra przewalskii. Next base: position 294,985 of record SJYF01000462.1, read on the forward strand.
AGTGTGGCTTCTATCTTTTTAGGGGCATGGAAGAACGTGAAATTTGCAAAGCCCTTTGAGGTACAGGATGTTCTTGCTATTTATACCAACCAGGATCTGTGGCTGTTTTGGGGGCAAGGTTTTTCCACATAAAATCAACCTCCCCCCCCTTTCCCAGTTATGACCACCTTGAAAACTCACAAACAAATTCCTCAGCTTTATTACTAATGCCAATAACATGGACTTTTAAAGCTGCCTTTCATCTAGACATCTTGAGCAATGTTGCAAACAGTAATTAAACTTCAACACCCTGGTGAAGGAGGCATTAATTATTCAACCCACTTTCCAAACAGGTAAACCCAGAGTTACAAATGAGAGGTCTGGTCATGGGCCACCAGGGATAGAAATAGAGATGAGAACAAAATTAAGAATTCTAGCCCCCTCAGATCTTAGGTTCAACAAGGTGTACATAGTAAGAGGCTGTGGAGACGCCCTCTCAGTGCCCAGTGGAAGAACAGGGCAGAGTCAATGATACTTAAGAAAATGAAGTGCAGGGTGTGGGGGCGGGGGGGTGGCAGGGAGGACTTAAAGCCATTCCCTGGCCGTCCACTGGTCAACACTCAGCTTCTACTGCGAGTCATGCAAGTATAATCCCTGTGGGGGGAGCTGACATCCTGCCTGCCATGCGGCAGAGCCAAAAAAAAAAACTACTTAGAAAAGAAAATAAATGTATTTGATCCATAAAACACGAAGGTAAAGAAGAGTGTGATTAACATGTGGGATATATTTCCCTGACTAGTATTGAACCAAGGCTTTGGGAGCCTGGAATCTTAGCCACTTGAACACCAGGTAAGTCCCTGTGTCCAGTTTTTGGCTGCTATGAACCTTCTTGTACATGCTGTTTGGTGGACCTAAGCATTTATTGCTATGGGAGTATACGGGCTCCCCTGGTGGCTCAGCAGTAAAGAATCCGCCTGCCAATGCAGGAGCTCTGGGTTCAATCCCTGGTTCGAGAAGATATCCTGGAGAAGGAAACGGCAGCCCACTCCACTATTCTTGCCTGGGAAATCCCATGGACAAAGGAGCATGGTGGGCTAGAAAGTTGCAAAGAGTCAGACACGACTTAGCAGCCAAACAACAACAAGTAAAACGGAGGAGAAGAGTTTTGGTCATAGGGTAATCAAATGTTTGGCTTCGGAGAGATATTCCCGGCAAGTTTTCCAAAGTAATCAACTTACTTACCAGTGTGTGAGAGAGTTCCAGTAGAAGTATAAAATTTTATATGTCACTGAATTCTGTTTGAAATTTTATTTCTTTCTTTGTTGGCCGTGCTGGGTCTTGGCTGCTGTGCGGACTTCTCTCTGGCCGCGGGGAGAAGGACCTACTCTCCAGTCGTGATGTGTGCGCTTGTCGTTGCAGTGGTTTCTCTTGTTGTGGAGTCCTGTTTCGAAGGGCGCAAGAGCTTTCGTAGCTGTGGGGCGAGGGCTCAGCAGTTGCAGTTCCAGGGATCTAGAGCACAAGCCGAGTGGCTGTGACACACAGGCTTCATTTCTCCACGGCATGTGGGATCTTCCTGGACCAGGGATCAACCCGCGTCTCCCGCATCAGCAGGTGGATTCTTTACCACTGAGCCACCAAGGAAGTCCCTATATGTCACTAGATTCTATGCAGTGATGGCATGCAAGTCCAGCTAAGAACTGTCTGTGCTTCAGAATCCTCATTTCAAAGTGTTTTCTGGTTCCGATCCAGAAGTAGAGAAAGCATCTAAAAGAGTCTCAAAGGCTGTTGAACAAGAAAGTGACGTCACTTGTCAGGAAGTTTAGTAACTAGAATTGTCATCTCCTTGGGTGACTTTGAGTCAGTCACCACTCTGGACCTCGGTTCCTGTCTCTGGAAGTGAAGAAGATGGATGGGACCATTTCTAAAGTTTCTTTTCGCTTCAAAGGCAGTGATTCCAAGCTGAAAAAATCTTGATGCTGTAATGTTTAGTGAAAAGGCAGAAATAGAATGCCCCGTGACTGGGGGAAGTATACTTGCCCAAAGGCATAGACTGGAGAAAAATATACAATGCTTATATTGTTAGGTTGTTGCATATTTATTTTTCTGTTTTTAAAAAGTTATGACCAACCTAGATAGTATATTCAAAAGCAAAGACATTACTTTGCTGACTAAGGTCCGTCTAGTCAAGGCTATGGTGTTTTCCTGTGGTCATGTATGGATGTGAGAGTTGGACTGTGAAGAAGGCTGAGCGCCGAAGAGTCGATGCTTTTGAACCCTGGTGTTGGAGAAGACTCTTGAGAGTCCCTTGGACTGCAAGGAGATCCAACCAGTCCATCCTGAAGGAGATCAGCCCTGGGATTTCTTTGGAAGGAATGATGCTAAAGCTGAA
>SJYF01000462.1:298162-319321 GCA_006410515.1 Procapra przewalskii
GTCTCAGTGGAGAGGGGTCATGGGACACAGTGAGACAAGGGTGAAGAGGCTTGAATTTTCCACAGGGGTCCTTGAACTGCCAGGGGAAGCGTCTGAAAAACACGAAGCCAAGGGACTTCCCTGGCGGGCCGGTAGTTAGGATTCCGTGCTCTCACTGCCAGTTCAATCCCTGCTTTGCTTGGAGAACTAGGATCTCACAAGTCTTGCAATGCAGCCAAAAAAGAGAGAGAGCGAGCGAGAAGCCAGGGATGACACAGTCAGATGGGGGCTAACCTGTAACTATTCAGCCCTGTCCCCAAGTCCCCTGGTACACCTGACCGTAAGCTGAGACATCGCCAGATGTGGATAAACTGGGCTGCCTCTGTGCCCTGCCGGCATTGCTCTGGGTTTTGGTGGGGGACCTAGAAGACTTGTCAAAAAGCAAGTCGTATGGGGCCTGCAGGCCTTTTTGACAACCAAGGGCAAGGTTTGAGCCCTGAAGGGGTGCCTGAGGGACCCCACCGTGAGGGACGCACAGTAGGTGTGTGGGTGGTGGCCAGAAGGGTGAGAGAATGAGGAATTCATCCCAACAGTCGGAGAGTGTCAGCTGACCTCAGTGGAGGAAACCGGGCCCAGGGAGCAGGGAGCAGAGACCCGCTGTGGCATGTTGTCTATAGCCAGTGGGGAAAGCAGGCAGGCTGCTAGAGGAAAGGAGACAGCCCTTTCCCCGGGTCCCTCTCGCTACCTCCTCAAAGGCTCCTCTATGCCTTGTCCTCAACTGAGCACTCAAGCCCCAGTGGAGCTAAGCGCATATCCGTCGGAATCACAGGGTGCAGCTGGAAGCAGGGCAGCCTTCCCAGTTTGGCTGATGACATCTTGATCAAGTTCTCAAGCCTGCGGTCAGCCCCTGACAGCTTCTCTGGGCAGGGGTTCATCTTGGGCAGCTCCTGCACCTGCCTGCCCACCCAGGGCACAGCAGCTGGCAGACCACAGCCTCCTGCCAAGAAAGGCCTGGAACTCACTAGGTCTCAAGAGGCTTGACTTTCAGCCTCGAGAGCAGTGTCCTCTGAGCACGGCTCCCGATCAACAGATGGCAGGCCAATTTAAAGATACAAAAACTTGCTTTCATTTTCACATGCTGTCTAAGAAAGTATAGACTTAGAGCTACATCTCAGACTAACTAAAATCTTTATCCTGGGTTCCCCCAAGATAGAGCCTGATATAAAGACTTCTGTATGGAAAGTTCATTTAGAATGTGGCCCCAAGGAGCAGGAGAGAAGGACAAGCAAGGAGCAGGAGCCAGGGGGAGGTGGGCCAAGGGGGAACTTGATGTGAGTGATTCATGACTCCTTGGGATCGTCAGAGATGCCTTAGGAAATATATCCGGGAAGCAGTCCCTCTGAGGAATAAAGGGGGAAGGATCTGATCATCAGCTCTGAGTCCCATTGGTCAAGGATTGCCTTGCAAGCATTAACATTCCACACTTTCTGGTTACAATGGGTGAGCACTGGGCCTGACAGGTAACCCGTCCCTGGCAGCACAGGGAGAGGTGGGGCATTGTCATCTCTCACCTGAGAATACCTAGCGCTAGTTGGAATAAAAGTTCAGATCTGGGATTTCACTGGTGGAATCCGCCTGCCTGTGCAGGAGACACTGGTTTGATCCTTGGTCTGGAAAGATTCCACATGCCTAGGAGTGACTAAGCCTGTGCATCTCAACTACTGAAGCCTGAAGCACCTACAGCCTGTGCGCCATGACAAGAGAAGCCACCACGGAGAGAAACCCGCGCACTACAAATAGAGAGTAGCCCCTGCTCGCTGCAACTAGAGACAGTCATGTGCAGCAGTTAAGACCCAGCACAGCCCAAAATTAGCTAAGTATTTTTAAAAAGGGTGAGCTCTGTGTAACCGAAGTGTACCCAGAAGTGTCTGATACACTCTATAGACATTCTAACATGCCCCTGTCCACCCTCATGGCCCTCTCTTGACCTCATGCAATGGACATCTTTCATTCTTGCCTGCCTAGCATCCATTTCTAACCTAGCCGTTGCACCCCTCTTTGGACATTAGGAAACCAAGCTTCCCCCAATTTCAGTCCCTGTAGTTGGGTGAGACTGACTTCCCCTCCCTCCTTGTGCCCTCAACTCCAAGGGTTGGCCAAGTCCCAGATCCAACCAATCAGCTAATCTGTTCCCCGGTCCACTAGAATGACCGGTTCTGGAAGGTTCCTTGGATCCGGTTGGTAGAAGATCTTTGTTTCTTCATTTGGATATCTCCACAGCCATATATTAATACTAGGAAAGGTGATTCCATTCCAAGTTTCCGGCATGGGACGTGATGAGCTTACACCAACCAGCACACACAGTCTACTGGATGCAGATGCTAATTTCAGAGTATGCTTGTGGCCTAAGCAGCCCGGCCAGGCTGGACCTCAGGACTCTGGCTGGGAATGCAGAAAGAGACGTGTCCTTTCAGACGGGAAGTGTATAAGAAGGCCTGGGACTTCCCTGGCAGTCCAGCGTTTGGGACTCTGTGCTTCCACTGCAGGGGTTGTGGGTTTGATTCTTAAGAGGGGAACTAAGATCCCACAGGCCACGTGGGTTTGCCGATTGAAAAAAAAAAAAAAGGGCCGTGATGCTGATGACTGTTGCAAGTCTTTCTAGGGTGCAAAGGTGAACCCATGTCAGAAGAAGTCCTCACAGCACATGGCAGAGCAAAAAGCCAGACAGAACTGGTCCCTGAGAACGAGGACATGGGTGAGCTGTGGAGTCTACCGAACCTGAAAATCAGCCTCCTGCTGGGATTCCAGTTATAGGAACCAGTCCCTCCTCTCCACTGGTCAAGTCTGGTTAAGGTGGACGTTCTGTTCCCTGCAGCTGGACACAGTCCTGAGACCCCGCGGTGGCGGTGATTTAGTCACTTCAGTCGTGTCCGACTCTCTGTGACCCCCTGGACTGTAGCCCACCGGGCTCTTCTGTCTGTGAGACTGCCCAGGCAAGAACACTGGAGGGAGTTGTCATTTCTGTCTCCAGGGGATCTTCCCAACCCAGGGATCAAGCCTGCGTCTCCTGCATTGCAGGCAGATTCTTTACTGACTGAGCCAGCTGGGAAGCACTCAACCGAGACCCGGACTTAGGCATGAAAGAGAACTGTCGGTTCTTGAAACAGTAAAGTCCCAGGGTGGAGACACCCTGAACAAGTGGAGACTTCACATCTGTCATCTCGTTTGACCATCATATTTCATCCTGATAACTATTATTAGGATCCCCACTGAGTAAATTAAAAAAAAAAAAAAGACTCAAGTAAAAGCTCTAACTTAAAGCAGTGGCTTTTTAGTGGGAGCAGCTTTGCCCCCCAGGGGACACTTAATGACTAAAGACTCTTTAGTTGCCACAACTGGGGGCAAGGGAGGTATGCACTGGCATCTAGTGGGCAGAGGACAGGAATGCCACGCCACAGCCTACAATGTACACGAGAGTCCGCAACAGAGAGGCCTCTGGGCCAGAATGTCAACAGGGCTGAGACTGAGAAAGCCTGCTTGATTAACCGAGGGCTACCATGGTGCTAGGCTCAGAATCAGATCTAAGGGGCTGCACCAGATGCAGCCGGGCCCACTGTGGACGCGCAGTGCAGCCCAGCCTGGGAGCCTGTCAGGTTCGCCACAGGGAAGACACGGGCGTTCGAGGGACCTGAGAGCCAGAGGCGAGCGGAGCCCAGCCACTTGCAAGGGCACCATGAGCTTGCACCAGCTTCACCCTCGGTCAGATGCTGTTCCAGGGCGAGCCCCTTGCAGATTCCTGCATAATTTCTTGGCCCTGGTGGCCTGTGCTTCAGGGGACCTGGGGAGGTCTGTGGCTCCATGCCCAGGGTCCCAACTCCATTTCTACCTGTTTCTCTGGCATTTGCTGTACAAAATTGGAAATTAATAATTCATCTCACAGGATGAATAATTCAACAGAGGGGACAAAGGGTTGCCGGGAATGGTTGGCATCACAGAAACAGACTGTATTGCCTTCAAAGGAGAGAAGGTAAAGGAGATTCTACAGCCAAGCTGGTGTCTGGACCCAGGGACCCTGATGCTAGACAACTGAAATGAGCCCTCCTTGGGGGAGTGTGGAGTGATGAGGACAATGGGGCTCCCAGAAGGGAATTTGGGATCCTATCCTTCTCCCTCCATCACCTCCAGCCTCTTAAACCTTTACGGCTCATTACAGCCCAGCTTCACTGGCACCTATTCCAGGAAACCTTCCATGATACCCTCAACCAACTGAAGCAAAAATGCATTTCTCTCTGATCTCATGTGTTCATTACTTAGCCCTGACCTCTAATAACCTCACAGTCTCATACTAAACCGTCTTTCTGCTGCCAGAGCTTCCAGAGCTGTGGAATGGGTTTTCTAGTGTGAAGGGAAAAAGAGGCTCAACAGAGAGCTAGTGTGACTGACTCAGCATCTCAGGATTGTGCTCATTTGAGGTTCAGATAAAACTTGGCAGCCCTTCTACTGAAAAAAAAACAACAAAAACTCCCCAATATGTCCACAGACATTTCAGGGGATGCAGAGGTCCTGGAGCCCCTTTGCTGACTCAGGTTGAGAATTCCTGCCTCACAAGGAGCCTTCCCTGAAGGAGGGGCTATAATTGTCCAGAGTGTGGAACACAGCGGAGTCCCCCAGCCTTGCAGTGCCTTGAAATGCCCATGTCACACATGCCAAGGTATTTGAAGAGAGTGAATAATCAACAAGGAGCTCTTAGACGCTTGCGTGTGACACTGGGCAAGTCACTGCCCATCTCTGGGCGACAGTTTGTTTACTTGGAATTAGAAGAGTTGGTCTAGATTATCTTGGCACTCTGATCCAATCATTTATCAAACAAATATTTATTGAGTGCTATTAGGTGCCAGGTACCTAGCTGAGAACTGGGAATAAGGTTAACGGACAAATAGATGAGGTTCCTAACTTGTCAAGACACATAGTCTACTGATTAAATGATCACACACAAAAATAAAAGGTGATAAGTTGTGATCAGTGCTACACAGGGGGAAGCACGGGGAGCTAGGTAGGAATGTACACGTCGGGGGAAGGATTAGAACTTGGAGAAAGAAGAGATGAAGACTTCACCTTGATGAGGAGAGCACTGGGGGTAGCTCAGGCTGAGGAAGCAGCATGGATAGGCCCTGAAGTGTGAGGGGGCCGGGGCACTTAAGGACTTAGAAGAGCAGGTACTCACTTCGGCAGCACATATACTAAAATTGAAAGCATGCAGAGCAAGTTAGCTTGGCCCCTGTGCAGGGATGACTTGCAAATTCATGAAGTGCTCCGTATTTTTGACAGATATACACTATTGACAGGCTTCCCAGGTGGCTCAGTGGTAAAGAATCCTCCTGCCATTGCAAGAGGCTCAGGAGATGAGGGTTCAATCCCTGGGTTGAGAAGATCCCCCTGGAGGAGGAAATGGCAACCCGCTCCAGTATTCTTGCCCCTGGGAAATCCCATGAACAGAGGAGCCTGGTGGGCTGCAGTCATGAGATGGCAGGCCCTGGAGTGGCAAAGAGTAAGACATGACTGAGCACGCACGGGTTCACACTGTTGATAGGCTGTGTGAAATAGATAACTAATGAGAGCCTACTGTATAGCTCAGAGAACTATGCCGAACTCTGTGGTGACCTAAGTGGGAAAGAAATCCAAAAAAAGAGAGGGTATATTATATAAATATGTATACATATATGACTTACTATGCTATACGGTAGAAATTAACACAATATTATAAAGCAGCTATATGCCAATAAAATTTTGAAAAAAAAAACAACAAGAAATTAGAAGCTCAGAATGGCTTCATTCTAAAGTCTGCTGGGGACTATGCAGCCCAGGGAGTAAATATCCAGGAACACGAGAAGGCAGAGTCCCCCTCTTTTCATGATCGCCAAGGCATATCTTCCAGCAACTTCTTTTGATGCTCTCCCAAGGAAAGAAGCTAAAGAGCTGGCACTATTTCACTGCATTGAAACTTCGGGTTTATTGGTTAAAAACATCAAGTACTAAACTTTCCCATCACCAGTGTTACTGAAGGTGTCTTTTGAAAGCCCTTCATCTCATATCTTACGTTAAAAGTATGAGATGCTACCAAATAAAAAATGTTTAATTTTATTTATTTATCTTTTGGCCATGCCATGGCATATGTGCCCATGAATCAAACCTGTGTCCCTGCAGTGGAAGCATGGAGTCCTAAACATTGGACTGCCAGAGAACCCCCCAGAAACATTTAATCTTAAAGTGAAGCAAAAATCCCCCGGCCCAGCCCTCGCTGCAATTTAAACTATGTTCCAGCTCTAGAGGAATTATTTTATACCTCCTGGTTCTGTGGCTCCATGGCCCCACACTGATGATTATTGAAAGCCTGGATGTACCAATTGCCACTTTGATGGGTGGTCTGAGAGCAGTGTCGCCGAGCTGCACGGAACAGACAGAGCTACCCTTTCATCTCCCTGGGTGGAGCTTTCGGCTGGAGACAGCACGGAGGCTTCAGTTCTGGGGCCCCTTCTGCCCCCTGCCAGCTGACATCTCTGGGCAAATCTCATGTCCTCTCTGGGCCTCAATTTCCTTATCAGCCAAAGGAGAGATTAGGACTACATGTTTGATAAGATTCTTTTCTTTGACTCGGGGATTCTCTGCCCTCTTCTTTCTAAAAGGCATGAACCCGAACATTTTCAAACTGTTTCCAACAACTATTCACAGGCCACTGACAGAAGGCGAGATAAGCACCACTATCTGTAAACTATAATGAGTGGACAATTAGCTGCCTTCCAATTAAGGCTCCCTTCTTGGAAGCCAGGAGGCTTAGTTTTTGAAGTTGTTTATCATTATCGTCCTTTAGCGCTGTTTTCTCACCACAACCCAGAGGGAAAGGGAAGAATGACAAGCAGATGTTTTGGTATTAGGGGCCCTGGGGGATGATCTGATACTTTTACTGCTGTGATCATTCTCCAGATTCCTCCTGAGTCAGCAGAAGCTTTGATGAACTCGACGGAGGGCAGGGGGATCGGACAGACACGGCCTATCGAGAGAAAGCCTGGCTTAACAGAAAGCTGCTGGGGAAAGCAGTTCCTGGCTGGAGACAGCGTGGATTATGAAATTCGTATTTTTATGTAACACTTTGCAAAGAGATTTCATTGCCGTTGTTTCATTTTTTCATGAGGATTCTTTGCCACTGCCTGAGTTCAAACCACTATCATCTTCCACACAAGTCTCTCTCATTGCACAGTCTCCCTAGCTGTTGCAGGTTGCTTATAAAAACAGCCATCAAAAATCCATAGAAAGTAGATTAGTGGCTGCCTGTGGTGGTGCAATGGTAAAGAAAGAGCCTGCCGATGCAGGAGACTTGGGTTCGATCCCTGGGTGGGGAAGATTCCACTGGAGAAAGAAATGGCAACTCACTCCAGTATTCTCACCTGAGAAATCCCGTGGACACAAGAGCCTGGGAGCTACAGTCCATAGGGTCGCAAAGAGTTGCACATGACTTAGCAACTAAACAACAGTGGATGGAGAGGAGGACTAGTTCTTCTCGCCCTTGAATCAAAGCTGGCCTTGCAACTTGCTTTGACCAATACAATGTGGAAGAGGTGATCTTGTATCAGACCCTATATATGACTGAAGTCATGGCGTGTGGCTTCTAAGGCTAGAGCACAGAGGTGTAGATGCTTCTGCTTTGATCTCTTGGATTACTCCTTCTGAAGGAAGCCAGGGACCACGTTGCAGGGATATTCAAGCAGCCCTGAGGAGAGCAACCGTGGCTTCTTGCCAACAGTCGGTACCAACTTGCCAGCCCTATGAGTGGAACACCTGGAAGTGGATTCTCCAGCTCGGATCAAGGCTTCAGGGAGCGCAGTCCCAGCTGACATCTGATTGCATCTTCATGAGAGACCTTGAGCCAGATCCACCCAGCTGAGTCATTTTGGAATCCTTAACCCACAGAAATCATGTTAGAGTTTTGGGGCAATTTGTTGCACAACAGTAGATAACTAATACAGTGGTTCACCCTTCAAATCTGGGTAAAGAGTCACTCCTACTCCACGTGGGCTGAACTGGGAAGGATGGTTCTCTGAGTGAAATGGAGTAGGACTCTACGGTCCTACTCCCCTATCCTCATCCTCCCTTTTTGTCTGTGAAAAAAACTTTAGCCAAAGAATGTTCAATGGGAGATGAGAAGGAAAACTATCAAAGGAGCCCAAATAATCTTAGTTTAGTCAGTAAGCATAGTCAAGGACCTCTAATTCCTTCTCAAGGGCTATAGATACTATTCTGAGTCATCCTAGGAGCTGTCTTACAGATAAATGAGGACCAGACTGCAGCCAACAGTAAATTGCCACAATTCTGAGAACTGGCCTCAAGGGAATGGGAAGAAACTGCCCATGGAACTGCAGATTAACTGTGCCACAAATAATCAAGGTGACGCCAGTCAGACCACTGATGACCAGACCCAGGATGACTGTCAGAGCTGACCATGCTGTTTCTGTGTGTAGCCCCCACCCCTGTTCGTAAAGGCTCTTGCCCCCTGCTCGTCAGTGGGGGAGTCGGCCTTTGGACAGGAATCTGTCCCCTCCCCACCCTGCGGCCTCACTGTTGCTGTTGCTTTGGTCGCTCAGTCATGTCTGACTCTTCTGAGACCCCCATGGACAGTAGCCCACCAGGCTCCTCTGTCTGTGGGACTTCCCAGGCAAGAATACTGGAGTGAGCTGCCATTTCCTTCTCCAAGGGATCTTCCCCACCCAGGGATCAAATCCATGCACTGGAAGGTAGATTCTTTACTGCTGAGCCACCAGGGAAGCCCACCCAGTCCGCCCCAATGCTGGCATCCAAAACAAACCAAACTTTATTTTGCTTTGTTTTTCCTTTCCACCTACCTGGCCTCTCTATTGACTTTTGAGCAGTGAGCAGCCAGACCCCAATTTGGTGACATGAGGAGTGGTCAAGCTGCTGTTGGTGGGAAAACAGAGGAAATGAACTTTGTGCAGGCCACGCAACAGCTCACCTCAACAATGGTCCTCTGCAAACACAAGCTGGTTGGAGGGGTGAAGCACAAAGGCAATACTGATTCATTTTAGGTGACTCAGAGCATCTGGGCCGGGTGGGACTCAGACCCAGATTTTCCAGTGCTGATTTTCTAGCTCCAATACTGACAGTATTTCTCGTTATTTATTCCTAGACTTGACTGATTCTAAGCACCACAGACACTTGCTTCCATTGCCAATCCAAATAATTGCCATTAAATTAAGCTAGCTGTGGTTGTGTTGCTTTTAATATAGAAAACAGAGCCCCGCCCCCAATTCCTCCACACTTGTGTGTAACTGGTACATGGTTTGAGGCTTCTGTTAACGTGGTTTTTAATTCCATTTCATTTGGACATATGACATTGGACATACGACAAGGATGTCTCCTTTGGAATCTCACGTTTCTCATTAATCTTTTCTGGAAAATGAGAGAAAACAAAGATGAGATAAAGGTTAACATTTCAATGGAAGGGCTTCCCTGGTGGTCTACTGGTTAAGAATCTGCTTGCCAGTGCAGAAGACACAGATTTGATTCCTGGTCTGGGAAGATTCCACAAGCCACAGAGCACCTAAGCTCATGCGCTGAGAATCGGACACGACTGAGTGACTTCCTTTGCACTTTCCTGCATTGGAGAAGGCAATGGCAACCCACTCCAGTGTTCTTGCCTGGAGAATCCCAGGGATGGGAGCCTGGTGGGCTGCCGTCTATGGGGTCGCACAGAGTTGGATGCAACTGAAGTGAGCTCATGCGCTACTGAGCCTGTGTGCCCTAAAGCCCTTACTCTCCAACAAGAGAAAGCAACCACGATGAGAAGCCTGAGCACTGCAACGAAGAGCAGCCACTGCATGCTGCAACAAAGACCCAGAACAGCCAAAAACAAACAAATACATTTTCTAAAACCACTCCAGTGGATACGGAGCCTCCTTCCTTCCTCTCTCTGTTTCTCATTTTTTTTCTTCCTTCCTTTCTCTCCACTAACATTTCTTGAGCACCTACTATGTGCTTGGTATTGTCTGTACTATCTCATTTAGCCTCCAAATGATGAAGTGGGTATCAATGATCCCCTTGACAGATGAGGAAACTGAGATATGTTCAGGGAAGTCAGGTGTCTTGTTGGAACTTTTTGTCGTTTATAAGTCATGCTGTGCTGTGCAACCCACTCCAGTACTCTTGCCTGGAAAAGCCCATGGACGGAGGAGCCTGGTAGGCTGCAGTCCACGGGGTCGCAAAGAATTGGACACGACTGAGTGACTTCCTTTGCACTTTCATGCATTGGAGAAGGCAATGGCAACCCACTCCAGTGTTCTCGCCTGGAGAATCCCAGGGATGGGAGCCTGGTGGGCTGCCGTCTATGGGGTCGCCCAGAGTTGGATGCAACTGAAGTGACTTAGCAGCAGCTGTGCTTAGTCGTGTCTGACTCTGCGACCCCATGGATTGTAGCCACCAGGTTCCTCTGGGATTCTCCAGGCAAGAATACTGGAGTGGGTTGCCATGCCCTCCTCCAGGGAATATTCCCTACCCAGGTTTCCTGCATCACAGGCAGATTCTTTACTGACTGAGTCACCAAGGAAGCCCAAGAATACTGGGGTGGGTAGTCTATCCCTTCTCCAGAGGATCTTCTCCACCCAGGAATTGAACCTGGGTTTCCTGCGTTGCCGGCAGATTCTTTGCCAGCTGAGCTACCAGGGAAGCCCATAGTCAAGTTAATTAGCTTTAAAACTTCAGTGACATTAATACCATTGGAAATAATGAAACCAATCCATACATTTCTGCCAGAAGTCCTACTTTAAGCTTTATCTGTACCAAAGACTGCCACGTGTGTTCTTACAATCAACCACCAAGATACAAATTAAACTGCCTGTGTGATGCCATCAAATGGGTGTGATCCCAGAGGGACTTTTTTTCTGTCTCTTTTAGATCACTGGATGACAAGTTTACCTGAGAAAATTGATGTCAGTAAAAGAATGCATCCCCTGTCTTGACACGGTTTACAGCATTTAGCTGCAGAACTCCTCCTGGACTTGAGGAACCCAGGTAGCGCACTTGGTTTTTTCCAAGAGGTGGAACCACACCTGCTCTCCGGCCACCTCCCACCATCTCCGCTAAAGCAGCAGGCGTGCTAGGAGCGGAAAGTGTGGGTACAGCCACTCCTGTACCTACAGGGGGCGGAGTCTTGGGTTGGGGGCGTGGCCCCGGGCCCGGCTTCTCGGCGGCAGTTGGCTCCGGGGGCGGGGTCGGGCCTAGGCTTCCTGTCTGCGACTGCGGAATAGCTGTTTGACCCCGGAAGTGCCTGCGCTCTGGGAGCTGTCACCGTGGACCGCGGCTGCGGCGGCGGCGGCGGCACCGGCACCGGCACATCGCCGGCATAGGAGCCGCCAAGGTGAGTGCGTGGCTGATCCTTGCGGATGTGGGGCATCGGACCTGGGAGGGGCTGCAGCCGTTCCTCACGCGGCCTCGGGCCTCCCGCCTCGATGCAGGGCCAAGGCTTAGGCTGCCCCAGGGGCCATGAGTCGCCCCGTTCCTCCTATCTCTCCATCCCGACCCGGAGTCAGGCCGCCAGAACTTAGTCTTAGGATTCGAGGATCGGCCCCAGAATGACCTTGGCCTTGGGCGAGACGCTGCCCTCCTACCCTCACCTCGAGCTTCAGTTTCCTCGGGGTTCATTCATTCGTTCAACAAATGCTATGTCCAGAGCCTCCTACGTGGGCACGGATCTAACTAGGCACTGGAGACAGAAACCGAGCAACAGAGAAGTTCCCGCCCTCACAGAGCTTACAGTCTAGTGGGCGGGGACAGTCGACGACAAAGAGATGCACTAGGTAATTAAAGATATGACTGCAACCGGAGGAGTGAATACTTTAGATAGGGCAATCTGGTACGATCTCTGAGGAGGGTGATATTGAAGCGAGACCAGAAGGGTTAAGACAGAGAAACTGAGACAGGAGTAGCCTTGGGGATGCTCCCAGGCCTTCTTGCACTTACTCCAAGCTCCCCTTCAAAAGAAAGCCCTTTCCTAAATTTTTAACTTCTGCTGCCCTGCTTGACGCTGAGGATCCACTGTGGGGTGGGGCACAGATATCATCATGGTCACTGACCTTGTCATTTTTAGAGTCCAGTTACTGCCGAGTTAATTTCTACTCATACTGTAGACGAAAACTCAAATATTCCTTGACATCCTCTCTCTGTCGAGTCAGTTCTCTTTGTTAAATGCTGTCATAGCCTCATGGGCCTTGCCTGCAAAGCATACTCACAGTATTGAACTTTTCTTGTTCATGTGGCTGTTTGGTTCATATCTGTCTTGTTAACCATCAAGACCCTAAACTCTGTGAAGGGCAGAATCTGGTCTGTTATTTGCCTGCCTTAGGATTCTCCAGGCGTCAGTGCCTGGCACATAGTAGGTACTCAAAAACTATTTGAAGGGACAAGTAAGGTTATTAACAGTTTTTGCTGTCCAGTAGTTCATAGAAGGTCTCTCCCGCCACCAGGCTGTTACCTTCTCTTTCTGATTATGTCTCTCCTCTCCTTACATGACTCCTCGCTTCATCTTCAGATGAAAAGCCAAAATCTTTAGCGCAGCATTTGAGGCTCCTTTTAAAGTGGCTCCATCTTTTCTAGCCACCCTCTTCTCTCCACTTCTTGTCTTTTCAGCCACACCAAATGTCTCCCTCATCCTTCAAAGCCACAGGCTCTGAGCCTCTGCTCATGCTTGCTCTTTGCTTAGAATGTCCTTCCTTTCCGTCTTTTTCTCTTGTTCTTCAACAGCCAGGTTGTAGGTCACCTTTTCTGTGACATTCTTCCTTTCTGTGCTGTGCTCGTCTTGGAAATTTCCAGTTACAGCTCTAACGACACGGATTAATAGTCATTTACATGCCCAGGTCCCAGAAGATATTCAGTAAGTATTTGCTGAGTAATTGAGGAGGCCCAAATGCTCGGCTTATGATTGGGACTTGAAAATAATAACAAGTAAACTTCACTGGTTTCCTTGGTGGCTCAGTGGTAAAGAACCCACCTGCAAATGCAGGAGACATGGGTTTGAACCCTGGGTTGGGAAGATCCCCTGAAGAAGGAAATGGCAACCCACTCCAGTATTCTTGCCTGGGAAATCCCATGGACAGAGGAGCCTGGCAGGCTACGGTCCATGGGGTCACAAAAGAGTCAGACATGATTTAGTGACTAAACAACAAACTTTTCCGACTGCTTATTATGTGCCAAGTACTGTGCTGACCACGTAGTATTGGTTACTTCTCATGTCAACCCTGAGAGATTATGAGATTATGTGCTGTTCTCTTCCCGACTTTAGAGATGAGGAGATTGGAGCATAAAGAAGTTAAGGGACTGCTCAGGTCTCAACATGGGTAGGATGGAGCCAAGACTTGAACCCAGGCTGCGGAAGTATAAACTTCTCTTTTGACCGTCATACCAGCCTGAGTCTAAACTGCCCTTACAGGCTCTGGCCTGTAGGAGTAGATTTCTTCTAAAAGCAGGTTGCTGTCTGTACCTGTCTAGACCTGGACTCTGGGAACTAGAATTTAAAGTGTGGAGAGCCGCCTCCTCCTTATGACTCTTTCCCCATCCTAGGTCCCCGCACTGGGCACTCCTCCTCCAGTCTTTGGAAGGTGAGCATGGAAAGGGCTGGGCCTGGGCTTCGTTTAGACTTCTGCACTGGTGCGCTGAGCACTGATGTTTCTAGCTGTCCTCCCAGCATCTCTCAGGGATTAGGAAAGGAATATTTTTAGCATACTCAGCACTGGAGACCCAGGTGCCAAGGCACAAGAGCTGGGCTTCAGTTTCAACTTGGCTACTCAGATATTTGCCTGAGCAAATCAGGGCCCCTCTTTGGACATCTGAGCATAATAATCCTTGTCGTTCTTAACTGGGCTATTGTGAAAGGCTGGTAAGATAGTAGCTCAATTAGAAATCGTGTATTAACTCAATGGACATGAGTTTGAGCAAACTCCAGCAGATAGTGAAGGACATGGAAGCCTGGTATGCTGCAGTCGATGGGGTCACAAAGAGACATGATTGAGCGACTGGACAGCAACAACAAATATACAGCAGATGGTGTCATCTACATTTTGCAGCGGTGAAAGGTGGAAGCTCAGTCACAGGGACCGTGTGTCTGACCCACTGTCCACTGAGATCCTTGTGCTGGAATGGGTCTCGGGGATGAGGCAGACTAGACTAGGGCCTAGTTCCTTCTCTTTCCCTCCCGTGTGAAGATGGGCATCTTCACAGTCTTTAAAGAGGTCCCTGGACCAAGGTTCCTTTTGCACCAAGCTGCTTCCCACCTCCTTACCTTCGTTCCTGCTGTTTCCTCCACCTGGGACACCCTTCTTCCCAGGCTCCACTATCAAGACTCAGCTCAGGCTCTCCTGAGCCTTTAGGTGCTCCTCTAGAAACGCTGTCCCTACAGCCACAAGCCCCTGCCGCCGGCTCAGCTGCCCTAGACTCAGCACAGCAAATGGTTAAGAGCCAGCCTGCTTCATCAGCCACTAACTCTGAGACCTAGGGGAAATTTTTTTTATCTTCTCTGAGCCTCTGCTTCCTCATTGGTAAAGTGTTAGTTGCTTAATCACGTCTGACTCTTTGCAATCCCATGGAGTGTAACCCGCCAGGCTCCTCTGTCCATGGGATTCTCCAGGCAAGAATACTGGAGTGGGTTGCCATTCCCTTCTCCAGGGGATCTTCTCAACCCAGGGACCGAACCAGGGTCTCCTGCACTGCAGGCAGATTCTTTACCGTCTGAGCCATTAGGGAAGCTCATTGGTAAAATGAAGGTAATGAGAGTAATAGCACCAACCCTGGACTTGTTACAAAGTCATACACGTGAAGCCAGCTGAGGTGTCTACTAGCGAGTTCATGCTGAGAAGGCGGCTCAGAAGAGCGGCAACACCCGAGAGGCGTGTTTCTGCCGCTCTCATTGTCCTCATTATTACTGGATCAGAGCTCCACAGAGCAGAGGGCAGGCCTTATCAGTCTGTCTTTGTAACACTAGGGCCTGGCCTGGTGTCTGAGAGCCAGGACCGCAGTGTCCCAGTGGCTGGCTATGCCCCTCCGCACCTCAGGGAGGGCTCAGGAGGGGACGGTTTCCTCATCCTACCCTTCATACATCTGCATGTCGTCATCGAGATGTGCCAGCCTTTTGTGGCATGTCTTCTTAAGAGCCCAGAGTCACTTCTGTTCCATGATTCAGCCAATATGCACATCCCTCCTGTGGACCAGGCCAAGTGGCATTGAGAAATGAGTGTTGGACTGGAAGACAGGAGACCTGAGGTCTGCCCCTCACTGACTCTGTGGCCCGTTTGGGCCTCTCTAAGAGAGGAGGTCACTCTAACAGGTTTCCGTGAATTCTCTGTGAAAACCTTCTGGCCCTTCTGTTTATCCATATCCTTCTTCCCTGAAGCCTAAAAAGTTTGTAAAATCTTAACACCTTCTGCAAGGGAGGAAAGTCCCATGGCTTCAACGCCCTCCCCCACCCCCCCAAATCTGGTTAAAATGGTAAGAAAAGTCTCATCATATTCAGCTGTTCATCACCTATTTCATGAAGCCCCCTCTGGACCAGGCCTGTGCTGGTCACAACAAAGGTAGCAAGAGAAGGAGAGCCCAGGCCCGGCTCCCCAGAGCTCAGGCCAAGGAGGGCATGGATCTGGGGCCATGAGAAAGATAATCTGGTTACTTCTAACCAGTACTTCATGACGTGGGTGGGAATTGGAGAAGGAACTGCAACCCACTCCAATATTCTCACCTGGAGAACCCTATAGACAGAGGGGCGTGGTAGGCTACAGTCCATGGGGTCGCAAGAGTGGGGCGCGACTTAGTGACAAAACCACCACCATATCAGGTGTCACTGGGGTGTTTCCCTCCGCAGCTGAGAACTGCCACTTTAGGCGAAAAAAGTCACTGGTCTAGGTGAGTAGCCGTGGGAACCAGGCCTTTGAGGTCCGCCAGGAGCCCCCTGAGGCCGGAGGTTGAAGCTTCTCGTCTGGCTCTGGGGTGAGCCCCAGAGCAGGCCCCTGCCCCAGGAGCCTCTGCGTCTGCTCTCTTCCTCCCATCCATATTCCTTTCAGGAGGGCCACGCAGCACAATGCCCGCCTTGCCCCTGGACCAACTCCAGATTACCCACGAGGACCTGAAGACAGGAAAGCTGAGGACTTCGCCTGCGCTGGTGAGCCGGTGCCTTGAGGCTTTTCAGCCCGATATTGATATTATTGAACTTGCAATCTCAGAAGCAAAAAAGTAAATTCCTTCCTTATCGGTTCTACAGTTCTACAAATGACCTGAGGGCCACAGTCTGCGTTTCAGGAGCAGGATGCTGTTAGGTCTTTCCAGGCTCCAGTGCAGGGGTTTTCTTTCCCAGCAGTAGCTTGAGTTTGAGGGGTATTTTCCATGTCACCACCCCATGCCCTCCATGCAAAGCATTTCATTTTGAATCAAAGTCTGATGGCAGTTCTGACTCAGCTTGAGCTGGCCGGGTAGCGGCGCTGGCCCAAGGCCGGATCTGGGGATTGAACCCTGCCGGAGGCGCTCAGATTTCAGATAGGCCTTTTTCAGAGCTGTCCCAGCTGCGGTCTACTTGGCAGTGGGAGGCGGAGGAGGGGAACACTAGTAATGTCAGAGGTCAGGTCTGAACAGGCGAAGAAGCACTACGTGCAGACGCAGCAGGGCTGGTGAGACTGAGACTGGAAGTGAGCATGCCGACGACCAGCTGTGGGAGAGATTAGAGCCGTGGAGAGGTGCCAGGCTGCTGGAGGAGACAGATGCGGGGACCGGAGACCCCATTCCCCCTTGCTGTTTCCCCAAGAACATTAGCTTACTTGAACAAGGTGAGAGGAAGTATTTTCTGGGTGCTTGAGTAAAGTCGTGGGAAACAAGAGCTTGGTGTTTTATTTCCTGCTTTCTGGATGGCTTCCTATTGCTTCCTGACTACTCTCTAATAATAGTGCTTAATATTTATAGAGCACTTGCTCTGGGCCAAACCTTTCACTTGGATTATCTCATGGAAGCCGAACCTCAGCCCACTGAGTAGGCATTTTGGTCGTCCCCATTTTACAGATGAGGAAACTCAGAGTTCAAGGTCACAAAACTAAACACTAGGGGAGTCAGAACAGGACCCCAGCTGAGCTGTCCCTGGAGTCTATACTTTCTTTACCTTCCTACTATACAGCCTCTTGTTTCTTTTTCGTAACTTTTTTTAAAAAGCGAGGTAGTGTTGATATCCAACATTGTGTGTTTCAGGTGTATGACATAGTGATTCACAACCATAAAGGTTATATTCAACTTATAATTATTATAAAATGTTAGCCATGTTCCCTGAATATATTCTCATATTCATAACTCTTTTACGTAAGGAGAATATTGATTAGAAAATCAGGAACCGTTCTGTACAGTATGTTAGCCATTTACCACATGTGGCTATGGATCTCTTGAAATTGTGGGTGATTCAACCAAGGGACTGTATTTTTAATTTAGTTTTAGTTTGTTTAGGTTAAAATAGTCCCATGTGGTGAGAACCTGCTGTCTTGGCCAGCACGGGACAGGTCTGGAGCGGTTCCGTCTCTGCTGAGGTTCTGTTGGACAGTGCCGGTGGAGACTGGTTCCTTGGCCCTTCCCGTGTCCTGGACACCAGGCTGTTGGACTGTGGGCCCTCTGGGAGCAGGGACTGGTCCCTTTCCTTTACTCTGGTTTTTCAGTGCCAGGTGCATCCTAGGTTCTCAGGAGACACCCAGTAAATGAGTCAAGGACCCTCGCCACGCTTGGGACAGGCCCTGGGGCTGAGTGGAGAGACTGCCCCGGTGGGGCCCACAGGCGGGAGGAAGCAGACTGGTGGGTTCTCTGCAGCAGGCATGACCAGGATGTGAGGGAAGGAACTCCACACTGCTGACCGAGTCCAGGCAGGGGTGCACGGAGGTCTTGGGGTGGTGGGAGAGCTCACGCCACTGGGGACGCCCTGCTGTAGGAGGGAGATCCTGAACTGCGTGTGGAAGGGTGAATAAGCACCAGCTGGGCAGAGCAATGGAGAAGGGCGGGCCTGGCAGGAGGACCTGGGTATATTGTCCCCGAGTCCTGAGAGCCTGATTCCTACACCAGCCCCCCGGGGTGGAAGCGGTATCGCAGAGTTAAGGAGCCCAGCCTTGTAAAGAAATCAAGTTTGGCACCCAAGTGGTTGAATGGGCTCTTGAGAAAGATAAGGATCATTTAAGGGGAGCATTTGGAGAACAGTACAGAATATTTTCTTATCAAGATGAACAGGGCACAAGTTTGATGGGCAGGGCATGTTCAGGAAGCTTCATGGGGCAAGTGGGACCTAGGCCAGGCCTGAAGGGTAGGAGATACGGCGGGAGCCTGCAGCTCCTCTCCCTGGGCTCCTCCGTGGCCCCTGCTCTTGGGCGTGGCGTCAGAGGTGCTTTGAAGACCTTGGCAGGACCTGGTCCTTCATCACCTCCGTGCATTCCTCTGTTCAACCTGCAAGTGTGAATGGAGGGAGTGCTCAATGCCAGCCCGGCTCTAGGGGCTGGGACTGCTGTGTGAGCAGGACTTAGACCCCCTCCAGAGACCTGTGGGGAAGACAGAATGCAGGCCCTCCCTTTCAGTCTTTTACTGAGGTGTGGTTGGAGGACAGTAAACTGCATATATTTATGGTACACGGTTTGGTTGGTTTTGACATCTGTAAACCCACATGAAACCGTTACCATAAGCAAGATAATGAACATTTCTGCCACTCCCAGAAGTGTCCTGGTGCCCCCCCACCCCCTATTATAATCCACCCCTTCCTCTGTCCCCGTCCACCACAACCAAAGATCTGCAGGCGCTTCTGATGCAGTTCAGCAAGTGCTGCAGTCAGGGAAGCATAGAATGCAGGTGTTGAGGGAGCCGGGGTGAACCCCTCACCTAATTGGGGTGGGGCTTGGGAGACTTCCTGGAGGAAGTGAGGTCAGAGCTGGGGTCAGAAGGACGAGCAGTGAGACCAGGGTGGCCTGTCACTTAGTAGGTGCGCAGGGTCAGCTTTGGTTCAGATCCTGCCTCAGTTGCTTCCTTAGCCCTGTGGCCTTAGCTGAGTTCCTAAGTCTCACCGAGACTTGGTTTCCTTCTCTGTAAAATGGGGAGAATACTCTTTCCCTCTGAGCCAGTTGTGAGTTAAAAAGAAACGGGCTGTGGGACTGGCCTGCTCAGCAGCCCGCACGGGGCAGTCCTCGGTGAGCGGTAGCGTTTTCTATCCTTTCCGCATCTCTCCCTCCAACTCCACCTCCCACTGCCCAGTGAGAGGTGAGGCATCAACCGGTAGAGGAGGGGAACTTGGAAACCACAGAGATGAATTTAGACCCTTGAGAGTGGTTTTGAACTTGTCTCCATCAGCAGGATTCCTTTTGTATAAATTATGATTTAAATGGGCAGGGGGCCCGGTGGAGGCCCTCAACCCCGCAAGGAGCCCTGTGGAACTCAAAATCTCGGCACTTTGCGGTTGGGAGGCTTAGGTGGTTCTCAAAGACACTGACCCGTCAGCCGTGACTTCCCTGTCCCCCCTGGACTGACAGACCTGGAAGTGGGTGGACTGTGGTTGACACAGCTGAGACGAAAACAGGCGGCCTCCTTCCTGTCACCGCCTCCCCCGCAGAAAGCAGCCCTCGCGTAGTCAGAGGGGAGAACCGAGCTCATCTTTTCTTTACGGCGAGAAGAGTAAGGTTTGTTCCCAGCAAGGTAAGGGTTAGAAGAGAACACTTGTGAGGCTGAGCCGAGACCTGTAATTACTTGATTAGTGTCTTTACCAAAAAATTACTGAGGTTTTTCTCTGATTATACAAAGGGAACAGCACAGTGATATGTACAGTATGACATTGTTTGTGTCAGAAAGATGACAATGGGCCCAAATGCCTCGTGTGGCTGCATTTTAATGTAAATGCCTAGAAAAGGGCAGTGAGGATGCTCACGGGATGGGGAGGGGCTCCCTCTGGGTGGACTAGACCCGGGGTGGTGGTCCCAGGTGACTTACCTTTCTGTACTGTTGAGTTTTTGAAAGAAAACACCCTCCTGCCTCACTTGTGTAATTAAAAAAAATAATACATGTTCTTTTTTAAATTGGAAAATATAGTCAAGTCCTAATCCTTTCTAATAGAGATAGCCACTGTTAGCTTTGAGGTGTCCCCCAACCCCCGGCTCGACACTCTTTTAAAAAATAAAGTCCGTACCAGTGTGTGAATGTGTTAAATATGGCACTTTTTTTTTTAATCCCAAAAATGGTTATATAAAATAGAGGGGTTTGTGTCTTGCCTTTTCTTCCCTTAACCTTTCCCTGTGTCATTAAACATTCTCCAGAAAACATGGTATTTAATGCTCTCCTGGTGCTCCCAGACTGCGGCCAAGCTTCCCTCTGTCAGAGACACTCGGTTCTTTATGCCTGAGGGTCACCGGTTGGAAGAGCCCAGGGTTGTTGCTGTGGGTTGGCAGAGGGGCCCTCACTGACTAACCTCTGCCACGTTAACACGTGGTTTTTGGATCCGTAGCACCCCGAGCAGAAGGCAGACCGGTATTTTGTGTTATACAAACCGCCCCCTAAAGACAACATTCCCGCCCTAGTGGAGGAGTACCTGGAACGCGCCACCTTCGTAGCCAATGACCTGGACTGGCTCCTGGCCCTGCCGCACGATAAATTCTGGTGCCAGGTAACATTCTACCACCATTCCTGCTAAGACCAGGCACGTGCCATGCCGTTGTTTGGGTGCTGTTGTTTCTCTCCCCAGGAGGTGCTTTTTCTTCCTCTGCTTCTTACGCTGGATCCCTAAGAGCAAATTGTGGTTGGAATTACTGTGTTCCCTTATCAACATCTTAATGATGTTTACACAAACGCCTTCCACCATGGCATTTTTAGAAAGTCGTGTTTAGCCCTCAGCTAATTTGTCTCTTTGGTCCCTTGGGGTTGGTGGGCGTGTTTGCCCCAGGCCAGAGCTGACCGGCCTTGAGCCCCGCACGGCCCCGCCTTGGGCCCTCGGGCCTCATTGGCGCAGCCCGGCTGACCCCTGTCGCCTGGCCTAGGTCATCATCCACGTGAGCCCCGCACGGTCCTCCCTCGGGCCCTCGGGCCTCCGTGGTGCAGCCCGGCTGCCGCCTGTCGCCTGGCCTAGGTCATCGTCCACGTGAGCCCCGC
>SJYF01000462.1:326252-340830 GCA_006410515.1 Procapra przewalskii
TGTGTTCTACCCCTCACTTCATTCCTTCAAATTTGTCCTTTCCCCTCTTGAACAGGACTGAAATCTAAGGGCCGTCCAGCACTCATACGGAAGAAGCTTGGGGCGCATTCTGTGTTGTCTGTCAACAGCCATCTGCCCCTGAGGATGCCCCTGTACGTTTCTCAAGTCTGAGCTCTAAAGCCTCATAGAATCATTTTTATGAAATAATGCTCATTGTAGAAACTTTGGAAAATTCCAAAAAATAAATAAGTAGAAGATTAATCTTCCTCCGTAATCCCGCCACCAGGAGATAAGCACTGTTCTCAGTCCTTCTAGAATTTTGCCGCTAGTGTACTTAAATGTGGTGCTCGGTTGCTAAGTCATGTCCGACTCTTTCCAACACCATGGACTGTGGCCCTCCAGGCTCAGACTCTGTCCGTGGGATTTCCTAGACAAGAACACTGGAGTGGGCTGCCATTTCCTTCTCCAGCTTAAATGTGGTGCAGTCCGCAATGAGCTCTGTTTTCCCCCTCACTATTGCTTTGTCTTTTATTCAATGCAGTTCCTATAAATCGCCTTGCCTTGGGCATCCGAAAATACATGTTGCTGACTGTATCTCTTAAATATCCATCCCCATACACTCGTCCGGCCGATCTGGGTCACATCCATCGGGTCTACGTACATTTCGTCGTCATCATCCTCCTCACCACAGTCCCGCGGGAAGGATGTCCCCATGATTCCCTTTGACACAGGTTCCATTCTGAGACAGTCACTGAGAAGGTGGCTGTCTCACCTGGTGTCCCAGGGACACCGGCATATATCCTGAAGATTCCAAGGCAGTGTTGGGGTCACCAGTCCCTCAGTGCAGGACCGGGGGTCCCCGCTGCCGGTTCAGTGGGATGCGAGAGAGTCACCTCTTGTGTTCACAGGTCTTCAGCAATATCCTCCAGCACTGTGGTCTGCGCGGGGACGGGGCCAGTGCCACACCCCAGAAGCTCGAGGAGAGGGGCCGGCTCACCCCCAGCGACATGCCTCTCCTGGTGAGCTTACCCTTCAGCCGGCTTCTTTCTGGCCAAGAGAAGGCCTGGAGCTTCCCCACTGCTCACAGCCCCTCACCCCACCCCTCAGGCGGCTTGTCCCATCACACAGGCTTTAGGACATTTCAGCAGGCTTTCTCGCAGGCTTTCTCTTCATTTATGGAGTTGCGGAGGGAACAGCATGGAGGTTTAGCCTTCGCTTAGTTCAGCTGGATGGGTTCCTGGGTGCGTTACTCATGGGGCCATTCATCCATGGCACCGGCATGCCCCAGCACATGCCAGGCCCCCAGGCTGGGCCATGAGGCCCAAGTGGTTGCAGAAGCAGACGCCTGTGCTAGCACGGGAGTTAGAGCAGGGGCGAGGGTGCGGTGGGCTGCCCTCCTGCAGCTTGCGCTGTCGTGGGAAAGCAGGCCTTCAACAAGCATTCCAGAAAAGGGCACAGCGAGTGCCGTGGGAACAGGGCACGTTGCCCTGTGAACTGCAGATAAGTTCCCTTATCTGTAAAGTGGAGATCTGACCTGCGGCCCAGCCTCTTGTTTGAGTTGTTGGGAGAATCAAGGAGCCCTGCCTGTTCTGGACATGCTCTCCAGACCCGACGGCGAGTAGGGGCTGGGTGTCCGGGCCTCCCTGGGGTGTAATTTCTGTGTGGGACCTCCGGCGCTGTCTTCAGATTCAGGGATGTGTTCTCCTAAAGCTTCAAAGAGAGAATCGTATTAACCTGGAACGAAAGGTCACCCTCAACCCCCCTGGGCACGCGTCTCCTGGAGCTGCAGCAGGCAGACCCGAGGGGCACCCTGGGCTCTGTCCGCTTTGCCTCAGACCCTTGGCAGGGCTGTCCCTGGGGGGACTAATGCGGTGTTTTTCCCCCGGCCTGACAGGAGTTAAAGGACGTCGTCCTCTACCTTTGTGACACCTGTACCACCCTCTGGGCCTTTCTGGACATCTTCCCTCTGGCTTGTCCAACCTTCCAGAAACATGACTTCTGTTACAGGTACAGCGGTTGCAGTCGAGGTTCGGGTTCACATCCACATTCAGCCAATATTTACTGGACGCTTAGAACCTACCGGGCCCCCTCTTCCAGCGCCCGCCTGCGTGGAGGCTGCATTTGAGAAGGACTTTTACTGGGGGGGCTAAGGGCAGGGGAGGAGAAGGAGAAAAACGTCAGCCAAGGGCGAGGCAGTTTCCGCTCAGACCCGGTCTGCTGCAGAGCCCCCGGCCCGGGCGGGCTCGGGAGTGCGAGAGGCTGAGGAGGCTCAGGCTGAGGACTTCGGCCTCCAGCGCGGGGAGGCGCGCACGCGAGCAGATGTGCGTCCACGTGGGGCCAGCTGGTGGGGCTGCACCAGGAATGCAGACGAGGGAGCACGGCTCTGTCTGGAGGAATAGGAGACGGTTTCAGGGTGATGCTTAGATGAGACCTTAAGAATGAACAGCAACCTGCCTGGCAGAGAAAGCCTGCGGTGGCCCGGATGGTGGAGAAAGCTGTGCAGTGCAGTATGACGCGGGGTGTGAGTGGGGGAGTGGGCTTGGGGAGCAGGCGACCACAAGATGCGGCCCCAGGGAAGTCAGACCTGCTGTGTGAGGTGAGTGGGGCCTTTATCGTGGAGGCAGGAGGCAGCCCCGGAGGCTTCTATCCAAAGAAGTCATAGAAAGATCTTGCTGTGATGGAGAAAGACCAGGAGGGGGATACGGGGGAGGGAGAAAGACCTTCTTTGCCCACTTAGCCCCGTGGGCATCCGTTCCTCGAGCAGTGAGGAAGGGGTGCCGGGACGGGGCTGGTAACTAGCTCGTTGCCTGGCAACTGTGGGGGGTGGGGGGCTGTCCTGCTGTCAGTGGCCCCCAGCTGTTCTTGCCAGGCATCTCCCCCAACCCTTCTGGGAGCTATCCAACTCCATCCCGCCAGCCCTCTGTCCATTGGGTCATTTGCCCAGCTATTCCGCAAAACATTTATCTAGCGCAGACCTGTGCCAGAGATGGCAGCTGGTGCCCTGAGCCCACCGGGTCCCCTGAGCTCTTGAAAATCAGACGAGGATTGCTCAGCCTCCCAGAGAATGTTAGAAAAAAGCGCCAATCCACACTGTCCCCAGAACAAAAGGGTGGGGATAGGACTTTTAAAAATGTTGTCACAATGTTTTTAAAGGTATTTACCTCATGGTAAATGTGGCAAACTGGAAACCTAGGAACTCCCCAGAGGTAGGAAATGAAAATCACTCTGAACAATCAGGCTGTTCTTAGACTTATTTTCATTCACCATGAGCACTTTCCCATTTTGCGAAAGCATCTTCCCCAGTGGGGCACAGATGGCCTTGGAAAGGGTCTCTGGAGATGGGAGGGTCCTTGCCGGAAGAGCTGAGTTTCCCAAGAGGTACCTGGAAGGCATCACAATGGAAATGAGTTTGAGTAAACTCCAGGAGACGGTGAAGGACAGGGGAGCCTGGCGTGCTGCAGTCCATGGGGTCACAAACAGCCAGACTCAGGGACTGAAGAACAACCCCCCTGGAGGCAGGTTTGCAGCTCCACCCACCTCAGGGTGAGGAGGAAGAAAGGAAAACACTTTTGACTGCCAGTGACCCTGCCTTTGGCAAGAGATGCTGCCTCAGACCCACAAATAGCCTGAGGCTGGCTCAGCCTGTTCCAACTGTGCTGGAGGCCAGGAAGGCGTGCTGAGCAGAGTCCTTGGTCCCCCCCCAGGGCTCCAGGCAAGGGGTTACCTCACCAAACAGCCTCCAGCTAATCTCTCTGAGCAGCTTTCTCCGCCTTCCTCTCTTTCTGTCCTTTAATTTTATGAACAAATAATATATTCACAGGGTGTATAAAACACATTTGAAAAGTCTCTCTCCCCAACTTCTCCACTTCTGTTCCTCACACACAACCACTGAGTTAGTGCTTTTGTGGAATTTTCCAAAGATATGCTGGATGGCATCATGGACTCGATGGACGTGAGTCTGAGTGAACTCCGGGAGATGGTAATGAACAGGGAGGCCTGGCGTGCTGCGATTCATGGGATTGCAAAGAGGCGGACATGACTGACCAACTGAACTGACGCAAATACCCACATTATCTACCTCCACCCTCTTTTTAATATTTCATATACTGGCATCTGGGCATCCCGGGTGACTCAGTGGTAAAGAATCCACCTGCCAGTGAGGAGACCCAGGAGATGCGGGCTAAATCCCTGGGTCAGGAAGATCCCCTGGGGGAGGAAATGGCAATCCACTCCAACGTCTCGCCTGAAAAATCCCATGAACAGAGGAGCCTGGCAGGCTACAGTTCCTGCGACTGCAAAGAGCTGGACATGACTGAGCACACACACATCCTGGTACATTATGAGTGCTATATGTACTGTAGGCATTCTACTTTTAAATTGAATGCATATCTGTGCATGAACCACCTTCAGTATCTCTGTGTACTCATATACTGGCATATCGGGCAGATATGCCAGTTTCTTCTTGGTATCTCTGTGTAGAACTCCACTGTGGGGGACCCCAGAACCCAGAGATGGCACTTGAGGTTTTTTCCAACTGTTTGCTATTACCAAAAAAAGAAAAATACATTGCCACGAAGGCTAACTTTGCACCTATGTTACTGTGTACCTTTACAACTATATCTGAGGAATAAATTCCTAGAAGAATTGCAGGAACAGATGGTACATGCATTTGAAATTTTCACGGATTTCGCCAAATCACCCTCCACAGGGGCTGTTTCGATTTACCCTTTCACCAGCAGTGTATCATGGCAACCTCCTGACTCTGTTTGAGCCAAACTGTCCTCCCTGTCTTCTGGGTGCCACGCTGTGGGCCTCAAAAGCCCGCCCCTTTTGGCCTGCCTACCCACGTCTACGGACAGCCCCACACCAGGAAAAAGTGGCCAGGAGCCAGCAATCGACAGACGATTGTATACAGGGTCCATTATATTTGCTGCTGCAGATTCAGCTCAGTCCTAGGAAATCAGCTGCTTTTCTGGCTTTGGGAACTTAAGATGTTCAGAGATAGAATTAGGCGCCGGAAGAGAGGTAGCTGCGTTTTAAGGTGTAAGATCAGCATCTTCTAAGCGCTGTGTGTCTGGTTCCAGAGAGGAATAGTCACGAGAGTGAGCTTATGGTCAGGAAACATGTGGCTAGGATGGAGAGTGGTTTTGTGTGTGGTTTTTTTTATTGGAGTATAGTTGATTTACAATGTTCTGTTAGTTTCAAGTGTCCAGCAAAGTGAATCAGATATATACACACATATACATACATGTATATACACACATATACATACATACGTATACATATATATATATACACTTCCCTGGTGGCTCAGTGGGGAAGAATCTGCCTGCCAATGCAGGAGACGCAAGTGGTTGGGAAGATCCCCTGGAGAAGGAAATGGCAACCCACTCCAGTATTCTTGTCTGGAAAATCCCATGGACAGAGGAGCCTGGCAGGCAGTGGGCCATGGGGTCACGAAGAGTCAGACAACTTAGCAACTAAACAACAACAACAAAATATGTGTGTTCCAGTCTTTTTCAGATTCTTTTCTCATATAAGTTGTTACAGAATATTGGGTAGAGCTCCCTGTGCGGTACAGTAGGTCATTATTAGTTACCTCTTTCAAGTGTCCTAGTACGTATACGTTAATCTCAACCTAATTTAGGGGATGGAGAGTTTTAAGCGTGAGTTGAGGACAGGTGGCCGTGAGGTTACTGAGGTGAGAAGCCAGATTGGCTGGGCTGTACCGGGCACAGATGTACCAGAGAGAGGAGTTCCACTCTGATATCATGGGACGGAGGGAGCTGCTGGCAGTTTCTGAGCAAGAAGAAAGTCACCTTGTACCTGTTCCTCGAAGCTTGGTGCGTCCTGGGTGGCCCGCTCATTGCTCGGTGAGAACGAGCCCCTCTGGATCTTGGATTCCCATCTGAGCAGGGAGCGAGCTCCAGGCCACTGCCCACCAGGCTCTTCCTAGGACCAGCCGCAGCAGAGCAATCCGGAGAGACTTGTCTTGGGGACAACCTGGCAGGAAGAAATGGGCCCTCCTGCTCCCTTGAGCGTGCTTTGATTTTTCTAAGGAAGTGTGAGATTTCTGAACTAATCCAGCCTTTTACCCCGTGTGTGTCATTGCAGGCTAGCTTCCTTTTACGAAATAGCCATTCCCGAACTGGAGTCTGCAATTAAGAAGAGGAGGCTTGAAGACAGCAAGTGAGGCGGGGACAAAACTGAGGGCTGTTGTGGGAGAGCCCCAGCTCACCCGTCCTGGGTCCTGGGCATCGGCACCCCCTTCTCTGTGTCAAGGGCCAAGGGCCAGGGACGAGAGGCCCCACAAATTCAGCTAGTCCTTCCCTCCCTACCTAGCAGCCTCCTGGCAGCAAGGAAGCCTTTCCCCCTCAGCTGTTGATCCAGACTCTTCCGCTGGTTCCTGAGCCACCATTTGAGCTGACAGGGGGCCCTGGAACCAGCCAGCCTCTCAGAGCCTGTCGCCCTTTGCCAGCTGCTGTCAGCAGCAAACTGAGGCTTTCTCAGCCCCCGGGGGATGGAGCGTGGGGTGGGGGGCATCTGCAAAGGCTGTGAGGAGGCTCCCCTGGCGCCTTTCTGCCTCTCACATCTACTCTTCTTTCTCTCTGGCCTCCAAGGCTGCTAGGTGACCTGTGGCAGAGGCTCTCCCATTCCAGGAAGAAGCTGCTGGAGATTCTCCACATCCTCCTGAATCAGACCTGCCTCCTCCCAGTACTGGAAAGCAGGTGGGCGTTTGGGATACCCTGCCCACCCAGGGGGGAGAGCCCCCTCCCCAAGCCCGGCTGGGGCGCTGCCAAGCGGGAGAGCCCCCTCCCCAAGCCCAGCTGGGGCGCTGCCGTCAATGCACGGGGCTCCCTCCCCTGCCCCGGGGTTGCCCAGCAAAGATGGGAAACCGGGAAGAATGCCTCTTTCCTCTGACCAACCGGCAGAGGGAGGCCGCAGCGGGGTGGGGCAGGTGGGGAAGGAGCCAAGCCTGTCTGCAGGGAGTGAGCTCATCCTCTTCTCTGCGCCTGTTCCAGCTGTGACAACATTCAGGGCTTCATCGAAGACTTCCTTCAGACCTTCAGCTCCTTGCTGCAGGAGAAGAGGTGAGCTGGGAGTAGCAGCAGCAGCCCGGGAGAGGCCTTCTGTAATAGAGCCCCTGCCCTGTGCTCACCACAACCTAAGCTTTGGGTGTTTGTGGTTGGGCAGCAGACATGGGGAGTGGCAAACCAGCCTGGTGTCCCCGCCACCCTCTAAGTCCCGCCCCCGCCGCACCAACCTTCTGACTCCCTGCCCCCTCCAGGTTCCTGCGGGACTATGACGCGCTCTTCCCCGTGGCCGATGACGTCAGCCTTCTGCAGCAGGCCTCCTCTGCCCTGTATCCTTCCACAGCGGCCCCCAGGTGGGCCCGGCCCTGAGTCCTGGGTCCTGGGTCCTGGGTCCTGGGTCCTGGGCCCTGACCAGATTGGACCCAGAGGAGTCGAGGGACCGTTTAGCCCCAGAACACATGGGAGCCAGCTTTCCCTGACACCCTGTTTTGGGAGGAGAAGACTGTTCTGATCCTCGGGGTACACATAGCCCTCCTTTCCCTGGTCTTTGCTGAGCGTCTGAGGCTGTGTGACCAAGAGGGACTCAGCCCTGCCCTCGGGGACCTCACGCAGGATGGGAGACGGATAAGCAAACAGGCAGCGAGAGTGTCACTCAGAGGCAGGGGAGTCGAGGGGAGGAGGGGGTGTCACACAGAAGCGAAACCCAAGTTGAGGGTAGCACAAGGAACAGGAGATGGTCACGCCCTGAACTAAGTGCTCCCCAGGCACAGTGTTGAGCCCACAGACGTGTGCAGCCTGCAGGGTGCCGAGGGGCCGGGGTCTGGTGGGGGCCGGGTTTAGCCATGGCAGATGAGCCCTGGGGTGGCCCTTGCTGAGGAGTTTGGGGTGAGCCCTGCAGGTGCTGGGAGACCTGGAAAGCTATGAAGCGGAGGTGGACCTTGTCAGTCTCAGACTTCGGGTGGTGGGCGCTTGGGTTGGAAGCAGCATGAGGGAGGGACTTGCCTGGTGGCCCAGTGGTTAAGACTCCATGGTCCCAGTGCAAGGGGCCCAGGTTCGATCCCTGGTCAGGGAGCTAGATCTCACACACCGTAACTAAAGATCAAAGATCCCGAGTGCTGGCGGAGCCTAACTAATTTATTATTATTATTATTATTTTTGAAGAAAGTAGAGTGAGAGAGTCTAGAGCAACTACCCAGCGTCTGACTTGGCAGCACCTGGGGTACTGGAGAGGGACGAGGGGCCGGGAGGAATGGGCCTGCAGGCCATTTGGATGGCTGGGGTAGGGTGCTCAGTCCAGCCTCAGGGACACCCTGTGGACCAGCTTTTGCAGAAAGCCCACAACGGGTTGGACAGGACGCCTGGTGGCAGTGCCCCCACTGGGCCCTCCTCCTGGGGGGTCCTTGTCCCAGGACCCTTGGCTGCCAGACCCTGGCCCTGCCCTTATGCAGAGCTGCTCTCTGCTGAGCGGCAGATACTGGGTTTTGAGGCTCGTGCGGCCATGGGCTGGCCTGTTTCCCCAGGCAGCCCACGGTGCCCGTGGGGTGCAGCCCAGACGGCCCCTGGCCTCAGCCACACAGTGAAGGGTGGAGAGAGGGCTGTGGTCCCCGAGAGAGACTCCTTAACCCGTCCTCCCAGGGATGAGACACGGACCACCTACATCCTCCAGGCAGTGGAGAGTGCCTGGGAAGGGGTAGACCGGAAGAAAGCCACCAGCGCCAGAAACTTGGCCGTGGCCGAGAACCCTAATGGGGTGGGGGAGGCGGCAGAGGCGCTCAGAGGGCCATCCTCACTCCCCCAGGAGGAGGAGGTGTGTGACGGGACAGGCCGGGGCAGTGGGAGACCTCCCTTCTGTGTTCCCGCGGGGAAGAGGGTTTGTTTTGGGGTTGACAGCTTCTGAGCTGCTGGCCTGCTCTGCGCTGCCCTTCGAGGATTCTGAGCCGAGGGCTAGCTGGAGGGCCTGTGAGGTAGGCAAGGCGCTTAGCCGTCAGGGCCTCACTTCCCCCCACAAGGCGAAGCACGGGAGCTTTTTCCCATGAACTTTCTACTGGCGCACACCTCTAAAAGGGGGAAGCCGCCAGAACACAGCATCACCTCCTCTGTGATCTTCCTGACTGGCCGCTGACCCAGGGCTCTCCCCTGCGTGTCGGGAGGCAGCATGACTTGGGGATTAAGACGACACAGTCTCTGGGGCCAGGCTGCTCAGGGGCGTATCCTGATTCTGCCACCTGCCAGCTCTGAGCCCTTAGGCACGTCCCTCACATGAGCTCTGGTTCCTCCCCTGTAGGGGGGCGGGGTGGCAGGGTCCCCGTCTCCACGTGGGTGCTCAGAGCTGCCGCGAGGAGTGAGTGATCGGCCCCCGTGCCCCGCTGCCAGATGCTGCTATCCTGTTAGGCCCCAGCCCCTATGCCCACTATCCCAGGGCCTTGGAGAATGGTGGTCCCCTCCCCACCACCTTTTCTCCATTTGGCTTCTTGCCTCAGACACAGAGGAGTTTTATTACTGGTTTTTTGGTTTGTGAATTTCCTTAATTGAAAAGCTGAAAAAATTAACCCATTCCGAGCCAAAGGGGCACTACTCCACATCAGCCAGCTCCAGCGGTTGCTTTTCCCCTCCGGCCTCAGTTGCCAGGCTGTCAGAGGGGGAAAAGGGCTGGTTCCCAGAAGCTGCGGCCACTTGTGGACAGCCTCGGCCACACCAGGCTCTGTGCTCTGCACTTTTTGTGTATCGTCTATTTGAACCGTTTGAAAACAACCCCGATGATGTAGGTGTAGTCTGGGGGCTTTATAAGGAGGAAACCGAGGTTCAGAGAGGTTAAGTGCCCTGCCCAAGGTCACACAGCCAGAAGCAGCAGCTCAGCTGGTAAGCCGTAGCTCCCCCTTTCACAGAGGAGGACATGGAGGCTCAGACAGACTTAAGAGACTTGGCTAAGGTCCCTTAGCCAGGAGGGGGAGGGCTGGGACTCAGACCAGGTCGCCTGACCCCGAGACCAGTGCTGTCTGGGGCTCCCTGGCCCAGCCCAGGCAGCCCCTCGGTCTCTTCTGCAGTGCCTGGGGGCGGCCGCAGCCCCGGGCCCCGCTGTGTGCGGTGTGGAGCTGGACTCGCTCATCTCCCAAGTGAAGGACCTGCTGCCAGACCTCGGCGAGGGCTTCATCCTGGCCTGCCTGGAGCACTACAGCTACGACCCCGAGCAGGTGATCAACAACATCCTGGAAGGGCGGCTGGCCCCCACCCTCAGCCAACTGGACCGCGGCCTGGACAGGTGGGAGCGCTGGGTGGGAGGAAGCTTGTGGCGCCCAGACTGCCCCAGGGTCCTCGTCAGGGCCCTTCCCATCTCTGCCTCCCACTCCTCTTTCTCCTGTGTCCTGTCCTCGGTACTTCCCCACAGTGGCGGTTCCCAACCACAGAAGCTGACATCCTCTTTGGGGAAACAGAAACCTCAGGCCCCCAGAGGTCCTCGCGTGCCCCCTGCAGCGCAGAGTGGGCACCGCTGGGCCTCCTGCTCCGCCTCCTGAGAGATGGGGGTGGGGGCTGACTGAGGGCTTGCGGCCCTCTGTGCTCTGATTTTGCTGCCTGCCTGGCCACTGAGGGGGCACAGCCAAGCTTCTCACTTCCTTCATACCCACCCTTCTTTTCCTTTGTTTTTTGGGGCTTTTTTGACCGCAGTACACAGCTTGCAGGATCTTGGTTCCCTGACCAGGGATTGAACCAGGGCCCTCGGCAGTGAGAGTGTGGAGTCCTAACCCTTGGACTATCAGGGAATTCCCCCACACCCACCCTTTCTGAGTTGGGCCCACTGCTTCCCTGAAGCCCCCAGGGGCAACAGGAATGAGTGTAAATGGACGTGTCTTCCATGAATAAATGTTGTTTGTTGAGTAAATAAGTGAATAACTTCCAGAATGAAGCTAGCTCTACCTTTGAACCAACTCCTCAGCCTCCATGTGCCCATTTTACAGGTGAAGGCACTGAGGCAAAAAAAAAAACCCAGCTCAAGTGACCTCTGTCTTGCAGGGAACACAACCTGTATGAGTGGCATGTGTACGGGGTGGCCACCTCCCCAGGCTGGGGCAGGCTTGGGCAGGTTTTCAGCCCATGTCCCAGGTGTGGCTGTTACTGGGGAGAGGAGGCTCTGACAGACCGCACGTGGGAGGGGGAGCATCCCCCTGAAATGGATTTCTGTGCCACCCCACCAGACAGGTGAAGCCGGACCCGACGCCCCTGCTGACGTCTCGTCACAACGTCTTCCAGAATGATGAGTTTGACGTGTTCAGCAGGGACTCGGTGGACCTGAGCCGGGTGCACAAGGGCAGGAGGTGAGTCCGGTGGGCCGTGGGGTCCCAGAGACCCCAACTCTGCAAGTGCAGAGAGGACGAGAGAAAACCAGGGCTGTCATCTTGATGGAAGTGGTCACAGAGCTTCCACTTGGGGCTCCCCAATACCCCAGATCAGTATGCTCCCTGCAGCCAGGCTCCGGGCCTCTAACAGTCTGGCTTCAGGCTCCAACCCTGTGTGCAGAGTTAGTGAGTCCTCCTTGACAGCAAAAGGCCAGCAGGGCCAAACAGGCCCCTCTTCCCTTCTCCCATCTTCGGTGGAGTCCCCAGGTGGGACAGCTGGTCAGTGCTCCTCAGTAGTGCTCCCTGACTGGCGCCTCTCCACCCAGGGACACAACGGGGGAACGAAGGCCTCTGCCCAAGTGAATATATTACATTTGAAGGCCTTTCTACTTATTTTTGGTCTATGTCCTTCGTACTTTTTGGCATTGAAAAGTCCATTCATGATTTATTCAACAAATATTTGCCTGGTGCTTCTAGGCCCTGAATCTATGAGGTGCTGGGGACATGTTGGGGGTGGAACAGACACAGCCCCTGCCCACGTGGTGTTTGGATTGATCAGCTTGGCAAACAAGCCCCGTGAACTCACAGATGAAACAGATTCTCCAAGGTGGAGGTGCGCAGACTCCCAAGCCTCTACCTGGGGCTTCAGTCCAGGCAGAAAGGCTTCTCAGGGACAGTGCTGTAGGCGGACAGTGGAAGGACGAGGGAGGGTCAGTTGTGCAGAGCGGGCAGGAGAAGCTTTCCAGGCAGACCAAGCAGCAGGGGCGGTGGCCCCGAGGCCGTGGGAGCATGGTGAGGGTCCCCTTCACCAGTACAGCGTACGTTCTGGAAGGATCCCCTGGCTTTGGACTGGGGACCCCTTGGAGGGACTGAGAGTCAGCAGCCACACGGCGTGGTGGCAGGATCAGACGCTGACAGCCCGGTGCCAGCCCCGCAGTGTTCATGGAGCCGTTTCATGGAATCCACAAAGCTGGGGGCCGCTGGGCAAGTCCAGCGCACCTTCTCCTTCATCACATAGATGGAGGCAGCGAGGGGCAGCGAGGGGAGAGGGCCCTGCCCGGTTCTCGGGACAGGAGCCCCAGTGCTAGAAGCACAAGCTCTTCCCTGCTCCCAGGACCGTCCAGCGCGGGTAGAGTGGCCGTCTGAGGGCTCGGGGACCTGGCACCGGGCAACTCTAAAGCCATCTGGCTGGCTGGACAGGAAGCTATTGCAAACTGCTTAGTCACACACATTGCGACATCCCCAGACACGGGGCTAGCGACGTCCCGCCTCAGTGGCTGCCCTTCCAGGCTCTGCTGCAGGAGAGGGGCACGCGGCGGGGGCTCTGCCCCTGCTCCAAGGGGTGCCGGGGCGCCCGGCCGCCCGGGCAGAAACTGCGCAGCAGACGTTCACTGGCCTCATGCTGGGCAGCCCAGGGGTTGGGGTTTACAGAGAGGCAGGGGCTCTGTTCATATGCACATTATTTATTTATCCACTCAGCAAATATTTATTAAGTGATTGACTGTGGCCAGATCCTGTGCTTAACACACTGGGAGACACGGGGAACGGGGCACCCAGGCCTCGCCCTCCCACGGCACAGAGACGTTGGGAATGACTTAGACCACCGATCAAGACACGACAGAGTGGAGAGGTGCACAGAGGGGCCTCAGTGGGGTCCCCCGTCCTGATGTGGGCAGGGCGGGGAGCTTAGGGCCTGTAGCACATGAGAAGCCAAGTAGCGCAAGCCAGGCCACCCTTGAGCTAAACCATGTGTGCGTCGTCACAGACACTGGAGCCCTAAATGGCTCAAGAAATGAGGAACTCTGTCCCCTGTGGGGCAGGCGGGCGCAGGGTAGGGCAGTTGAGGCGTGGTTGACCTGTGGTGCAGCCCCGTCTTGAAGGTTGCATCTTGCTTTCTCGTGGCCCCTGGGTGGCCGCAGCGTGACGTCCAGAAATGACTGGGCCACCAGAAAGTCAGGGTCAAGTCTTTCCGCATCTCTCTTAGAGACCAGGAGACCTTTCCCAGCGCCCCCCCACCGAGGGGGTGAGCCACCTCACCCCCTCACGTCTCACTGGGGAGCTGGGCTCCAGGGCTCCCAGAGAAGAGGGGAGAGAAAGGGCCTGTGCAAAACGAGGGGCTGCTAGGAGTGGGGCTGAGATGAGGGGCTTTAATGTTGGGTCGGCGCCAAGCACAGTGCTGCAGGTATATCGTAGCTAGGGAAGGGGGCGGTGAGGGTAACGCGGGGTCCCCTTACTCCTTTCAACAGTGGTGCCCCAGAAGATAAGGCATTCTCAGATCAGTTCTCTTACCCAAAATGCTTACGCACCCTGTGTGCCTCATTGGAGAGTCACAGAGCACATTAGCCCATTAAAGGTTCTGATGAGTCCCGTAGTCAGAGAGACTGGATTCCCTTTCTGAAGCTCAGCAGGTGCCAGGTCTGCTTCTGGGCATCGTCTGATTTCATCCTTGCACCATCCCTGGAGGCAAGATCAAGTCTCAGCAAAGATAAGGGGCCAGCCTATGATCACACCCCTCAGGAAATCGCCGAGCAGACTTGAACCAGGAGACCTATATTCTGGCCCCAGCTATGCTGGTGGAAGCTGTGTGACCTTGGGAGGGTTACTTGGCCTCTCTGGATCCCCTGATTCCTCACCCAGAAAAGGAGGGCTTTACTGCCTTCGCAAGGCCCTTTAGAAATTCAAAGGAGAGTGTCACCCCTCTGAGGGCCAATTTGAGGGCCAATCTTGAAGGACAGGCTGGAGCAGGTGAGAAGAAAGGTGGCTGAGCCTCAGGGGAGCCCGCATGTTCCTGGACTTGAGGGAGGCAGAGGAGGCGCCCTGCTCCAGGCAGGCTCTGGCGCTCCCGTGGCTTGGCGGACCTGGCCCTCGGGTGTGTCTGTTCCTGGCTGCTTTTGCCCCTTTCTTTCTTTCCTTCTCTGGCTTCACGTGAGGTCATGGGGCCAGAGCCTTCCTGGACGAGGCACTCCTGGGACCCAGCTGCGGCAGGGGCACTTTGCTAGCCTTCTCTGCGGTCCTGCCAGGAAGCCACACAACCAGAGGCCATGCAGCGTGAGAGAACCTCCCTCTGCCCACACTGGGGGCCGGGTGGACCAGGGGCCGTGGGACTGGACAGGGAGAATGTGTCAGCGCTCACTCATCCTGGGTCCCCTGGCCCAGCGCGGGGCCCGGCGCCTGGCAGGACCTCAGGAAGCCTGTGTTGATTGAATGGGTGCG
>SJYF01000462.1:363736-376754 GCA_006410515.1 Procapra przewalskii
GTCAAAGGCTTTGGCATAGTCAATAAAGCAGAAGTAGATGTTTTTCTGGAACTCTCTTGCTTTTTCCATGATCCAGCAGATGTTGGCAATTTGATCTCTGGTTCCTCTGCCTTTACTAAAACCAGGTTGAACATCTGGAAGTTCACAGTTCACATACTGTTGAAGCCTGGTGTGGAGAATTTTGAGCATTACTTTACTAGCGTGTGAGATGAGTGCAATTGTGCAGTAGTTTAAGCATTGCCTTTCTTACGAATGGGAATGAAAACTGACCTTTTCCAGTCCTGTGGCCACTGCTGAGTTTTCCAAATTTGCTGGCATATTGAGAGCAGCACTTCCACAGCGTCATCTTTTAGGATTTGAAATAGCTCAACTGGAATTCCATCACCTCCACTAGCTTTGTTCATAGTGATGCTTCCTAAGGCCCACTTGACTTCACATTCCAGGATGTCTGGCTCTAGGTGAGTGATGTAGGGGGTAAAGGATAACATCACAGTTTTCATCTCAGCAACTTAAAATCAAAGGAATGATTTTAGCTTCTGTTTGGTCATGTTAAGCTCGTACTGCTCCTTAGATGTCAGAGGGAAGTGGTTGTTGTTCAGTCGCTAAATGGTGTCTGACTCTTTGTGACCCTGTGGACTACAGCACACCAGGCTCCCCTGCCCTCCGCTGTCTCCCAGAGTTTGCTCATATGCATGTCCATTCAGTGGGTGATGCTGTCTACCCATCTCATTCTCTGCCCCCACTTCTCCTTTAGCCTTTGATCTCTCCCAGCATCAGGTCTTTTCCAATGAAACAGCTTTTTGCATCAAGTAGCCAAAGTATTGCAGCTTTAGCTTCATCATCAGTCCTTCCAAGGAACATTCAAGGTTGATTTCCTTTCCTTGACTGGTTTGATTTCCTTGTAGTCCAAGGGACTCTCAGGAGTCTTCTCCAGCACCACAGTTCAAAAGCTGCAGTTCTTTGGTGCTCAACCTTCTTTAAGGTCCAACTCATATCCATACATGACTACTGGAGAAACCATAGCTTTGACCGTAGCTTTGTCGGCAAAGTGATGTCTCTGTTTTTAATACATTTTCTAGGTTTGTCATAGCTTTCCTTCCAAGGAGCAAGCATCTTTTAATTTCAAGGCTTCAGTCACTGTCCACAGTGATTTTGAAGCCCAAGAAACTAAAATCTGCCACTGCTTCTGTCCAGAGGGTAATGGCAATATGAATCTAGAGTTCAGAGGACAGGTCTGAGCCAGAGATAAAAGTCATTGTGTAGGTGTGGCACTGAAAAGCAGGGACCGGATTAGAGACCTGGATCTACCTCTGACTTGTGAAAGCAACTGTAATGCCTTATTAGGGGACGGGGAGGAAAAATGTGAAGTGCTCTATAACCATGCCCTGTTATTCTCTGTTTGCAAAGCATCTTGGTAGCCCGTTGGGGCAGGAGATTGTGAAGCTTCTGGGAAAGAACACTTGTACCTTGCTGACAGCTAGTCTGGCTGATGGTAAGTTAAGAGGAGGGGCAATTATTTTAGGTGAGATGGGTAGGGAAGACCACAGGGAGTTAAGGTGTGGCTTACTTTATTTTTATTTTTTTGCACTTTTAGTTAATTCTCATTTTGGAGCAAGACTTTATTAAAAAAAATATGGTTTTCTTTAAGCTATCGCTTTCAGTTTAGAAATTATTATTCTGTGTGTAAACCTAAAAAAATAAAAATAACCTTAACTTTCCCTTTGATTAATATTTGAACTCAAGTTGAGCAAGTGAAATTCCTTTAAACATTCAGCCCTATCTTGAGCCCAATTACATTCCCTTATAGATTTAATATATTTGATTTTCCTTTTAAGTACTTCAGATACATAACCTAACAGGTATATATCCCCAGAATACTTAATTAACTAGAAAAGCCAATAAAGTAGACTTATAAGTGTGATAAATTTAAAGTTCTTGTAAACAGTTTGATACTGTTAACAGACTTAGTCATGTTCTCTTATGTCACATTTTCTCCATCTGGGGATTCAAAAAATACTGGTTCCATCTCTGCCATGAAATTGGAATATGGGGGGGGGTCACTCTTGGAAGCTCTTCTAGCACCCCAGGTGTTATATGCAGGTGTTTAATATGCAGCCGATGTTTCCAACCATTGCTAACTCCTCAGCTTAAAATAACAAGTCTCAGACAAACTACTGACAGAATTTATCAGTCGTGTGCTTGAGCTCGGTCACTCAGTCGTGTCAGATTCTTGGTGACCCCATGAGCTGTAGCCCGCCAGGCTCTTCTGACTGTGGGATTTTCTAGGCGAGAATACTGGAATGGGTTGCCGTTTCCTCCTCCAGAGGGTCTTCCTGACCCAGGGGTTGAGTCCACATCTCCTGTGTTGGCAGGCAGATCGTCGGCCACTGCACCCAGTAGGAAGCCCATTTCACCAACTATCTAACTACAGGTTTTAATTTTTATATTTTAAGTTGGAATCAGTTCAATCAATTCCTGAAAAACCATGCCTTTTTCTTGTATACTCAACAGAAATTCTTTTCAGTGAGATACTTTTAAATACCAAGTATACCCTGATTATTAATAAACTTAGGACAAGAACGTTAATACGATAATCAAGTTGCTCTTCTACCTCTATTTTCTTTGCTAAAAAATGATTGTCTACATTAATTAAATTCCATGAAAAGTGAAAGTGAAATTCGCATCAGATTCTTTGCGACCCCATGGACTCTACAGTCCATGGAATTCTTCAGGCCAGAATACTGGAGTGGGTAGCCTTTCCCTTCTCCAGGGGATCTTCCCAACTCAGGGATCAAGCCCAGGTCTCCCACATTGCATGTGGGATTCTTTACCAGCTGA
Source organism: Procapra przewalskii (assembly GCA_006410515.1). Taxonomy (NCBI): domain Eukaryota; kingdom Metazoa; phylum Chordata; class Mammalia; order Artiodactyla; family Bovidae; genus Procapra; species Procapra przewalskii. The sequence goes on from SJYF01000462.1 coordinate 366,575, forward strand.
GCCACCAGGGAAGCCCAAGAATACTGGAGTGGGTAACCTATCCTTTCTCCAGCAGATCTTCCCGACCTGGGAATCAAACCAGGGTCTCCTGCATTGCAGGTGGATTCTTTACCAACAGAGCTATCAGGGAATCCTAGTCAAATTCCTTACGTATATCTTAAAAAAAAAAAGATGTATTCATTTCTTCTTTATTTTTTACCGTGCTCGGTCTTCATTGCTGTGCGCAGGCTTTCTCTCCTTGTGGAGGGCGGGACTTCTCTTTGCTGAGGAGCCCAGGCTCTAGAGCGCTGGCCTGGTAGTTGAGGCACGTGGACTTAATTGCTCCCATAGCATGTGGCATCTTCCCGAACCTGGGATCAAACCTGTGTCCCCTGCATGGGCAGGTGGATTCTTAACCGCTGGACCACTGGGAAGTCCTGTATTTTCACTTTTAAACTCTCCTGCAGTGCGACAGGAGACGTAGCCAATAAGAAAAGTGTTTTATCCACTTTTCTGAGTTATGCTTTGCTTTCCGGTCAAGTCGGGGTTTCAGCACACTGAGGGTGTTCGTAGACCAGCAGATTTCTGACTGGGACACGGATTTGGGGGCTGTGTCCATCCAGGGTGACTACCTTCAGCAGAGGCTGCCGGTGGCATGGAGGGGAAAAGAAGGTTGATGAACAGTGGAACCTCAGTTCTCCAGGCTTTTATTTCTTGGGGGTATCTGCTGGGGGGGTGCTAGACTCACTGGTTAGAATTCAAATTTCTCCAGATCTGCTGAGTCAGAATTCCTGAGGATCCTATTCAGGAGGCTTCATTTTTAATAAGCTCCTCACCAGGAGCAATGGAAAAATTTGAGGAGTTGTTTTCAGAGGGTTGATCTGATGCTGCCCAGGGTGGGCTGAACTAAGGAGGCTGGTGGCTCAGTGGTAAAGAACCCGCCTGCCAATGCAGGAGATGTGGGTTTGGTTCCTGGTCTGGGAAGATCCCTTGGAGAAGGGAATGGCTACCCACTCTGGTGTTCTTGTCTGGGAAATTCCATGGACAGAAGAGCCTGGCGGGCTCCAGTCCATGGGATCTCTGAGTCAGACACGACTTAGCCACTAAATAACTACAAACCATATGTGATTGAAATAAAAATGTGAGAAAAAGGAAATAAAGGGCAGGGGGAGGCTGGTCTCGGTGTGAAAGGGTGAGCCGTGACTTAGGCAGCCGTGGCAGAGAGTCCCGTGGTATTGGGAGCCCAGGCTTTGGGGTGGTGGGGGGAGGGTAGAGAAGGGAAAGGCAGAGATGTTTTGGAATTGCGGCGTGTGATTCAAGAGCCTCCTTCGGGTGATTTTTTACCTCTCCTGTTTGGAGCTCTGTCCTTTCAGGAGGCCAGGATGAGAGAGCTGCGTGGTTGCTACAAGACCCCGGGGGCCTCTGAGGGAGACCCTTAGCATCTCGGGGGTCCCTTCAGGGGAGACATTTGGGTCTCCTAGGCACTGCTGTTGGAGCTGGGTCCCGAGCAGGCAGTCTGCAGGGCTCCCGTGTGGGGCGGGTCTGATGCCACCGACTCCAGACGGTGGGCATATGCGATGCTGGAATGTTGCGTTGCTCCCACCGGGCGCGCCACAGAGCCGCCCTCTGGCCGAGGTTTGCTGTTTACCCAGGGCCTGGGGGTGCCATAATCGGAAGAAATGACAGGTGAGCCCGAGGGCAGCATGCGGAGAGCGCAAGCCTGGATCACTGCCGGCTGCCTCCCAGGCCCCGTGGCCGAGCTGTTGGCTTATTTTAGCCTTGTGCCAAAGCCAGCTCTGGACCCGTGCTGCTCATGATAAAAGGAAGCGAGAATATCAGTGGAGCAGCCTCAGGGTGGGGCCCTGGGGAAGGGAGCGCCGGGCCCCTGGTCAGCCCGACAGCGCTGCGGGTGCCTGGGGTGTGCCCGCCGGCCCACCCACAGCACTCGGGCTGATGAGAGGCCATCAGGGTCTCTCCCAGTCGCAGCTTTGAGCAAATTAGGAAGTGAGGGTTTCTGAATGTGTGTCCCCACCTGTGAAATGGACGCCCTGGTGTCTGCTCAGGGGGTCTGTGAGGTCAGGCAAGAGAATGCCTCGCACTACAGAGTCAAATCGGACTCTTTTCTCCCCTCCTCCTCCTGCATCTCAGCTCAGTGGCCATCCTTTCCTGGAGCCTGCCGGGTGTGGGCTAAGTGGGCCGGGGGGCTCCGCTCTGGACAAAGCCCTGCGGGGAGGGGGAGGGTGGCAGACCCGCCTTGGGGTCCTCGTGCCTCTCTTCTTGTCCTCATGGTTGTCCCCATATTCAAGCTTACAGAGAAGAGGGTGGGCGAGCCGGTGAGCAGGCGGCGCGAGGCCTCGGGCAGGGATGGGCAGGCCCCTCGCTTGACCCAGCAGCCGCTCTGCGTTCGAGCAGGTGCAGCCGCTGGACGGACAGACAGCGCTCTCTGCCCTGGTGGAGCTGCGTTCTAGCGGGGATGCAGCCCATTTAACAGTAAATCAGCATGTGAGACGAGCTCTGGAAAACAGAGCAGGTGGCGAGAGGGACAGACGTGTCTGCTGCTGAGACTTTGGCTGCAGTTTTGAATCAGGTTTGGTGGGGAGGAGTGAGCCCCCCGGGTGATGATGGCAACAGCAGTCACAGCCTCCACTCTCCACGGTGGTAAATTCACAGCAGCAGCGGGGTTCCTACTTTCTAGCTGAGGACAGACTCCGGGAGATGAAAAGGACTTTCTGGAGGTCACCCAGCTGATAAGCGATAGAGCTGTAACTCAAACCCAGGCCTGTGTGACCCCAGAAGGTGGTCTCCCCCGAGCCTTGCCCTCTGCCCCGTGGCCACGAGGAGCCACTCTGTCACCTGGCACAGGTCCAGGGAGCCAGCAGATGCTGTTGCCACAGCAGACCTGGTCTCCGGGAGTGGGCGGGCAGTGCCGCCTGTGTTCCCAGCGAGGGAGCGGGGCCGGATGGTCCTGTGTTCCCGGACAGGGCTGCGCTCACATGGTGCAGAGCGTCCTCGGAGGACGCGGATGAATCACGGCTGCGGAGAGGGCCCGCTTACTCAGCACCCTATGCTGGCATCTGGGCGCCAGGGAGACTCCGGCCGTCCCCACCCCCGCCCCTGCCCTGACCTCCCGCTCAGGACTGCCAAGTGCAGTGGTGCAGGCTGTGCCCTGTGCAAGGACGCCGGGCACGCTCCGCCTGCCGAGCCGTGTGTCTGTCCAGAGGGCTCTGCAGCCGCAGCCCCTCCTAATGTGCGCCGGGGCACTGGAGGTTCACACCTGGGCAGTACCGGCCGAGGTCACCTTGCTGGGGGCCAGCTCCTGCCCAGGGTCAGGGCCTCTGCCTCCTGGGGTCAGGCCTGTGAAGGTGGCAGGAAGTGCTGGCCCCCGTAAAGCCGCTCTGCTCCCCTGACCGCATTCCTGGGCAGGGTGGGGGGCGCCTGCCCCCCCCCGCCGGCAGAGCTGCCGAGCGGGGCGGGCTGGGCTCTTAGGCTGCCGTTGGGGCTGTGAACTAGCCTTGTGCCGCCTTGTGCTGGGTGCTGCGGACGGCTCACTTCCCTTCTCCTGGCCTCACTTTCCTCATCTGTATTATGGAACAGCTGATCACAGAGGTCACTTGGGCACTGATACCCTGGCTTTTTGGAGGCCAGCAATAATGATGGTGATGACGGCCAATGTTTCGTGAGGGCCTGCTGTGGGCCAGGCTCTCTGTTACGTGTCTGTGTATCTGTGTGCTTTTAGAGATCTCCTGGCCTAGCTGCCTACCTCGTGCTTTCCGTGTGGGGAGACTGAGGCCTGGAGAGGGCACGTGACAGAGCCACAGCCTGGCCGAGCTGGGATAGGATGCACGGCCTGTTGACCTGTGCTGGACAGCTGAGCACTTCCCCTGCCCCATGAGGGGCAGCTCGGGTGGGCAGTGGAGAGGAGGCATGGGGGGCTGTTGCTGCTGCGGCAGCCCTCAGCTGAGACTGGTGTGTCCCCCGTGGTTTGTGCATGTGAGAGACGGGGGAAGACACAAACACACGTGTACACAGACACATGCAGCCCAGCCCCAAGGGCTCGTCATTTGAATCGGTGTCACCGGGTAGGTTGGGGGAGGGGTGTGTATTCTTCATTTCCTGGTGGGTTGGTGGGTGGCTTTCCCAGCAGACCTGAGCCCCAGGCATGACGAGACCTGCTATCCTTCCTGGAGGTGTGATCTGGAGCACCCCAGAGCTCCTCTCTGAGCTTTAGTTTCCCCCTTCGTAAATGGGATCATGATACATACCTCTTGGGACTTGAAGGGGCCATGTGGTCCTGGGGGTGTTGTGAGTAAACAGCAGAGGAAAGCTGTCATCAGTGTGATCTGTTGGAAGGAGACTCTCTTAGCCCTGGGGAGTGTGGGCCCCAGAGCCATCCCCGCTATGTTCTCAGCCGGGCCTGGCCGCTCTCCAGCAGCGTGAGCTTGGCGCAGTCATTTCCCTGCTGGGAGTCTCAGAGCCCTCACGTGAAACCTCACAGGTTGTCCTGAGGATTCAGTGAGAGGACGCCTTCTAGAGTTTTGAGCCCAGTGCTGGCCTGTGGTAGGTGCTCGGTGGAACCACATACTACCTGACATTTATCGAGCGCTTGCGCAATGCCAGACATCGTTAGCGTCATTTACATTGCTAAGTCGCTCCCAACTCTTTGGCAACCCCATGGACTATAGCCCACCAGGCTCTTTTGTCCATGGGTTCTCCAGGCAAGAATAATGGAGTGGGTAGGCATATCCTTCTCCAAGGTATCTTCCTAACCTACAGGTCAAGCCCCTGTCTCCTGCATTGGCAGGTGTGTTCTTTGCCACTGAGCCTACCGGGGAAGCCCTGTATTGCTATTTCTCTCTTACTAATAATTCATTTGGATAAGCAAACTTCGGTGTGATGCTCTCCAAGCAATTAGCCAGCCAGTCAGACCCACTGCCCTGTATTCCTAGCTGGAACGTAGAGGCCTGGAGGGGTCTGGGGTCATGCAGCGGGCCTCCTGGTGCCTTGGGGGGTTTTGCTCAGCATCTGCCCAGAGCCCCTGTTCCATCACAGCCTCCCAAGGGACGCCCCTCCCCTGGCGCTTCCCCCTGCCCGTTCCTCTCCTTTGAGCTGCTTCAGGCCTCATGAACGGCTTGGTTAAGCACTCGGCCGTTAAACGTTCATCTCTTACAATTTCAATCCAATTCTTATAAGTTTATTGGCAAGACAGGGTGTATTAGAGCTGCCAAATTTAATATATCAAGTCTGTGTGTCTGGGATGTGGTTTCTCAGCAGTAATAGGAGAGGAGAGGTTTCATACGTTTCCATTTTGAATGACTGACTGTTCCTGATCCCATTACTGCCCTTGACCTAATGGCTGCTGTCTGTCGCGGGAGCGGCCTTCTCCAGGGGGCTCGTTTGTCTCTGTGTCCCTCCCCACTATCAGGAGGGACACATCCCAAGATGTATCTGTCCCCCTCTGGCTGCCCTGTGGATCAGCTCTTAGCTTTAACAGTATTCTCCGGGCCCCAGGGGGCCGGGGTTTCTGCTACTGGCCTAGGCTGTTACCTGGTGACCTTGGGGAAGTCACTTTCCCTCTCGTCCTTGGGGCCTCAGGCACCCGTACTGGGAAAGGAGGGGTCAGACTCTAGGACCTGAAAGGTGTGGGATGATTCTGGGCTCAGCCCTTTGCCCATCCCACTGATGGCACTGAGTGGACCCATTTGTCCTCTCATCTTGTGACACCAGACGGGGACCCAAGGGCTGGCCATGAGTCACAGAGTTGCCACCTGCCTCTGGCTGCGGTGGTTACCACCGGTGAGGGGTCCTACGGGTCTTCAGACCCTGAACCGTTCTCGTTTTCCTCCGTGATCACCACCTGAGCGTTCAGTGCCTGCATGTCTGCCCGAGCCCTCTGGCTTCTCTAAGCCTTGAGCTGGCTGTGGAAGAGCGGACACCAGCAGCGGGACTGTCGGGCACCAGGGGTTGCCTTCTGCGTACCAGCTGTGTGGCCTTGGGCGAGTCACTTCCTCTCTCTGAACCTCAGTTGTTCCCATAAGGAAAATGGGAATTAATGCATGTGTTCAACACACGTTTGGTTGCCTTCTCTGTACTGTGCACCACTTTGGGGGCTGCAGCAACACACAGCAAAACTATCCCAGCCTGCAGGCGCACGTTCCTGCTGAAGAGATGGCATAATCACGGAACAAATAACGTTACTTCAGAGGTGGTAAAGTGGAGCAGGGAGTGGGGAAAGCCAAGCAGAGGGCTCTGCCGTTGTCAGAGCAAAGATGGAACGAGCACAGCTCCGAGAGGGGAGATGAGAGGTGTGGGGGCCCTGTGGGGGGCTGGCCAGTGTGGGGCAGGCGGCCGTTCTCCAGCCTGGCTGCAGATGAGAACCCCCAGGGAGCATTGAAACATGCTGATGCCCATGTGGTTCCTCCCAGGCTGTCTGGGAGCCTTCCTCCCCTGGCACAGGCCAGGCCCTGGTCGCGTCCCTCTGCATTCCGGGTGGGCTGGTGGCGTACCCTCCACGCTCTGACCCAGCGCCCTGACCTTGCAGGCAGTGGTAGCTCCCAGCGCAGGTCACCATGGGGAAGCGTTACTTCTGCGACTACTGCGACCGGTCCTTCCAGGACAACCTCCACAACCGCAAGAAGCACCTGAACGGGCTGCAGCACCTCAAGGCCAAGAAGCTCTGGTACGATATGTTTCGAGGTGAGTATTGCAGGCCGGGCGGGCCGGCGGGGGGAACCCTGGTCTCCGATCGCTCTGATCATCCATGGAGAAGCACCATGGGCCAGTGACCATCCTGGCCTGGGCTCTCCAAGAGCCAGAGAGAGAGGCCCGGGCCGCTGGCCCCTGGGGCAGACGGGCCCTTGGAGGGCCAGGTGGCAGGCGCGCTCCTCTCCCCGCAGTCCTGACGGGAGGCTCCGTTCTCAGACATCCTGCTAGGCTCTGGGGGACACCGGGGACAGGGAGAGGGCCTCTCTGAAGAGCTGGTGCTGCAGCCAACAGCTCAGGGAAAGGCCTGTGCTCCATCCTGAGCAGGTGTCCCTGTCGCAGGAGAGAGGGTGAGGAGGAGGGGCTGAAGCTGGCCACGGGGCTGGGGAGCACTTGGCACGCGCCTGGCTGCCCGAGAGGCTCTAAAGACCTAAAGGTGGATAGAGCAGGGCCCTTCTGCCCCGTGACCTCACGCCCGTTAGGGCAGCGCGGTCGGGGGGAACCCCTGCTGGCCTTTCCCTCCAAGCCCCAGTGCGCTGGCCACAGCCGGGACTGGCCCCTCCGCTGCCAGGCTTCTGCTGTCCTGCCCTCCCCGGGGAGCCCTCCGGGACGCCCCCTCCGACCCCTGGGCCAGGGCAGGTCATCTGGCCACGTGCTGGCTGTTTACCTCGCTCATAGCCGCGTGGATTAGCGTGACTGTCGGAGTGGAAGGAAGGACCAGGTCTGACTTGTCCTCCGCTAAATCCTCATCCTGGCACAGCGCCCGGCGCCCAGGACGTGCTCGGGAAATGTTTGCCGGGCAAATGTCTCAATGAACGAGCAAACAGACCCAGGGCAGCGGGGCAGCTGTTCATCTGGAGAGCTGAAGCGAGAAGGACCAATAGGGTCAGACCTTGAGAAGCCTTGAATGCCGGGCAGAGGGGCGGGGCCTGGGCTGGGGGTTCTCAACCCTGGGTGCACTTCAGCATCACTGAGGAGCATTTTAACAGTCCTCAAGCCCTCCCCTCAGATGAAATAAAACAAGCTGGCAAAGACAGGCTTGGGCTCAGTAGACTTGAAAAGCTGTCTGGAGCTTCTGCTGTGTGGCTAGAGTTGGAGCCAGCAGCCAGATGCTGGGCAGCCTGGAGCCCTTCCCCCTAGGGTTGTCTTGACAACCTTGTCAAGATGCAGACTCAGCCCCTCTTCCAGTTTCGCTATCCTGCCTGGGAGATGGGTGGCAGGGGAGGCTCTGAGCAGTGTCCAGATGCCTTCCACAGGCCCACCTCCCCAGGGGAGGCCCCTGGCACCAGCGGGGTGGGCTGAGTAACAGGCCTAGTACTGACAGATGGACCCTGCCCAGCGCTGCCAGCCGCGCCCACGCTCCGGCAGGCAGGCCGGGAGTGAGTCCTCTGATAGCTGACTGCAGACCTCAGCAGCCCAGCCCCACCCCCGGCCGTCAGCTGGCCCACCTGAGGTGAGGAGCCCCCTTCAGTCAGCTGCTCACTGCTGGCGCTCAGTTGCTCAGTCGCGTCCAACTCTTCCCGACCCTATGGACTGTAGCCCTCCAGGCTTCTCTGTCCAAGGGATTTCCCAGGCAAGAATACTAGAGTGGATTGCCATTTCCTCCTCCAGGGGGTCTTCCTGACGCGGGAGTTGAACCCGCACCTTCTGTGTCTTCTGCATTGCAGGCAGGTTCTTTACCTGCTGAGCCATCAGGGAAGCCCAGCACCAGGGAATCAGCAGCAACATGGGGAAGGGCAGGGGCTTGAGACTCACAGGTAGGGTTCAAACTTGGCACTGCCGGTTCCTGTCTGTGTGCCCCTTTTCCTTGCGTGAACCCCAGTATTCCCATCTGCAAAATGGGCCTATTTGCATATATGATGGGTTTATGAGGAGGTCATGGAGTAAGAACTGCTCCTATTGTTTGAGCTTCCACTTCTGGCTGCACATTAGCATCACCGGGGACCCTGGTGCTGAGGCTGCTCCCAGCTCCACTTTCCCGGCAAAATTCTAATGTGTGGTGTCCTCTGCCAAGTGCTGTCCATCCATTAACTTATTAAATGTTCACAGCAGCCCTACCAGGTGAGTGTTTTCCTCCCATTTGACATGTGGGGAACCTGAGGCTTGGAGAGATTAAGCAGCTTGCTTGGGATCCTGTGAACCTAGGCTCTGAAGCCCCTGGTCTTTCCTTTACCCCAGCAGCCTCTGGAAAAGGTGGTGGATGGACGGGAAAAGTGCACAGCCCAGGCCTGGCTGCGCCCTCCTCCAGGGCAACCTGAGGGCTCTGAGTCAGGGGACCATCCTCGTGTGCCTCACTCACTCACAGATTTTGACCAATTGATTCCTTGCCCACCAAGGAGCACAAAAGGTTTAAACTTCAAACAGAATTTAAATTCTAACATATAAGATTTAATATTCAATATGGGATTCCCTGATGGCTCGATGGTAAAGCATCTGCAATGCAGGAGACCCAGGTTTGATTCCTGGGTTGGGGAGATCCCCTGGAGAAGAGAATGGTAGAATCTTAGGAAGTTGCAATGACAGTACAAAGAAGTCTTCTTCCGACTGAACCTGGGTCTCCTGCACTGCGGGTGAATTCTTTACTGTCTGAGCCACCAGGGAAGCCTGGGAGACACAGGAGATGCTGGTCTGATCCCTGGGTGGGAAGATCCTCTGGAGAAGGAAGTGGCAACCCACTCCAGTATTCTTGCCTGGAAAAGCCCATGGACAGAGGAGCCTGGCAGGCTACAGTCCAAAGGGTCACAAAGGAGCCAGACACAGCTTATCGACTAAACCATCTGATACCAGGACTTAAAAAACTCCCCAGGTGTGCTCTGCCATGCACAGTTGAGAGTCCTGACCTCACACCTGTCCTGGCTTTGGCTGGGTGGGACTGAGGTCTCCGGAGGCTCGGCTCCCTCTCCCTGCGTCCCCGCCCGTGGTCGTCCCCTTTTACCCTCCTCGCTGGGTGAGGCGCTCTCCCCTTCCCTGGTGTCGGTGGTGGGAAGTGCCCGTCCGCAGCCACAGTCTGAGCCCAGCTCCTGTCTCCCTGCAGATGCAGCTGCCATCTTGCTGGATGAGCAGAACAAGAGGCCCTGCCGGAAGTTTCTACTGACAGGTGAGGTACCCTGCTCGGTCCAGGTCCCTCCCTTCCCCCCGCCTGCCTGGGACCCATCTGGCCTGCCTGGACCTCTGCACAGCACGCCCCCTGCCCTCACCCCAGCCACCACCCTGAGCCCGCTTCGTGGTCTCAGTCACCGGAGGCCTTCCCGGGGGCTTGTGCCTTATGACAGTCAGGGCTTGGTCCTCAGCTCTTCAGACCTCAGCGTGTGATTTTATCAGGTCACCCGGGACAAGCAAGCGCTGGGTGAGCAAGAGCCTGCGAATCAATCCATGAGACACCGATGGGTGTAATAGACTGGCTGATTAAGTTAGCCTGGGAGCCCGACCTTCACCGCGCCCTCCCTCCCGGCAAGCACGGCTGGAGACGCTAACAGGTTGACAACAGCGAGAAGCCAGAGTT
>SJYF01000462.1:410247-420815 GCA_006410515.1 Procapra przewalskii
CCCCCCACCCCTCTCCCCAGCCCCATCCCCATCCCATGGGAACCCTGGGTCTGTCTTTATTCTGCTCCCCGGAGGCAAAAGAGAGGTAAAAGAGACCAGCCTGCGGAATTCTTTTAGAAACACCTGCATTCTTAGATGCCTGCAACAGGAAGGGGCCCGGGTTCCTCTCACCCAAATCTCGACCTGCACTCGAGGACAAGGGAGCCTGGAGAGTTGGGGAAGGGACCTTCTGGGCCACACAGCTGCAAGCAGAGAGCTGTTCTCCGGAGGCACAGGCTGGACCCCGAAAGGCCAGGGCAGGACCGTCCGTCCGAGTGGCTCTGCCAGTCACGGGCGTCTCCAGCCCAGACCACCCCAGATCACTCTGCACAGTTGTCTCCCTGAGTCACCTTCCCCTGGGAACCATGCAGGGCCAGGCTGGGGAGGTTGGGGCCGCAGAGGCCGGGCTGCCTGGAAGCCCATGAAAGGTGGCTCTGGAGGAAGGGAGACTTCAGGGAGGTGGGGGGGGGGTGGGCAGAAGAGAGGCTGTCCACTTCCCCCCAGTTCTGGGTTTAACTCCATCTCCTGGGTAAATGGCACAGCAGGTGCCTACGAGGAGACATCTCCGCAGCCTTCTTGCCTTTTGTTTACTGACTTAATTCCTCCAGATCAAAGGCTGCCCCTTCCTCCCTGAGCAGGCAGGCGGGGGAATTACATTATTTATATTGAAAATGGGCAAGAACTCCACGGGGACTTCTTCCTCATGGCTGATAGGAGAAAATGAGGTCGCTGCGTGCCCATCGCCACCCCCCCCACCCCCACCCCGGCGTCTGCAGTGGGTGCCCACGGACTCAGGAAGGGTTACTCCAGGTGCCGGGCAGGCCAAGGGCTGCCCACCCACCTGTGCTCACCTTGAGACTCCAGTAAATTATTGACCGGAGCAGCAGGTATTAATGTGACGAAGCCAGAACATCCTCTCCGGGCAGCCCCCAGCCTGGGTGATCTATCATCTCCCTGGGCTTTGCAGCTGGCACTGGGCAAACACAGTGAGGACAGAGAGGCCCGGTGCAGGTCATTAAGCTCCTGGTGCAGGTGGAGTGAGGGGGCCCAGGCGGGGGCCGCAGGTGGGTCTGGTGGTTCTTGGGCTGGGGTTTCCTCTGGGTCATCTATTGCCCTTTCCTGGGCTTCCCCCTGCAACTCCCCCCGCCCCATCCTCAAAGGAAGCCTCCAGAGAAAGAGTCACGGCTTAGAGCCTCCCTGGGCACGATCAACTCCCACAAACCCCAACAAAACTCCCTTTTCGATGAGGAAACTGCTGTGCCCAAAAGTTAGGTAACTTGTCTCGACCACATGGCTGCAAAGTGGTTGAAACTCAGTCTTCTCTGAGTTCCAAGTCAGGGGCTTTGAGCCCAGGTGATGTCCTTTGGCCCTCCCCACGGTTGCGTGAAAGGAAAAGATGCCACGTTTCTTCGTGTGTATAGCTCTTGGTACTTGTAAGGAAATGGTGGTGCCACTACACGCCCGCAATCCCCTTTCCCTTAGAAATCTCAGTATTTGGCCGGGGGGGGGGGTCGTCTCATCTTCATGTTAGCCTGACAGCATCTCAGAGGTGCCTGGAGGCATCACTCCCAGCCCTCTTTGCAGAGGGGTAGCCAGGAGGCAGGGAGTGGGCATGCAGCGAGCGGCCTCACTGGGAGGTCTCGATTTCTTCGGCTCAGAGGCAACATACCAGCTGCTATTTTGGGGCTACTAGTCCAGCGGGGAATAGGCATCATGTGGGAACCGGGAGGGGACATGGTGGGGGTTCCTCTGTGAAGGCTCAGGTCCTGGCGGCACTCAGTGGCCCCGAGCCAGCCCCGGCCTCCCTAGCGGTGCTGGGATTGTGGCCACAGCACGCTGCCATAATGCAGTGATGACAGGCTGCCAGGGAGCCCCACGCGGCCCGGGAGGGGAGAGAAGCCCTTGGCCTCCCTCTCAGCTGCCTGGGCTGTCTGAGAGGGAGACGACGAACACGCGGATGGCTCGACTGTCTCTTCCCCAGATGCGCAAGAGAAATTGGATTAGACACGGTTGCAGCAACCGTCTCACCAATACCTTTCCCCCTGGAGTCCTGCTGCCAACTCGTCATTACATCTGTGGGTGGCTCCTGACCCACTCCTCCAAAGCGAAGGCTTCTGGGGTGGCCAGCCCGGGGGACGGCTGGAAGGCAGTCAGCTCAGGCGAGGGCCACAGAGAAGGACGACGTGCTGGCAGGGATGCCCGAAGGGGCCACTCAGGGACCCTCGTGGGGCCGGGCTGCAAACGCCACAGTGAAACACCCGGATCCTGTGGCAGCTTTGGGTTTATAGCGTGGTCAAAGCAAACGAAAAACGACACACAAAAAAAAGCAGAGGAGAATTCAACCTGTCTCCCGTTAATTCCAGCCCCACTGAATGGTGATCTTGACATCTGTGAGAGCATATTGTTATCTTTTCGGGGTCAGGAGTTGGCTTAAAAAAAAAAAAAAAAAGTAAAAATATTGTCTGGACAACTTCAGATGACCGGTATTTGTAAGGTTCTTTCTCTAGCTTGGGACTAGGTAGGAAATCAGACTATTTTCAATCACTGCAAATGAAATGTGGTGGTTTCTGGACACCCAAAACTAACACAACGTTGTAAATCAATTATACATCAATAAAAAAAACAAACAGCAATTATTTATTGAACAAAAATAGTTGAATTAGTTACTAACTCTATACATTTAAAATGAACAAAAGTGTTTAAAAACTTCATAATTCTCTAGCTTTACAACTTCATACATATCTTTCCAATATATATATATATACAGCTAGTTATATGTATATATGTATATATATATATGTGTATGGCTTCCTTGGCAGCTCAGCTGGTAAAACGTCCACCTGCAATGCAGGAGATCCTGGTTCAATTCCTGCATCAGGAAGATCCTCTGGAGAAGGGATAGGCTACCCACTCCAGTATCCTTAGGCTTCCCTGGTGGCTCAGATGGTAAAGAATCTGCCTGCAACGCAGGAGACCTGGGTTCAGTCCCTGGGTTGGAAAGATTCCCTGGAGAAGGGAACAGCTACCGACTCCAGTAATCTAGCCTGGAGAATTCCACAGACTGTAGTCCGTGGGGTTGCAAAGAGTCCAAAAACATGACTGAGTGACTTTAAACAAAACCCCCTAAGCTCAGAAGGGTAGTTCTCAACCCCAAGGGTGAATGGCACGTGGCCCTGTGACCACACGGGGCCCACTCTGGCCCATAGGCAGCACCTGGGCTCCCGGGGACTCCACATGCTGCCCACCACCCCCCCTTCCAGAGCCGGAAACGGGGACCCCGGAAGCAGAAGTGCCTGGAGTGACCATCCAGTATGGCACCCTAGTTTCCAGGCCTGGAATTGAGGGCAGGCAAGGGGTGTGGGAAGGTCACTGGGCGATGGAGACCCAGTACTCAGCCTGCTTCATGGGAAGCACGAGGGGGGTGCCCAGATGAAGGTGCAGTCAGGGGTGCTGCCATCAGCCCGGAAAAGGGGGGTCCTTTCCCCACCGACACAGGGATAGGGCTGAGGTCCTAGACATTGGTGGGGGCAGAGGCCTGTTTCCTCCTGGGGCCCCCAACGCCCACCACTGCAGGGGCTGGAGCGACGAGCAAACTGAGGAGGCCCAAGACCAACTTTTGACAGTTTATTTTTATTAAAACAATCATTTAAATTACAACAGTCCGCCAAAATAGAAAACAGCCTTCCCTGGTCCGGCTCTGACAGGAGGCCCCATGGGAGTGGGGAGGAGGGTTTGATGTCTCTGAAAACTGACGGAGCTTCCCTGGAAGCCCAGAGGGGCCGGCCTGGCCCTGGGGCAGCGGCCGTCTCCCCACAGGCCACCCCTCCAGGGACCGCCGGTCTCAGCCGTGTCAGCGGGCGACACTCAGTCGCTGTGGCTGGTTGTCAGCCTCGGGTCGTGCTGTTTGGATTTGAAAGAGAAAAGAGAGGGAGAGAGAGAAGCCTGTCCCCAAGACTCAGAAGGCAGTCACTCAGGAAGCGTTATGTAAGGCCGCGGGGCCGTCCAGCAGGGCCCGCACACGGCAGAGGCCCCGGGGCCCAGGAGGGGCAGCAAGCACGTCAGCGAGGTGGTCTGCGTGTGCCCACCAAGAGCCGCGGCGCAGCCCTGCCGAGGGTCACTAGCCCAGTGCTTCCGCCCAGTGACCGTTAGGGGCGCTTCTAACCCAACGACCCCAGGCAGGGCCCTGCTCTCAGTGGAGGTCAGGGGCTTCCTTAACTGGAGAAGCCCTCAGCTCGCCCACTGACACATCACAGTCGCCTCCGCTGTGGGCACGCGCCCTGAGAATGCAGCTCTTCTTTCAAAGTCCTTCTTCCACTCGGGCCCAGGACCCTTCGGAGGGTCCCTTCGTCTCCGCCTGTCCATCTCCGGGAGGTACCCACCCGCTCTCGTCCCCGAGGAAAACTGAGTGTTCCAGCCGGCCCACTCCCACCCCGAGGCAGCTCCCCTACACGGCTCAGATGCCAGCCCGCTCCCCCGTGGCCACAGACGTCAGACACACAAGCAGCAGTTAAATAATAATAATAATAATAATAAAAACCCCACAAAGCCCGACAACGTTTTTATAAATGACCACCATGCTCTGGGCCCACAGCCACTGTTACGGACTAAATCTCCAGGTCAGGGAAGGGTGGTGAGCCTGAGGAGACAGCCGCAGACGCTAGAGGACCCCCACCGGGAACCCTGTCTCAGGGTTAGAGGCCTCGGAGGGACAGGGGAGACGGAGGGGAACCTCCCAGCCACAGCCGCTCATGCCTAGTGTTCAGAGTCCCACCCTGCGCGTCCCAAGGGGCTGGCTGCCTGTGGGCAGGGCGGCCCGAGGCGGTGGCGGCCAGCCCAGGACAGCTGCTGGGGCAGCTCGACCATGGAATCTGGCAGGATCTCTGTGAGCATCTCAGTCTCTCAGAACCACTTAGGATGACTGGAGACCACCTTTGCCCCCGGGAAATCTCCGGGCCCTCACAGGTCTTCACGTAGGAAGCGTCTTCTCACTGGATGAGACTTCCCTCCTGCCGCTCTGCGCAGGAGCCCCATGGGGAGGATGTAAACAGGCTGGTGGGTCCAGCAGGCCGAGGAGGAAGGGCGGGAGAGTGGCCCGGGACCAGGGAGCGAGTGTGGGCCCTGGGGTGGGCGCACGGGGCGGGAGCCAGGCACTGCCTATGCCTCCCCACCCCCACCCGACACCCCACCCCCTCGGCCCAGGGAGAATGCAAAGTGGAGGCTCTGGGGAGACCAGGGCAGCAGGAGAGGAGGCCCGGGCACCATCACGGGTGGGGGCCTGTGCCGGCGCGTGGCCAGGAGGAAGGATGCTTCAGATCGACAAGACAGACCGCAGCCAGTGAGACATCCCTGTGGGGCCTCAAGAGCCCTGCAGAGACCCTGGTCGTGGCTGGGCTGACTAGAGCAACGGGGAACCCCCTCGCGGCCTTGCCACGTGCAGGAGAGCCTCGGGCCGGAGAGGCCCACTCTGCCTTCGCCTGCCTCTCAGACCTGGGTCTGAGTGGGCAGAAGAGAGGCAAGTGAGTGTTTCGTACGGTGCAAGTTCCAGATGCAGGCCTGGCTGGCCTCCCAGGCCCTCTGCCAGCAGCCAGTCCTTCACCACAGCTTGGGCTGGGTTTTCCCCGGGTGCAGCTGCGTTACCACTCCCCACCAAGGGCGGCCAGAGCACTGCCCCCCGGGGGTGCCTGGGCCAAGCGCCCATCTCCTCCGGGCTCATCATGGCTGAGCTCTCCGATGACATGGAGCAGGCGGACCACTCTGGGCCACCTTCTCTCCACGCCAGCTCCTTACCAGGGAAGGAGATGAATGTCCTGGAACCCTGGGGGCAGGGGTGGGGGATGGCACCAGCCTCCGGGTCTCCAGGGGGCTTGTGTACTCCCCTCCCTGCAGCCACTTCCCAGCCAGGGGACCGGGGCGGTCCGCCGGGGCAGGGGAGGTGGGGACAGTAAGACACACACTCCAGGGTGCTTTGGACGAAGGAAGCATAGGATCCCACATCAGACAAGGAGAGACAAATACTTCTTAAAAAAGACCTAAAGACTCAGGTCAGGAGAACTAGAACCCCACGAGAGAACCCTCTGCAGGGTCATAGTTCAAGGCAATTGCACGTGAAAGGCCTGGGCTCTCCGCTCGGCCAGCCTTCGGGCAGCTCCCGTGGTGTCGGGCCCATCCCGTCGGTGCCGGGGGCAGGCGGGCAGGAGCAGCCGGTCTGGGGTGGCCGGGTCACCTGCTAGAGCTCTTCAAAGAAGGCCACTCGGGACTTGGCACTCTGCAGGGTGAGCTGTAAGGAAGCAGAGAAGATGGTGAAGGCAGGGCTGGCTTCTCGCCCTTCACAACAGGACATCCTTCTTGCCCTCCTCCTTGGGGACTGAGCTCGAAGCGGGTTTGGAAAGGGAAGACGGCTCGAGAAGCCGGTGGTCAGCCCCAAGCAAGTTTCCAGAGTCGTCCAAGGACTCAGATTGGGAGGTGACCAGTGAAGACACGCAGGAGGGAGGGATGGCTGGCGGGTGGAAGATCCCAGGGCATTTGAAGAGACTCCCGTACCCCCATCTACAAGGCGTGCTATCCACGCCAGGGCTCGAGGGTCAGCTCGGCAGCGCCGACATCTCAGTCCTCAGGCCCTGGGCGTGCTGCTGGGGCAAGGTGACGGGCCTTGGGCGGGGCAGGCCCGCGTCACGTGAGGACCAGCTTGTCTCTTCTTCTCCCGGTTCCCCAGGGAACCCCAGAGCCAACTTGCCTGTGACCTGACAGCTGAGAGGGCATTTCCATCCACAAACTGGGACGGAGGGCCCGGGCTTTCTAGGTGGGGCTGGTTTAGGCAGGGAGGGGGCAGCACGTGGTGGTGGGGGAGATGCTCTGGACCCGAGGCCTTTCCTGAGAGGCAGGAGCCCGGGGAAGAGGTGGAAGGGAAAGGGAAGGCTGGGGGAGGAGCTCCTGGCTGGCAGATAAGGCCCGAGCTTGGGTTTGCGACCTCTCGGGGCTGCCAAACCTTGATTCCCCAACCCCGCAGGCCCTTTGCCAGGAGCTCCCCAAGCGGAAGCATCTGGCGTGGGCACCCTCCCAGCGCCCGGCTCTGCTCCTGAAATCAACCACGCCGGCGAGACTGTGCGCGCCATGTCCAGCTCTGGGACTTTGCTAAGCAGAGTTTCCAGGGATGGGGACACAGAGCACGCCGAGTCCGTCCACCTTCATACCCTCGAGCCTCTCGGCTTAGTGCTGTGCGCACAGTGGGAGCTCCGCTTGCCGAGTGAGCAAAATGCGGGTGTAACTGCGACAAATAGTGAGATGCAGGGGAAATTCAAGAGTTCCCCACTGGGCTGGAGAGGCCCAGGTGCTAATTCTCCATCACCAGCTCACTGTGTGGCCTCAAGAGACACGCTTGACCTCTCTGGGCCCCTTTTCTCTGGAGTTCAACCACAGGGGCAGGCTAGATGGCCTGGCCCATTCCCTCATTCAGAGACCTCTGGCAGCCTCTGAATGCAAAGAGCTTGGCTCTGTGAAGGGTGGGGGAGGAAGGCTCCAACCCAACCACTTCACCATCAAAGATGCACAGCGTCAGTGCACTCGAAATGAGACAGCTTGAGAGCCGGCTCTTTAAATCCTGCCAAATCTTTTGGCCTTGAAGTTCCCGACTAACAAGCTAAATGCAGGGAGGCATCTGAGCTGTTTCCTTCAGTGGAACCAATTTCTGAAGCCCTTTGGAAAGCCCAGCTCTAACGGGAATGCAGAGAGCTTTTATTTCTTTGCTGAGATGGAACTCCCTCTAGAAGGATGGGCTTCTCCCTGAACATAACAGAGGAGAAGGACCGGGAAGGACACGCTCGGTGATGATGGGAACCAGGATGCGGAAGAGAGAGCCAGAGAGCCGCCAGGACAAAAATCGTCCTGGGAGAGAATGAACTGAAAGGGGTGGAAGCCTGTGTACCACTCAGGTTCCTCCAGCATGCCCGGGGGACCTCAGGTCAGCTCCTCTGGGGACAGGGGACCCGCAGGAGACATACTTTGACACAGCCCTTCTTTCCACGCACCCAGTCAGTCACAGGCACAGCCAGACCGCCTGACCCAAAGCCCACCCGGGCTGCTGAGCCGCGGGGTGGTCCTGACAGTCCCTTCCTCACAGGGTGATCAGAAACGCCTGATGACACGCTACGGCTGGGGATCTACGGTGGTACTAAGAGGAGACCACGTCCCTCCTCCCCCAGCTCTGGCTCCTGGCCTTCCAGGGATCAGGGAGCAGGGCAGAGCGCAGGTTAGAAGGGGTGCAGGCGAAGGGGGAAGGCTCACGGCCGCTGAGGTGGGGCAAGCAGATGCCCCCGAGTGGGGGGGCCTGGCCACTTCCCCAGGCGGGGAGCCCAGCCTGTGCAGGCCTCCGAGAGCCTGCTGCCCGTTTGTACGATGGTGGCGCCAAGAATTCCTGGATTGTCTATGCGAGCTGCGTGCCGGCTATCCCCTCGAGGTGCCAGCACCAGACTCCAGCTATACTCACTCCAGCGTGAGCTTGTCAGGAGGTGAAGCCCTCTTTGGGTGGGCAGCACGCATCCCTGGACCCCAGCCCACACTAACCTCTTATCTCGCAAGAGCAGCAATTGAGCCCCAGCCCAAGGAGAGGTGTGGGGACAGACCCCACGCCCTGGCCATGTGGAAGCAGGGAGGCACCCCGGACACACGGCCTCAGCAAGAAGACAGTACTGTAGTCTCTGGGCTGCTGGACGGACGGGTGGCCACCAGACAGAGGTGGCCGA
Organism: Procapra przewalskii; assembly: GCA_006410515.1. Taxonomy (NCBI): domain Eukaryota; kingdom Metazoa; phylum Chordata; class Mammalia; order Artiodactyla; family Bovidae; genus Procapra; species Procapra przewalskii. The sequence goes on from SJYF01000462.1 coordinate 419,025, forward strand.
CATGGCTGCTGACACCAAGGGCCCTGGGATTCCAGCCCCGGCCCACAGTCAGACCTGCCCCCATCGCTCACTCTTTCTGCACAGTTCGTGTAAATATAAATCCCATGTGAGTTGCTCAGTCGCTCTTTGTGACCCCATGGACTATAGCCCGCCAGGCTCCTCTGTCCGTGGGATTTCCCAGGCAAGAACACTGGAGTGGCTTGCCATTTCCTTCTCCAGGATCTTCCCAACCAGGGGTAGAACCCGGGTCTCCCACATTGCAGGGAAGATTCTTTACCGTCTGAGCCACCAGGGAAGTCGCGGTGTTTCCAATTCCCACAGGAAGCCCGTCATCAGAGGAGAACCCCGCACGAGCCGACTGGCGCCGCTGGAACCCTCCCAGTGGCCACGGCGGTCCCCGCCTGCCCCAGCTCAGCAGCATCCTTCATCTCGGGCATCATGCCGTGATCGTGGTCATGCTGGAGAGTAAGCTGGGGAGGCGGGCGGGGGAAGGGTCTGCAGGGAGAAGCCTGGGCTTCTTTCCTCCATGTGGGGACTCAAGCCCCGGGGCTGGGAGATGCGCCCTTGGGGTCTGCCAGCCCACGCTCCCAGCCCCTGGGCTTGAGATTACTCCCCTCACCTGTGGGATCCCTGACCGCCAGCTCTTTCTAGAAAGCTCCCTGACTGTCACACTGACCGTGCAGCCTCAGGCAGGATGTGTTCCCAACCAAGGAAGGGAGGCCCTAGCGGAAACGGCACTTTGTAGCGTGCACTGCCCCTGTGGTCGTCTCAGCAGACTCCGGGAGATGGGCTCACAGAGGCCAGGATCCCAGCCACCGTCTCACCCCCCAAGGTGTACAAGCCACTCATTTTTCTGTCCACCTTCCTGGCTCTCCGTCTAGCAGGCAAGGGACCACTCGGGCGATGATCCGACTGAGGCCTCGAGTCCTGCTGTGTCGCCCGGGAGAGCCGAAGCTCATCCCGTGAGCCCACCCCCCACCCTGCAGACCCTTGGTGATCCAGCAACACGTGTCATCACCCCCAGAAGGACTGCTCGGGGCGGGGGCGGGGGCTTGCGGTGGGCAGCGCCTCCAGGACTGGGGCTAGAGGAGGACCCCTCTGCCATTTCAGTAGATGGAGGAGCAGAAAGGCCTGGGGACGTGGACGGACAAGTGCGGCCTCGCGCACACAGGCTGCCCCATCCAGGACCCGCGGGGTCCACTCCACCTTCTCTGAAGCCTTCTGAGGATGCGCGGCCTCAGCGGGTCCGCTCGCTGGCGCCCCGAGGATAACAGAAGACCATGACAGTCTCCTCGCTGGGCTCAGGGCTGACCGCGCCCCTCTTCCCGCTGTCTCCTAATACCTGATTCAGACCAGCCGTGTGAATAATGCAGGAGGAAGTAAGTTCTCTCTCTCTCTCTCTCTCTCTCTCTCTCTCTCTCTCTCTCTCTCTCGACTGAACCAGCTGTTCAAGTCTGTCACTAACCCAAGCTCCATTCCGAGCAGACAAACTTTCTTTTCGCTGCCGGCTGCAGAGCTGGACAGTGGTTTTCACTTTCGGGGGATGTGTGTGTGTGTGTTGTGGGGGGTGGGCGTCTGGGCCACCTGTGGCCTGGCCCCTTCATCCTGCCCAGCCTTAACACACACAAGCCCGGCAGAGTCGCCTTCCCGCTCCCGCCAACCTCCCCGTGGTACTGCCCATTGTCTGTGACTGCCACCGGGCTGGGCAAGGGCAGGACAGAGGCGGGGGGTCACCTGGGTGAGGTCACCTGGCAGGGCCAAGACCTCTTCACACCACCCAAGCTGTGTGCA
>SJYF01000462.1:421831-432263 GCA_006410515.1 Procapra przewalskii
CTGCCGGCATCTCCGGCTGCCCGGGTGATGCTTGGCTTCTCCACCTGGAAAATGGACTAATCAGCCCGCTTCACCTCGCTGGGCACAGGGAGGCTGATGGACGGGCACGGAGCGCTTGGCACGGGCACCTGGGGAAAACGGTGCAGACAGACCCATGTCTTTTCAAATCGTCAACATCAGAAGGGAAATCACGGCGGGGATCGTTAGAATAGAACCTCGCGACCGCAGAATGAGTTTACAGGCGGATTCGTCCCTCCTGTGGTTGCGGTGACGGATCAAGTGCTAGTGGGAAGCGGCATGGACACGTACAGTCCGTGTGGAGGGACCAGATGAGATGTTTGACTCAAACATCAAATAAGGCCCGCTGGTGCCCTCGGGCACTTCTAAATGGGGGCAAGATATCCTTGGAGGGGAAGGCAGGCTTTGTAGGCTCCTTGACACCTCCCACAGGGAATGGGCTCACCCAGGTCAAGCCCCCCGCCCAAGGGAGGGGCTGGATCGTGGTCTTTTGGCAAAGAGGCTGAGCCAACTGGGTCCCTGAGATGGGTCTGGGGGCAATGAGCGTGTCAACCACACCAGCAGCACAGCCTGTGAAGGGTCCTGGGTCCTGGCAGGCAATGCAGAGAAAGGCCGGCTGGTGGCTTTAGCCAGGAAGGACGCCTCTAGCGCGAGTCCACCCTCGTCCTGGGGTTGATCATGCCCCTGGTGTTTTAACCGCTGCACTTGACTCCCAGCCCTGTGGCTCCAGAGGGAGTCCCTGCAAATTGAAGATGTTGCTGGTCTTTTATGTCTTCCTGATCTGAGAGAGGCAGCTGGGCTTCAGAGACGTGTTGAGGCTCCTCACTGCCACCTCCCACCAGCAGAAACCACAGCAGGGCCTCGGTTGTTTGCACCACTTATGAAGGAAATAAGCTTTCTAAGCTCTCTGACCTCCAGGATTTCTCATCTGTCGACTGCCTTTGAGATCCCCTGCTTCTTCAGAGAGCAAGGGTACGAAACACGAGGACAAGCTTGCTGGCGCTCAGACCAGCCCAGAATGACGCCGCCCCTCGAGAAGGGGTGGGGTGAGGGGTGTGACCGCGGTGCCACCTCCACAGCGCGCTATGCTGCTAAATCGCACCCGGGCACCGTGCACCTCGTCGGCACGGTGGCTCTGAAGGCAAGAGGCTCAAGCCCTGGACACCGTTTCCCCCTCCCCCAGCCTCACTGCTGGACCCCACGCCCTTGTTCAGGAAACCCAGGGGCCAGGAACACGTGCTGCGGTCGCTCTCCTCCCCCCATCCCCGCCACCCCGAGAATGCCATGGGCCTACATTCCCAAGGGCAGCCTTTGATCGCTAGTGCTGCTCAGACTCAGATGCAAATGTCAAACCAGTTGTGCTGATTATTGATCGGGAGAAGATGGAAATGTGCAGTGAAGATCAGTGGGAGCAGAAAAATACAGCCTTGCGAATCCAGATGACACAGCACCATCGGTGTGGTTCATTCTGGCTTTTTAAAAGCTTTTACCTCCCAACACGTGGAAGCTGAGGCCCCACTGGATGCGCACGTCTCACGCTGTCACGCAAGTGTGGCGCCTCCCAGGCCAGGCTCCCCAGCAGGTTCGCTTCTTTACGTAAGTTCAAGCCCTCGCTGAGTTTTTACATGGAACCGCGTGCCATGCTGTGCTCAGTCGTGTCCGATTCTGTGACTCCGTGGACTGTAGGCGCCAGGCTCCCCTGTCCATGGGATTTCCCAGGCAAGAATACTGGAGTGGGTTGCCATTTCCTTCTCCAGGGGATCTTCCCGACTCGGGGATCAAACCCGTGTCTCCTGTGTGCGTGCCCTCCTGCATCAGCAGATGGATTCTTTACCACTGCCCCACTTGGGAAGCCCACAGGGAACTCAGCGAATCCTCATAGAAATCCTGAGGGGCATGAATTTGTTTTATTCCCCTTTCATAGGTGAGGACACTGACCTTAGCAGAAGGTAAGCATTATAGAGGAAGGAAGTGGCAGAGCAGCTGGCCCGGTGAGGCAGACTGTCCTGCCTCTCGGCATTGCCACAGTAACATGGTAACCCCTGCCCCGGGTAAACCCTTGGAATTTAGCCTAAGTGTCACCAGCCCCAGAGGGTTCTGCTGAGTCGGGTCAGACACAGGCCTCGAGGGGGAGGCGGAGAGCAAATGGGGAGGACTACACCCGGACGGCCAAAGGGAGGGGAACCAGTCTTTCTTCGAAGGAATCTGTGATCAGAAGACACAGAAAATGAAACACAACAAAATCAATGCAGGCTGGTTTGAACCAAGATTAATGACGAGCTTCAGGACAACGGAACTCTTCGGTTCACCACCGATCTGCATTTCTCACCCTGGACTTTCTAGATGGAGCCGTGCCCTTGACAGTCTGGGTGCCCACATCTCAGAGTCTGCGGTGGTATTTCCCATCATCTAGGCTCACTCTCGGAGAAGGCGATGGCACCCCACTCCAGTACTCTTGCCTGGAAAATCCCAAGGACGGAGGAGCCTGGTGGGCTGCAGTCCATGGGGTCGCACAGAGTTAGACACGACTGAAGCGACTCAGCAGCAGCACCAGCAGGCTCACTCTGGCCCAGACCACAGCCCAGGCAGAAGGCGAGAGCCACCCCGGCATAGCAGGTGGCTGGCTGGCAGGCTTGGTTACTGGCTGCTGGAAACACCAAAGGCCAGAATGTGCCTCCCCTCCAACTTCACATGCAGCAAAATCTACCACTGCTTGATCTGTGATACTGAGATTAAGTCCAGCTGTGTTGAGAGCCAACTCCATTTTATTAACCCTTGATTAATCTGAATTCTGGGTTAACTGGAGCTTGCAGCCAGCCTACTTTGAAAACAAGTTCGTATCAAGACATTAAAAAAAAAAGAAGGCGTCTGTGCATGTCCTAGGAGCAGCACACGTTTGACTACAAATCAAACCTCATTTGTCTGTAATCACAGCTCAGTGACGACTGACGGTCAGAACCAGGCCTCTGAAGGACTGAAACGTTCTGAACCATTACAGAGAGAAGAGATGAAATCATCCCAAGGTAGAAGAGTATGGTCACACAGAATATCTGACAGCCCAGACTGAAACAAAAAATGGGCTTTCCGTGGGCCCCTGTGCTCGCCACGGGGCCCAGGAAGCTACAGTGGGCCCACCCTGGGTGCTGTGCCAGCTGGCGCGCTCATCTCACGGTTCTCACTCCTGCCCAGCACAGAGCATGCACCGCTTGGTGACGGGGTGTTCAATGCCAGCACGTGGCGTGAAAGCTCGAGAAACAGGAGCCGGCTAAATAAAAGTGTCACAAACAAATTGTGGTTCACGCCAGGGGTTCCTGGAACGACTGACAGATCGAATCCATCTTATAATGAGATCCATCTGGGACTTTAATAGCTAACCTCTCCCGCTTGGATAGCAACCACAAATAGGATCTCTCCTGTGCCAGATCGCACTTTTTGATACAAAGCTTCCAATGGGCTTGTTTTATTCTGGGAGCAGAAACCATGGTGAGGATAGCAAAGAACATGTCCACATGTGACCGCGGGTGTCGGTGGGCTCCCTGGCGCGGGTTCTGCCGGGGGTTCGGGCGAGGGTCATTTTATTATTGTATGTAATGAATTTTCTCCACTGCCTAGGCCTGTGGGGAGAATAATGAACTGTCGCAGAAGGAAAGCAGCAATCATTCAATTAATTCACTTGGCGGGCGCTGACCGCCCGTCGGCCAGGACTGCGCCGTCCCGACGGGAGTTCCCGCCGAGGCGGCCGTCAGCGCGCTCGCTGGTGGACAGTCCGCTGAGCCTGACCACAGCTCAGACCCCTGTGCTAGCGGTTTGCTTTTCTTGAAAAGAGAATAGATGTGGACAGAAACTGGGGGTTTGGGGGGCGGCTCACGGGCAGCTCTCCCCGCCCCACCCCGGTCCCCCGACTAGGAGCTGCCAGCTGTGACCGCGGATGGGTCTTCAGAGGCTGTCTCCACACGAAAGGTCACGATCTCAAGTTAAAAGACACCCAAACAGACCCCGTTCCCATGCTAGGGTTACTTATCGGAGGGGGACGCCACCAAGACGAAGGACTTGAGACACACCTGACCGGACAAGAAGCCATGACCTTCCCCAGCCCAACAACGACACGAGAAGGAAGGACGGCTGGGCTGACAGCCCTGGGACATGCTCTTCCGAACGAGGCGGCCCCCAGGGGCCTGGAGGTCGGCCTGGCCCCACAGGGGGCATACCTGCTCTCAGACAAGCATGCTGCGGCCAGGCCCCAGGCGCCGCCTGCCCCCCGGGAGGGCTGGGCGCGGCCCCGGGGACACAGACAGGCAAGCTCATGCAGGGGTTAGTACCACAGAGGGCGGTCCCATCACCACATAGAGTACCTGGGCATAACCTACTGTGAGGGCTCAAATGCAGATAGGTCTTCTGCCTTGGGCTTGAGGCTAAACCAGCAAGACAAAAACGAAGAAAAACAGAAAGCACACCCTGTGATATCGACAAAGTCACGTGTCATCGTGCCATTTGCAAAATGCTTTCAGACCGGGTCTGAAACTGTGACTGGTGACTTCACTCGTTTGTTTTTTACGGCTTGGAAACAGGGATCTGTACAGCTTTCAGCACCCCGGGGGCTGTGGGGCAGCTGCATACAGCCTGTGCCCGGGGCGGCGGGGGAGAGAGAGTGGAGTGGGGAGGGGCCCGAGGCAGCTCCTTGGAGGCCTGGCCAGCTCCCTGGCCAGCTGGTCCTTCCTTCTCTCTGCTCACAGGCTGAGGCCTTGCTCTAGCTCCCCTCTCTGTTCAGAGTTTCAGACGTGGGTGCAGGAGGGAAACCCGTTAAGTTTCAGAAGCTGGGGGAAAGAAGAGCATGGGTGGTGGGGAGGTCTCTTCTTCCCGGTCATGCTATTAAAAGGAATTCTCTACTTGGTGCCAATGCTAACTGGAGTCAGGAGGAAGGATGTGGGCTCCCGATTGTCCCCCTGTGTGACGGCAGGCACACACATCTCTTAGGGTTTTCAGATACAGTCTAACCACTGAAAATAGTCCTCCAACCGGGAGACTAATTTTAAAGGCTCGGGTAAAGGGTACAAAATTACACATCTATCACCATCTAAGCTCACTGAAGAGCCTTGTCGTACTGACCCCCGTGTGACAGGTGTTCCTGGCTCTAGGGGAAAGTGTCAGGAGCTGATGTCACCTGGCGGGAGAGGACCTCTCTGCTCTGCCTAGCAGAAGACAAGTATACTCTTGGGCTGACAGTGTAGGACTTAGCTTCCTCCCAAGGGCTGAAAGCCCCAAACATCCATGGAGAAAAAGACACGAAACTTGTTAGCAACATAAATGGGAGTCTCATCTTTTAAAACATTAAGGTTCTTCCAGACATTTCTTTTCAAGTCTGGACGAAAGCTTAACATTCAGAATTTGGTTCTGAATCAAGAATGGAATTTTACAGTCCTACGCCGCTTAGACACACAAAAAGCTGAGAGGGAGAGGCCAGTCTCGACAGCCTCCCTTTCATTTTGCTTTCTCATTAAGTAAGGCAGCTCCCTGGGCAGAACTCCCCTCGGCTTGAAAGACAGAACTGCTTTACTGCTAAATGATGGATCAAAACCTGTCCTGTAACCATGATTCATTTCATCAGAGCTCTTAACACAAGCTCCCCTTCCATCAGGCCAATGGGTTCACAGACATCGGCAGAGTAACTTCCCTTCCCGGCGTGAGTCAAAAAAAAAATTCCCTTAACTAAGTACATGTTAAAAAAAAAACACGACCCCAGTGTGATGACTTGGCTGCCAAGGGAGCCAGATGCTGAGCTCACGCTTGTGAGTGGCCGTCCTGAGAGCAGAAGACGGGCAGCCCGGTACCTTTTTGATGGTGTTGTGCTTGCTGCCGCCGCCACCCCGGTCGGAGTTCTCGTTGTGCAGCATGTCCAAGGCCGTCTCCCGCTCTTTGAGTCTCAAGGCCTCAATCTCGGTCTTGAGCTCGTTAAGCTGCTCCTGCAGGTGCTTGCTTTTCTCCATGTACTCCACTCTGCCGGCAAGAGGACAAGCACGTCACGGGGCTGGCAGAGCGCGAGGCCCGCTGTGGCCCAGAGGCCTCAGGCCCACGAGCGGCTCGGCCTGGGACCCGGAGCCTGAGCTGGGGGGCTCAGGTCTCTGCTCGGCCGCTGAAGGGCAGGGGGAATGCACCAGTTTTTCGTCCATGAAGTAGGGATGACGATCACAGAGCCGAGGTCAGGATTAAGCAGAAGGGGGCGGAGGATAGCCTCAGTAAGCTGTCCTACCGGTAGTAAAAGCTAACAGAGAGCTTCTAAGTTCTGTCCAAGAAACAACACAAGAAGCCAGCCTCCCAGAACCAAGAACAATGTCCTCGTCTCAAGATCGAAGTTGCCCAGTCACGTCCGACTCTTTGTTGCCCCATGGACAGTATAACCTACCAGGTTCCTCTGTCCATGGGATTTTCCAGGCAAGAACACTGAAGTGGGTTGCCTTTTCCTTCTCCAGGGGATCTCCAACCTGGGTCTCCTGCATTGCAGGCAGACGCTTTACTGTCTGAGCCATCAGGGAAGCTACGCCCTTCTTGAAGAAGTGATTCCATTCTGGTGGACCTCTGGGACAGACCGTGGCCCCATCCCTACTTGCTCTATGCCATCATCTCCTAACAACGACAGACGTCACACAGCCCACACCGGAAAGAGAAAGATGCCCGCCACCATCTGCAGGCAGACACGCTGTGAGGGAGGCCACCACTCTCGGGGTGTCTCACTGCCTGGGCACGGCCAGGCAGACTGGGCCCTCCCAGACCCAAGGGGACGTTCTGCAGGGATTCCCAAGGCTGGTTATGGACTCTGCCCAGATGCTCCTGGGGACTGAGTAGGAAACATAAACTGTAGAAGAGCAGGGAGCGGACAGGACGCAGCGCACCCCCATCGCGACCAGCTAATGCTGAACATGCCTAGGATGCGGAGAAGGGGGAGGAGAACTCACACCGCGGGCGCCATAGTCAGAGACACTGGGAACCTCTCTCCTCAGGACACACTGCCCGGCCTGGGGCTGCCCATGCTGGGCAGCAAGCCGGTCACCTGAGGACACCAAGCAAGGTGAAGGCGCTTGCCCTACAGAGTCAGGTGGGCGAGGGGCTGAACCACCGATTTGTCCCTCGTCCACAGTGCAGTGCTGGGTGACTTCCTAGGTGCTCTAAGTCTGGCCTCCTGTTGATAACAGGAACACTAGGCCTGCCTCTGAAGTCAGTTGGCGGCAATGAGATGAAATGAACGCTAAAGAACCGTGTCACCAGGCACCCCACGCCAGGTAGCTGCCGTGACAGTCCCCTGGCCGGGGTGGCATGGCTGGCTGATACACCTACAGCTCAGAGTAGGGGACCCCGGTTAGGTGTCCTTTGTAGGGGGGAGGTTCCCTTCCATCTCAGGGCTACGGCCCCCAACCATAAAGTGAACGAGGAGGTCAGCTCAGGGTGGGCTGAGCTTGGCCGCCAGAGAATACAGCTAGGAATCATGTTCCACCGCCAGGTCAGAGCATGACCGCCACTGAACAGGGTCTGACTGGCTGGGAGACCCCAACAACCAGTCCTAGACTGTGGGTGAGCTCTGAAGCCACTGTACACTCCGGGTCACCCATCAGGTGTCATTTCCATCCTGGAAGACTGAATGCTGGTCTATCACCCTTCATTTCCAATCAGGGAGCTCCTCTTCCAGTGGGCAACTGCGAACGTGTTAGTTGCTCAGTTGTGTCCGAGTCTTTGTGACCCCGTGGACTGTAGCCCGTCGGGCTCCTCTGTCCACGAGATTCTCCAGGCCAGAAGACTGGAGTGGGTAGCCATGCCCTTCTCCAGGGGGTCTTCCCGACCCAGGGATCAAACCCAGGTCTCCCGCGCTGCAGGTGGCTTCTTTACTGTCTGAGCCCCCAGGGAAGCCCGCAAAGAGGCAGCAGCCGGGAGAGACAGGTAAGAGTGCTGCGAATGTCCAGTGGGTAAGGACAAAGCAAACCTTCATGGGGTTAGGAACAGGCTGCCCACGTGGGGCCCCAGGGAGGCCAGGGACCCCGTACTTCTCTTTCTCTATCTCCATGGAAAGCCGCTTCATGTCGGTGTCCTTGAAGTCGAAAGACAGGCTGTCGCCAGTGAGGTTGAAGCTTGCCATGTCGGGAGGCAGTGGCGCTGGGAGCGGGTTCATGGGCTGTGAAGGAGAAACCTGATCATCAGAAGGTTGGCTCCCCAAGAATGGAGGGCACCGCCGTGTCACCCGCTGACCCTCCAGAGGCCACAGAAGCCCTGGGCCCAGCACGCCCACCCCTAAAGCGGATGGAGGCGAGGCAGCGAGACTGGACGACTTTCTCCCCCCAGATCAGGGGGTCACCTGAAATAGGGCCCCAACAGACCTCTCCTGCTGCCTGACCCACAAGGCTGTAGACGGTACTGTTCACTACTCTTGGGGGCCGCTCTTTTGCACTTCCTGCTCTGTCCTTCTGCTTAAACCATGCTGCTTCCCTACACACCTCGCTTTCGAGGCGCTAGAATGTTCTGCACCGCTCACTCTGCCGTGTATTTGCTTAACAGTCGCCCCGAGGGCCCCACCAGGGAACCTGAGGGCTGGGAGGGCAGGGAACCTATGAGGCTGGAAGGGTGGCTGGCAGCCCAGGCTCACCGGGTACGTGGGCTTGGTGGTGATTTCCAGCAGCTTCTGCTTGGCTCTTCGCTCTGCCTCGCGGGCTTCCTGCAGGTCCTGCTTCAGCTGATCGGCCTCCTTGGCCCTGCAAGGAGAGGAGGGGCCGTCAGCTCCACAGAAGACACAGGAGGAGCTGGAGGTACACCAAAGCGGAACCCCTCTAGGAAGTTCAGGCTAGGAACGAGCCAGCGTTCATCTGATGGCTGTGGGACAAGGACAGCCCAGAGCCTCGACTCGTCTTTGCAGAGCACAGACCACAGTGCTATGCTTGGACCTGGCCGTGAGCCAGGGTGGCCTGTCCAGCCCCACTCTCTCCTACAGAGCATGGTGAACACTGCTGTCTCCCCAAGCGCCTCTCAAAAAACAAAGAGAAGCAGCATACTGTGTAAATGTAAGGAAAGTCTCATGTCTCCTCAGCTAAAAGCAGCCTGTGAATAAGCTCGGCAGTTTTCCTGCAAACATGACCGTCCGAGGGACAGGGGCTCAGTGCAAAGGCACGTCTGGACTGCGGCCCACGGAACCAGAGAACTGCATCCCTGCCCCCGCCCGGCTACAGCCCCTCTGGCCGTGCGGGAAGGGGCCTCTGGCCGGCCCAGGGGATGGACCGGAGGTGGGGGGACGCGCTCACCTCCGCTCCGACTCCTCGGCCATCTTCAGCGCCAGCACCTCGGCCTCCAGCACCTTCTGCTCCATCAGGCGCTTCTCCTCCTCTGTCCGGATGGCTGTGGCCTTGATGCGTTGCATCTCCTGCTCGGCCTCCGCTGCCTTCTGGGCCAGGAGCTTCGCCTCCTCCTCTGTGATCTGGGCCTTTTCGGCCAACAGGTCAGCTGTCTCCTCAGACCGCATCTGCAGAGAGGAGCACAGTTCAGCAGAAAAATGGGCAGGGGGGTGGGTCCCATTCCTGTCCTCCCACCCTGCCCAGGTCTCAGACACCCAGGTCAGCAAGAACCAGCGTCTTGGGGCCCTGCTGGTCTGCAAGCCACACCCTTCAACTGCTGAGAAGGCCCTTCAGGGGGTCCATCTGCGGGGGCCCGTTTGAGCTGAGGCTACACTTTATGAGGGAGAAAACCAGCTTAACTCTGTCCTCTCTCTTTAAATAAGTGGTTCGAAAGTGGGGCAACTGTGCCCTCATGGGACACATCACAGTGTCTAGAAATGAATTTGAGTGTCACAAATGGGGAATCTAGCGGGCAGAGGCCAGGGACACGGCCAACCAGCCCTCAGTGGAGAGGACGGCCCCCACCAGGGGACCACCTGGCCGGATGAGCGGGGGTCGAGGCTGACACACCCCAGGGAAAGGTAACCCATGGTGAGTGAAGTCTGCCTGTCCTGGGAGCTGAACTCAGCCTAAGTCTGCTCCTGCAAACAGGTGGAAAGAAAGTAATGCTTTTTTTTTAAGCTGAAACGTCACAGCAAGTGGCTACTCCATGGTCTTTGGGACCCGACCCCGAGCCCGAGGGAGGCCTCCCAGGACTGGCCCTGCGGGCGTCACCAGGGCTTTTTAAGCCGAGACGTCACAGCAAGTGGCTACTCCACGGTCTTTGAGGCCCGAGCCCAAGCCCGAGGGAGGCCTCCCAGGACCCGGCCCCGCGGGCGTCACCAGGGCTTCGTTGGCCATCGTCGCCTCTTCCTTCATCTGCAGCAGCCGCCTCTCCAGCTCGTCCCGCGTGCGTTCAGCCTCCTCTCGCATCTGCTTCTCCCGAGCGAGGCGCTGCCGCTCCATCTGCAGGGGAGGCGCGGCCACTGGTCACAGGGGCCCACGACCTG
>SJYF01000462.1:437469-470902 GCA_006410515.1 Procapra przewalskii
AAGGCTATGGTTTTTCCAGTGGTCATGTATGGATGTGAGATTGGACTGTGAAGAAAGCTGAGCGCTGAAGTGATGCTTTTGAACTGTGGTGTTGGAGAAGACTCTTGAGAGTCCCTTGGACTGCAAGGAGATCCAACCAGTCCATCCTAAAGGAGATCAATCCTGGGTGTCCTCTGGAAGGAATGATGCTAAAGCTGAAACTCCAAAACTTTGGCCACCTCATGCGAAGAGCTGACTCACTGGAAAAGACTGATGCTGGGAGGGATTGGGGGCAGGAGGAGAAGGGGACGACAGAGGATGAGATGGCTGGATGGCATCACCAACTCAAGGGACATGAGTTTGAGCGAACTCCAGGAGTTGGTGATGGACAGGGAGGCCTGGCGTGCTGCAATTCATGGGGTTGCAAAGAGTTGGACACGACTGAGCAACTGAACTGAACTGATTGAAACTGGGAGGAAGGCAGGAGCTGGGGGTGGTGAGGTAGGCTGGGGATGGACAATCAGCAAGGCTTAGATTCGATGTGACAGCAGTCAGGGAGTCACCCCAGATTTCCCAACACGGGGATGGCTTGATGATGCTGTTAAGAGAAGGAACGCAGTCACGAGCGATGAAGAATGGACTGGAGTAGAGAAGGAAGACATAACCCTCACAATCAAAGGGTAGAGGAAGATGAATAAGGATGGGGATGGGGGAGAAATCAGGAGGAGACCCAAAGGCCAGCCTGGGGACTGGGCTGCATAAAAAGAAAATACCCAGCTGGTGCTCTCACCTCTTCCTGATGAGATCAGACAGAGCCCAGATTCCAAAGCTGCACTTCGTACGTGAAAAGCCCACTCCCACGAAAGACTTGTTAAGCAGACAAAGGCACTGGGGAAGCTCTATTCTTAGATGCTCCCTTCCCACGCTATGCTGTCCAGCAAGGGGGGAGCATGCGGAGGACAGAGGAACGGTCCTCTGCGTGGCTTTTGGTCAGGTGAGCTGAGAAGCAGTGCTGCTCTTGTGCAGGCTGCTATTTATGAATTTCGAGAGCTTATTTTTGGCCTGGCTGCCAAACCCCAGGGCTGCCAGTGGGAGACCTCAAGGAGCGGGAAATCCACAGGCTCTGTGCCACTCTGGGGCATGCGTGCGGCATCCATGGGTCATCTGGAATAAACCAGGACTTGTGTTATCACAGCACGAGGGAGAATGCCCCAGGCTCCTTCCCATCACGTCCCACCCGTGCTGCGTGAGTTCCTGACATGATGGCAGGCGATGGTGCCGGCCCCAGGAGAGGGAACATTAGAGTTTTGTGTCAGGCTGTACGAGGGGAGCCTTTGCTGCCTGGCTTCTGTGAAGGACGAGCATCTCGGGACCTTTTAGCACGCCAAGTGTGCGGATGTGCCGTAAACAGACTTATGAAATCAGAGATGAAAAACTACCGGCATACCCTACTGCTGGTTCGAGTCACATGGAACTTTCCATTTCAGGGCCTTAAAAAAAAAAAGAAATACCTTAAATGCTCATCTCTTGGGCTACGTGCAAAAAATCTGAAAGCCAGAATGTTTTGAGTTAAGAGGCTCAATCTGTCTCGTCAAGCGTGGCCGAGGGGAGCTCAGCCACGTATTGGCAATCGGGGGCCTGGTGTTCCTATCCTCAGAGCTGCTACACGAGGGAAGGGCAAAAACGGGAAACCGGCTTGGAGGTGGGGGCCTGCAGGCGACCACGTGAGCCATCTCTTACTCACTCCCTCCGCACTCGGGCCTAGCTGTGCGGGCACCAGCCTACCGCAGGGCACTGCTCGGGCCTGCATTCCTGGGCCCCTGTCCTGAGTCTCGGGGCTTGTCCTCTGCGTCTCCCCGGGAACCGCCGGGGGCGTGGCTTCTGCTGGTGTGTCCCCCCCCAGACACAGCTCCCCTGCTCCCTCTGGGTCCCCGCTTCCCAAGGGCGCGGAGCAGCCAGAACACAGCCCCCACTCCTGCGGCGGTGTTCCTGTGAGGGCTGAATCAGAGCCGGGGCGAAGCTGCTGGCTGGCAGAGAAGCACCGGATCATCACCCTCTTTGTCACCGGCCCTTCGCGCTGCAGGTATGTGTCATGGCAGCTGAGTCACCACTTGACTAGAACTTCCTTGAGGGCTGAGACTGCATTCGCTCCATCTTTGTTTCCCTCACGAAGCCTGACACCAAGCAGATGCTCGAAAATTCCTTGAAAATTAACCACAGAGGGGGACTTCCAGTGGTTAGAATCCGCCTGCCAAGGCAGGGGACACGAGTTTGATCCCTGGTCCAGGGACTAAAATTCCTCATGTCTGGGGGCAATTAAGCCCGAGCACTATTGAGCCCGAGCTCTAGAGCCTGGGAGTCGCATCTACTGAGGCCTGAGCGCCCTAAAGCCTGTGCTCCCCAACAAGAGGAGCCACTGCAATGAGAAGCCCTCGCACCGCTGCTAGGGAAAGCCCACACCCTGCAACGAAGACCCAGCACAGCCCAAAATAAAGCAATTATTAAATAAAGCGATTTTTAGAACTTAACCACGAATGCACGAGTGAGTGAACGAACACAGGATTACAGCATTTGGGAAACGTCACCATCCTGCGTCAGTCAGCTTGGTCACTCACTCTTTGCAACCCCATGGACTCCTTATTACTATATAGGACCATCCTATACAGTAATACTTGAATTCTATGTTAGGGTGTTCATCCAAGTTATCTGAAGTTCCTTATTCCTGAATTCTTATAAACAAGTTAGTCTGATATCCTTGTTTATATCATTGCTGGCATGTATATATTATTTGTATAGTATATATGATACATATAATTCATGTATGTATCATGGAGATTTGAGTGAGTGAGTACAAGTCTCTCTCAGTCGTGTCTGACTCTTTGCGAGGCCATGGACTATATAATCCATGGAATTCTCCAGGCCAGAATACTGGAGTGGGTAGCCTTTTCCTTTTCCAGGAGATCTTCCCAACCCAGGGGTCGAACCCAGGCCTCCCGCATTGCAGGTGGATTTTTCACCAGCTAAGCCACAAGGGAAGCCCTACGAAGATTTATGTATATATAAATGCCTGCATAACACTGAATCAAGCTCTGGACACAGAGTTTAATAAACACCACATTTAAGAGACAAAGAGAATTCTCACCAGAAATAGAAAGCCAAGGACTAAGAAAGGGTTGCGTTCTGGCTTGTTCCCAGTTCTCTGGGGCTTAGTCCTGACAGGCTGATCCTCCTGGTCTCCTGTTAGTCAGTAGGGAGGGTTTAGTGACGCTATTTGAAAACAGGATGCCAATATTGTTCTGTAAATGCTATGAAAATCAACAAGCAAAAACCCAAAGCCTGGGAATTAAAGGATCTTGCTGCTGACAGGAGCAGGCTGGCCTGGGCTGCTCCGGAAGGAGAGGCAGAGAAGGCTCGCTGGGCTGCCGGGGCGTCTGCCGTGCAGGCCCGACCTACCTCCTTGTCGCTGTAGGAGATGTTCCGGATTTCGTTCCACGGGAAGGAGATCTTGGGGGTCAGCCTGTTCTCAGGGTCATAAATGTGAAGCCCCAAAGCATCCACTCCAAGCAGCAGCTCTGTGCCCTTTTTATTCTGTAGATTCGACAGAGAACAGCCACCGTCAGCTCCAGCCGAGGCTCAAGGTCTTGCTCCGCTTCCACAAGAACTGACATAGACCATTACGTGTGACAGCTTTCAACAGCTCCTGACAGAAATCACCACCGTCCTCGAACCTGGGGGGGCCTCCAGCCTCCTGCAGTGGGGCAGGGGGCGCCAACATGAGACAGTTCTTACGACTGGGGTGTCCCATGGAGGGGGGACTGGGGGCGCCCATTGCCACCTCAGGTGCCTTGCATCTCTGCCAGCAAGAGACAAAGTGTGAGTGTGTGTGCTCAGTCTTAAGCTGCATCCAGCTCTTTGCAACCCCTGGACAGGAGCCCGCCAGGCTCCTTTGTCCATGGTATTTTCCAGGCACGAATACTCAAGCGGATTGCCATTTCCTTCTCCAGGGGATCTTTCAACCCAGGGATCAAATCCACGACTCCTGCGTTGGCAGGCGACTCTATATCACTGAGCCACCTGGGAAGAGTCAGCGGCTGAAACAGCAGTAATGGAAGTGTTGTTACTGCTAATTACATAGCCGGCTTATCACAGATATAGAATAAAAACCTGTAGGGTTAAACACCCCTCATGTTAAAAGAAAAGGTGGTTGTACTACCAGAAAGAAAATTCTAAGAGCTGTGATCAGGTGGCTTTATTTTACTTTTAAATGCAGTTTCAATGTGATAAAGCACGTGTTCTATAGTAAACTGTTAGCTGTAGAATCTAGGCAGCGGATGTACAGAGGTCCTCACTCAAAAGTCTTCCAACTTCCCTGTATGTTGGAAATTTTTTATTGTAAGATATTGGGGAGAAAAAAATATCAAAGTGAACTGAAAGTAAATTACACTCCAATAAAGCTCTTTGAAAATTTAACTGACAGGCTGCATGCAGGCTACGCCTCTAATGGCCATCCAGGCAGCACCCAGCACACTGGAGGGCGATGCCCTGGGCCCTCACGCTGTGGACCAGTATGCGCCTCCTTGGGTGCGGGCCCCTGCCCTGTGCAGTCTGGCCCTCGAACAGCGGTGGTGGCCAGCTCCCTGCGTCTGACTCCCTTGCTGACAACAAGGAAAAGGAACCAAGACTCCAGGGCAGGAAAACAGGTCGGCAAGCGAAGGACGGGCCCCGACTGTGAGGAGAAGTACCAAGCTAACAGCAGGTGGAGGAGAAAATCCTTTTACTCCATCTAACACCCTGGAGTCAGGTGCGATCACCAAGGCGTGAGGGAGAGTTGTGAGCTCGTCTGCAGGGCTCTTAAAACCACTGCATTAACACAAGTGAGGCTTTGTGCTTTCAAAATCTACATTTTGGAAAACAAGATATTTCATTTGTTTCTAACTTAAATTTTTAGAGGGGAAAAAAAAATGGATCCCACCCTCTTGTCTCCTATCACGATGATTCCAAGACTTCTAGAGAATAAACAGAGAGAGGTGAGGACTGAAGAAGCCCCTTTTAAATTGTTTCAAGCACACAGCTTTCTTAGATGATGGTGAAACTTCAGGAACGTTAACACTAATACACTATAATATTCCTTACCCTCATCTGTCTGCAATATGAGACTTATACGCACAGAATAGTATAATATAGTCTGACTGCTGCTGTAGAATTAGTGCCCCCAAAGAAACTGGTTTTGTTTTTTTTTTTTAAGAATTATAAAGATCTAGTTTTCTACAATGTAGGTGGTGGGACAAGAGACGTTCTATGGACAAAACCACAGAAATGTGTCAAATGAGTCTGCCCTTAAAGAAACCAAATGATTGGCAAATACGAATCAATAACATTTTACAAAACAACCTTCAGCATTATCATGGAAAACCTTTTAGGCATTTGTACAGTGTACAAAATGACATGATTTGTCAGTGTGCCTTATTTTATGCAAATAACCCATTAAAGATATGTATTTAGAAAACAAAGTAGAAAGCTATCTCGAGGGTATTTTAAATGTGTTTCAATTTACCTAAATGTAATACAAAATTTTGGAGAAGGAAATGGCAACCCACTCCAGTATTCTTGCCTGGGAAATTCCATGCACAGAGGAGCCTGGCAGGCTATAGTCCATGGGGTCTCAGAGAGTAGGACATGACTTAGTGATTAAACAATAAATACAAAATTTATGGACACTCCAAAAAGGAAAGCAAGCCTTAACTGTAATGACTAAGGTGGCCCAGTGCGGATGGCTGTTTTTTTGTTTTTTTTTTTTTAACTGTCTGCTCATCTACAGTCTGGAACCGGCTATGAAATAGGTCAGCAAATTGCATGAATTCTTTGGAAGGCACTGCATCCAGCAACAGAACCTTGGGAGAAAGATGCTCAGCGTGCTAAAAAAAAATTTAAAAAAGATGCTCTGAGGGATGGACGGGGGGCTGAAAACAAATGCTTCTCCAGTGTACAAGCCACGGGTTCCCAGAGGACAGCGGAGTATTAACGGTCTGAACAGAAAACCAATTAGCCTGCCAGAGAGAGTTCCCACCCAAACAAATCAGTAATCTGTAAAAGCAGCTTTACTCCTCATGTCCTGAGGGGAGAAAGTATTTACAGGTGATCCCCGTGGGCCGGGATCTCACAGAGCCAGAAATAATCGAATGTTCCAGCAGAGCATTCAGACGGGCCCCCCGAGGCTCCACCGACACTTCATTACCTAGCATCTAATTGAAGGCCCAGAATAGAAACTGAGTCTCCCGGACCCTCTCCCCTGCCTCTTCCCTGCTGGCGACTGAACCGGCCAAGTGTCTGCCACCCTGGGACCAGGAGGGAGCCATTTTAGCAGTCTGCCCCTGATTCCCCTCCATCTGCGCCCCAGGAACCCGCAGGGGCTTCCACACACCCGGATTGTGAAGTAGTTCACACCGTACATCTCCAGGTCCTGAGCTATCTTTAAATACTCCATCTCCGCTTCGTCCCTGCAAAGAGAAGAAAAGACTCTGTCATGGAGGGTAGTGGGCGCCAAGCTGAGCCTCGAACCTGTGTGAAGACGTGAGCCCGGCAGCTGCCAGCCCGGCTCTGCCCAACCCTGTGTCTATTAACCACACGGAGGTCAGGCAGAAATTCCCATCCCCGTGAAAACAAGAGAACAGATTCATTAGCGTGTCTCTTGGCTTCAATTTCACGCCTTGCCCTTGGTAAACAGTGACACCCGTCTCAAGTAATTCGAGATGAGCACGTGGTGTATCTGCTCCCTCAAATCGATCTGGATGTTCAGAATTTTATTTCAGCTATTGCTTTATCCAACTGCGTGATTTCTTCACCTAGAAGGTTTTGGTAACAAAGCATCTCTGTCTGCAAGCAACCTGAGAGCTCCCTTCCTGATCTGATTCCTTTGAGTGTTGCTGGAGGTTGGGGTGAGAGCAATCCAGGCTGTAGAACCCCAGCCAGGACGCCCACTTCTAAGTTATGAGTCAGACTTAAAGGCAGCTCTTGAAGTGATGACTTGCAAAAACTCTCAGACAGGTAGAGTGTTGAAACATCTTAAGGCTATGACCTTGCCTTCTTCTCTTCTCCAATCTCAAAATGGCCTCAAATGAGTTTTAAAAATTCAACCCAGAGGGGACAGTGTGGCGGCAAGCTGAAGCAATTTGAAATCACACATGTATTGTTGACACACCATTGTTTGGAAGATTTGTTTGATGTTACTCATCACAACAAAAACCAGGAAACAACCCGGCAACCTAAATGCCTGTCAACAGCGGGGTGGATAAATGGTGTGTGGGCTATTAATACATTGGAATAGTACGTAGCAATGAAAAAGAAAGGGGGCCACCGCCACAGGCCACAAGCCCACATCGCACAATACGACCCTGAGTAAAAGAAGTGAGGCCCAGATAACAGAAACTGATCGCACTCATTTCATCTTTAAAACCGACCACAGCAACCCATGGAGTCGCGTGTAGGAGAGTGGTCAGCTCTGGGGAGGAATGAAGGAGGGTCAAATGGTGTTTTCACTTGGTAAGAGTCCATCAAGTGTTACATTTATGACTTGTCCACTTTCTGGCATACTTTTTTTAAGAGTTAGAAAAAATGTCATAGGAAGTTGGTTTGGAAAACAGAAAAAAAAAATACGTTAAAGGCTAACGAGAAGATGATTAATTCCCAAAGCAATTGGGGAAAAGCTAACGATACTTCAGCTCAGTTCAGTTCAGTTCAGTTGCTCAGTCATGTCTGACTCTTTGAGACCCCATGAATCGCAGCACGCCAGGCCTCCCTGTCCATCACCAACTCCCGGAGTTCACCCAGACTCGCGTCCATTGAGTCAGTGATGCCATCCAGCCGTCTCATCGAGATACAAAATTTCACCTTTGAGATCACAAAGGTTAGATTGGTAATTGTTGGGGATTGGATGGGGAGGGAGGTGGGGCCCTTTCACACTCTGCCCGTGGGCATGTAAATGGGTACAGCCTTTTTGCAGGACGATTTGGGAGACACCTTTCAAGACGCAAAACGCTCACCTCCTTTGACTCAGCAACTCTTTCTTCTGAAGGATCTCTCCTCAGAACGACTCATACAAGTATATCATGATGTAAGATTGTACACTGCAGAACATTCCATGAAACTGAGAAACCTACAGCTATTTCAAATGCCATCAGTCCAGGGATGGACCCAAAAGCTACAGGGCACGCACACAACAGGAATCCTACAATGGACCTGAATGAGCAGTGAATGTGGCAGGTCTGTACATCCCGACAGGTGGGAGGCACCCACGGCCCCACGCGCGGTACCCCCGGCCCCACGCGCTAGCAAAGGGACACACGTGGCACCAGAGCCTAGAGCGGCCGCCAGCGCTCCCTTTTTCTTCTGTGTGCTCCGGTACTGTATTTTGTTCAACAAGCACGTCCCAGTTTTGCAGTTCCTTAAAAAAGAAAAAAGAGGTCCACGGGGAAACGTCCACCAGCGAGGAGCAGCCTCACCTGGCTCGGCCTCGGTGCTCCGCGTACCAGGCTGTGATCCTCTCCTCCCACATTTCCGGAGTCATCTGATACAGATTTATTACCTGGTGGGGAAGAGAGCAAAATAGAAAACCCACACACAAAGGAAGTTTGACTACTGTGTGCCTTTTTGATAATATGCGTCATTTTTACAAAATAGCAAGGCGTGTGTGTGTGTATGTGTGTGTGTGTGTGTGTGTTAGCTGTTCAGTTGTGTCTGACCCCTTGCAACCCCATGGACTGTAGCCCTCCAGGCTCCTCTGTCCATGGAATTCTCCAGGCAAGGATACTGGAGTGGGTAGCTATTCCCTTCTCCTGGGGATCTTCCCCACTCAGAGATTGAACCTGGGTTTCCCACATCGCAGGCAGATTCTTTACCATCTGGGCTGCCAGGGGAGCCCCAAAAGCCGCACACAGGGGGCCAATCGCAGGCAGAGGTGGGTGAGTAAATGAGCATCGTTCAATCTGAGTCACAACTCAGAAGGCTGCACCATTCCTCAGGCTGGCAGCGGCCCCTCTCTCCCTGGCCATGCAGCCCAGAGGCAGGACCTTGCTCAGAAGCAGGACTCCCTGGCCTGAGAGCTGCCTTTGACTCTTACAGAAGCCATCAGGGGCGCAGGTCAAACCAGGGGAAAGCGGGGAGGAGGCCTTTATCACACATGACAGGTGAGTGGAGCTAGAGAATCAGAAGTGGCTAAAGAGAGGGCAGGCCTGCTTCTGTGGCTAATCAACCAGACCAAAGACACCAGGGCTTAAAAGCTGCAGCGCCACCCATCTACCTGCCCCCTATAGCTACAAACAGCTCACTCTGCTGGGCTGAACTCAGGTTGCTCCATGCCCCTCCCTGGGAACCAGTGCTGCTCACCCACCTTTAAACAAAGGACCAACTACAGGCCAAGCCTGTTCTGATAACCCCAAAGGAATTCCACAAATCTTTCTCAAGACTGATGACAAAACATTTATGAAAACGTTCTCAATACGGCCATCCTGTATTCCTGCAGGTCCTTTGGTTATGTCTTCCCAAACAGGAATTTTGACGTCTTACCCTTTTTGGAAGCAATTCCTCTTGGGCCAGAAATCCCCGCTTGTGCACAGAGGGGTCGTAGTCGCCATACTGGAAGGAGAAGGGATTGAGATTCTAGAGACAACTGCATTTCTGAAGAGGTCGACTCGGCCTCCGTCCCTCCCAGCTCCCGGGAAGCAATGCAATTCTGATGCCAAGTCAAGTTTTCAACCTCGCTAGTTTGTTATCCTCGGATGAAGATACAAAGCTGATTATATCTGTGAACAGAGTCGCATAATCCCATATGGGATGGATGGGTGACGTGCTAATAAGAATGTGACATTTGTAGAGAAATGGGGCAACATTTTCTAACTCCTGAAGGAAGCCACTGCTATCAAAACACTAGGTTTTGAAAAGAGACAAACACAACTGGGTGTGAGATGTGATTAGCATCGGGTGATAAGAGTCTTACCTACACACACTTCTAAGTGGCTGGGAATTGGAGCCAAGTGCTAGGTGGGAGCTGGGGACAGTGCTAGCAATATTTTTAATAGCTTTCATGCAAGGCTCTGAAAAATGCTTTGGAAAAATCTGATGCCAACACTGTCATCCTTACCGTACAGACAAATAAATAAAATAAATAAATAAATAAAAGGTTAACTGATTTTCCTAAATTTGCAGAGAGAATCACTAGGAGGGCCAGAAATCGGCCCTGCATTTTCATGTACCCACAGGGGACAATAACTTGGAACTTCCTGATTTCAAAACAATTATCTCTTTCTTTCCTAGAAAGTTAGTCTGACCAGGAAATAATTAGAGATGAAGGAGTTTTCTTAAAAAAGAAACTAACCATAAAATATATAGAACATCAAACCCTGTCTCTTGTCAGTTAGCATTCAGTGGTTTTCCTCTTGATCCAAAACGACAAAGCTCAGTATTTTAGTATAATCTTCTATAAACACTTATGCTTTTCACTACAACACTGGCAAAAAAAAAAAAAAANAAAAAAAAAAAAAAAGGTTTGGCAGTTGGTTCTACATCCCAACAAAATGGATCCGGACATGGCCCACCCCTCTCACTCCCAAGAATCTCAAGTTTAGATTTCTGGTGTGTTTTTCAATCGACACTCATGGGATTGAAAAGAGATGTTTATCATCAACTGGAAATCACGCCTTCTTCCCATATCAGTCTTCTGTAAAAGCCCCAAGGATCAATATCTCTTAGGAACCTCATAATTATCTTGCAAATAGAAGAATTCTACTGCATTGTTTTTTCAGTTTAAAAAAATTCAATCTCAGCTCCTTCACTTCTTAGCAGTGACCTTGGACATTTTGTGTCCCAGTTTTCTCATCTGTAAAATGGGGATAATAACAGTACATATCTCACAGGACTCCCCTGGGGGATCAAATGGAATACCCATAAATTTTTTTTTAAACTATGACTAATACACAGCATTCAATACAACCTGATGTCAAAAGATAAAAACTCAGGTCATGCCACCTCTCCAAGCCCGCTTCCAAATTGTCAAAGGAGAGCGTTGGTCTTGGAGGATTCTGAAGGGGCACTCTGGACTGTCCCGAGGCCTCAAGTGGGGAACCTTCTCTCTAAAGCTCAGCTTCCCCTGTCTGGAAAGCAAGGGTCAGAATGTGCCTGCCTCCTAGGGGGGGTGTGCGTGTGGTTGTGACAAGGATGAAGAGTCAGGGAACCATTCTGCACGGTGCCCGGCTCATAAGGCATCAGGTGTCACTGTCAGGCCCTGTGTTATTTATAAAGACGCTGGTCACTCTTGGCTTCTCTGATTTTTGGAGGGACAGAATGATAAACAAAGCCCTCGCTGCGCTTGCAAACCTCTCTGAGTGCTTCTGCAAGCAGATATGCAAAGTGAGAGCTGTAAATTCAGGTTCCAAAGGCTTGCAAGAGTAATGACCCACATTATCATACTGAGCTCCCAGCTACGGCACTGATCAAATGATCAAACGGTACATCTGAGCACCGGGGAGGTGGCAGGGACGCTGCTGAAGGAACTTCTCCCCTGGACTAATTCCACTACGGACATTAAAGCCACCTTGAGGTATGGGTCTGCTCTTAAACGTCTTTAAAACAAAACAAAAGAAGAAGATTCTCAAGTTGTGGCAGCTGGTGAATATAAAGGAGAGTCACACCACCCCATGGATGCAGACGGCTGTTCCCCCGTCTTCCATGTACAGAGGCTCTCTGGTGCAACAAGCAGGAGTGAAATCTGCTGGGAAGCTATAATGAGGCTTGGGATTCAGGCCTCTGCACCTGCATGGGCCTTGACCTAATTTTATATTCATAATTGGTGTTCTTGCATTAAAAGAACCCCCTAAATTACAGAAGCTCCTGGCCCCACAAAACCTAGGTCCACCCCTGATATAAACCAATGGAATTTAAATTCAAGAAGGGAGTTCACCGGCCTCCTGGGAGGAAAAGCAAACAGAGTAGCAGAGATGTTCTAGGCTCACAAGGGGAAATGAGGGGCGGCTGGCCGTTTAATGAATTTTAAGGATGTGTCAAGAGATGGTGTCAAGTGGGCGTAAAAACCCAAGCACAGAGTAGACAGCACACTCGGGGAAGACCCGGGACGCTCGGGGTGATGTCCACGCTTAGGGCAGGGAGAGAGGAATTGGTTCACGTTGAGACCAAATTAAATTTTAAGAAACCAATTTGCCAGTGAATGACGAGGGAAGTCAAGAGTTTAATGATATGTGGATCTTTGCATCTTAAACTTCTCTCCCAGAAGCCTTTCGTTTTCATTAGTCTCATTTTACCACCTCTGGCCACTTGTGAGAAGTTTAGAGCTTTGCGGTAGCCTCCTGGCCCCCCATCCCCGACTTCCGAGTTTAAAAAGCAAATGTCTCCGTTGCTATAAATAGCATGTTTCCATCCCTAATGTATGGTTTAAAGAGAGTCTGAAGGTATCTGCTTTTCACTGGGGTAAATTGCGACAGGTTTATTCACAAACAAAAGAAATGAGAAAAAAAGAAAGGAGTCCACCTTTTAAAGGACTCTCAGAGTCACTTCTTAAACAGAAACCCATACTTTTCTCTGCTTATATATATGAAAAATGAGACCAAATGATCTGAATAGGATTTCACAAAACACAAAGGTCTAATCAATACATACATAGAAAAAGTAGTCAGATCCCTACCACATACCAGTCACTAAATTCCACATGGATTAAAGACAAACTTATAAACAGAAATCCATAAAAACATCAGGATAAAATATTGAAGAACATGTGTATATTAAGGTTGATGAAATCTTTTGAAATCAAAAGTCACTTAAAACATGAAAAAAACTGACAAGACTGACATGTAAAAAAAGATAAAAGATTAATAGTCATAATATATGCAGCTCCTGTAAATCAATTGCTGTTCAGTTGCTCAGTCGTGTCTGACTCTTTGAGACCCCATAGACTGCAGCACGCCAGGCTTCCCTGTTCTTCATTGTCTCCTGGAGTTTGCTCAAAGTCATGTCCATTGAGTTGATGACTTAGGGACCAAACCACAACAAACCCCTGTGCTATGCAGTACAAACTTCTTGTTTCAGCTCAGTCCAGTTGCTCAGTCGTGTCCGACTCTGAGACCCCATGGACTGCAGCACGCCAGGCTTCCCTGTCCATCACCAACTCCTGGACCTTGCTCAAACTCATCTCCATCGAGTCGGTGATGACATCCAACCATCTCATTCTCTGTCATCCCCTTCTCCTGCCTTCAATCTTTCCCAGCATCAGGGTCTTTTGCAGTGAGTCAGTTCTTCACATCAGGTGGCCAAAGTATTGGAGCTTCAGCATCAATCCTTCCAATTCAGGATTAATTTCCTTTAGGATTGACTGATATCCTTGCGGTCCAAGAGACTCTCAAGAGTCTTCTCCAACATCACAGTTCAAAAGCATCAATTCTTTGGCAATTTCATGGGCTTGAAATATTTCCATGTGTGTTTGTGTGCTAAGTTACTTTGGTCATGTCTGACTCTTTGCAACCCTATGGACCATGGCCCACCAGGCTCCTCTGTCCATGGGATTCAGTTCAGTTCAGTTCAGTTGCTCAGTCGTGTCCAACTCTTTGCGACCCCATGAATCGCAGCACGCCAGGCCTCCCTGTCCATCACCAACTCCTGGCATTCACCCAAACTCATGTCCATAGAGTCGGTGATGCCATCCAGCCATCTCATCCTTTGTTGTCCCCTTCTCCTCCTGCTCCCAATCCCTCCTAGTATCAGGGTATTTTCCAGTGAGTCAACTCTTTGCATGAGGTGGCCAAAGTATTGGAGTTTCAGCTTCAGCATCAGTCCTTCCAGTGAACACCCAGGACTGATCTCCTTTAGAATGGACTGGTTGTAGTCCAAGGGATCTCCTTGCAGTCCAAGGGACTCTCAAGAGTCTTCTCCAACACCACAGTTCAAAAGCATCAATTCTTCGGCACTCAGCTTTCTTCACAGTCCAACTCTCACATCCATACATGACTACTGGAAAAACCATAGCCTTGACTAGACGGACCTCTGTTGGCAAAGTAATATCTCTGCTTTTCAATATGCTATCTAGGTTGGTCATAATTTTCCTTCCAAGGAGTAAGCATCTTTTAATTTCATGGCTGTAATCACCATCTGTAGTGATTTTGGAGCCCCCCAAAATAAAGTCAGTGATTTTGGAGCCCCCAAAATAAAGTCAGCCACTGTTTCCACTGTTTCCCCATCTATTTCCCATGAAGTGATGGGACCAGATGCCATGATCTTCATTTTCTGAATGTTGAGCTTTAAGCCTGAAGTGGGTTGCCATGCCCTCCTCCAGGGGATCTTCCTGACCCAGAGATCAAACCCTCAGGTTTTAGGTCTTCTGCATTCCCGGGAATGCAGTAGCCTCACCTGAGTTACTGGTGAGACTGAGCGCGTTTTGTATTTACAGGTTCTTCTCCTGTTCTATAAACTGCCTACTATTCATACCTGATGCTCTCATTGTCCTGCTGTCTTTTTTCTTAGAAACTTATGAGTTCTTTATATTCAAGGATGTGCCTGGAATTCTACTTCTACAGATGTACCTTAAGGGGAAAAGCTTTAGCACATGTACGCAGGAGGCATATAGTTTTCAGTAAAACACTACTTATAATAGGGAAACAGCAGAAACTAAACCTACCTCATCCTCAGGAGGATGGAAGAATACATTAGGCTTATTCATCAATGGCTACCATACAGCAGTTAGAATCAATGAACTTCATCTACATGTCCAACATGACGTATCTCAAAATCAACATTGAGAGAGAGAAAATGCCCATTTGTAAAAGGATAAGTCCCTCCAAAAGGGAGATACGCAGAGGACAGCACCACTTATATGGGGGCTACTCTCCAGTTGTGACGCACGGGCTTCTCACTGTGTTGGCTTCTCCTGTTGAGAAGCACAGGTTCTAGGCCTAAGGGCTTCATTAGTTGGGGCCCGATGGGCTCGAGAGCTCAGGCTCCTTAACTGTGGCACACCCGCCCAGCTGCTCCTTGGCATGTGGAATCCTGCCAGACCACGGATGGCGCCCGTGCTCCCCGCACTGGCAGGTGGATGCCCCACCACTGGGCCACCAAGGAAGTCCTTTCTACCTGGGCATTTTGAAGCCAGCCTCCTCCCATCCAGCTGAGCACTGCTCAAGGTGGGAAGCCCACAGTCTTGTCTGGATGGCCACCGCAGCCTTCCACCAGGTCTCCTTGCTTCCAGATTGGTATTCCTCCATTCTGTCCTGCACACAGCCGCCCAAGAAAGGGTCTGTCTAAATATAATCCCTTCCCTGGCTCTGCATCACCCACAGGGTGAAGTTAAGACTCTCTATGATCTGATCCCAGCAGACCTCTCCAGCCTCAACTCTTACCCTCGCTCTACCTACACTTTTCAGATACCCAACTTCCGAGTCGCCTTTTGGCGCTCTGCCCGATTGGCATCAGAGCGCACTGAGAATCAACAAGCCTCCTCTCCCTCCCACCAGCCCTTCCTCTCTCCGAGCACTAGGAATCTGCTGGCCAGCCCTGCAAGTCTGGGGAATTATATACCATTCCCTCTCCAAGTCATTTTTAATAAGAACACATTTTCAAACTGTCAATATGAAATCCAACAGGTGGCTTAAAACATTGCAAGATGGTTTGGTACGTCACATGACTAGGCCAAACCCCCCCCCCCAAACCAGCCCATATTTTTAATTGAAATATAACCTAAACTCCAACTATGAAATATGGTTCTTGTTAACTGAACCATGTGATTAATATTTGTATTTATGCTTTAAGGGTAATTGTTTCTTTATGCTTTAGAATGAACTGTGTCTATATCAGCTGAACAGCTGAAACACTGTAATGAATACATTAGTGCGTAATTACATCCCATGTGTTAACGCACTCATATTCACTTTCCCCACCACACTTTTACAGTTCCTGTCTGTCTCAGAAAGGTTGTGGGAAAGAAGAAATGGAAGGAACGGGTACAGCTGATTGAAAAGTTTGGAGGGGTGTGACCAGACAAATAAACCTGGGGTTCAGTGACAGGGGTGGTACTAGTGTGGCACCCAGAGCCCCCTCTCATGGTATGAGCAAAAGCTAAGTGAGGCAATCAGACTCCAGGGTTCTCATCCTGGCTCCATTCTCTAGCTCCCTTTTCCTTCAAATCCCATCCATCAGGAAGTGGGCTATAGGAGGATTTCCCTGGTGGACCAGTGCTAAGACTTTGCTTTCCAATGCAGGGGGCACGGGTTTGATCCCTGGTCAGTGAGCTAAGATACCACATGCCTCTTGGGCAAAAAAATAAAAAACAGAACATAAACAACAGAAGCAGTACTGTAACAAATTCAATAAAGACTTTAAAAATGGTACACACATTAAAAAAAAAACAAAAAAATAATGGGCTATAAATTCCAATTAAAACAGAATTAACATCAAGTACTGTGAGACAAGTTAACCTTTCCTGCTCCTTAGCTTCCGGAAAAGACTCCTCTGAGGAATCTCAAGACATATTCACGTTATAACACTGTGTAAAACGGTAAAATGCTACAGACGTATAAGAGCAGATCAACATTACAACCAGAGGCATCCTACTCACATCAGCAGCTGTCCTAGAAACTGGAAGCATGGTCCAATAATCCTTAGCTTCCCAAATGCAGCCTCGAAGCCATAGATCACCTTTGTTTGTACGACTGTGACAATTTACACCGGGAAAAACAGCTAGAACATGCTTCTCCATATGAACCACACACGCTGTCTGTGTGTCACTTTCATCTCTAAATTAGGAGGATCCGAGCCAGGAGGGCTTTCCTACAGTGAAACCTGTTCAAGCAAACATCTGCTGGTTCCCTGAAAAGTTATTTTTTTTTTTCACAAGTAGCCTTTGAATTTGCTCCCCCCCTCTCAATTTGTGCAAAGACAGTGTGGCCTTTGAGAACTGAAGTCCTTCAGTGGGAGGTGATATCCTTGAGAGCCTGGGCCTCCTCTTGGCTGGGGAGAAAGCGGGCAGGAGAGGAGCTCGGTTCCAGGCCAGGAAGTGCTCGGATTTAATGAAAGTGACAACAACTGCTTCATCACTGTCAGGGCGCTACTGATTGAAAGGACACGTTTTTTCCCCTGTTATTAATATTCTTAATCAAAGCAGAAAAGGAAGCATCTGTTTTAGCTGAATCCAGGCCCATTCTGTTTTCTCAATTACTCATTTGTCAGGGCAGCAGGATAGGCAAGGTACAAGATGCAATCCCAAGGCCACGGGTTCTGCCCTGAGCTTTACCCAAGGTTGCCCAAACGACCTTGAACAAACCGCTGAGGGCAGAGATGCTCGCTTCGTGTCTGTATCCATGACAGAGTCAACAGCCTCCTCTCCGGCCAGCAAATACTCAGCAAATATTAGATAAGTCATCCAGCGACCCGGATGCTCCTGTTGGTGTGACGAACATGTACAGACCCTTTTCTCCTTCAAACAGTGGGCCAGTTTTTTTCCTTCCTGGCTTTGATCTGAAATTATCTTAAGCTCCCCTTAAAAAGTGGGCTAAGAAGTTGAGGGTCTTACTAATTTCTGGAAATTAGTTTCAGGGAAATGGCTTTATGGAGACCTCTAATTAAAAAAGAAAAATGATAACCAAAAAGATTGTGCAAAATCACAAAGCTAACGAAAGTGACCCAGTTCTGAGGTCATCTTCCCATGCTGCAGTGAAAGGGGGTAGCGAAGGGACCAAGGGCAAAAGGCACGTAGGGGGGAAACGAAGGGGGGAAGGGATGGTTAGGGAGTTTGGCATGGACATGTACACACTTCCGTATTTTAAATGGATAACCAATAAAGTCCCTGTGTGCACGGCAAGAACTCTACTCATTATCAACAGGCAGCCTCGATGGAGGGGAGTTTGGGGGAGAATGGATACACATGTATGCATGCCTGAGTCCCTCTGCATTTCAGGTATTCATCTGAAACTATCACAACATTGTTAATTAGCTATACTCCAAGGTAAGTTAAAAAGCTAAAAAAAAAAAAAAAAAAAGGCAAGTGGCATGTGACTAAAGCAGGAAACCTGAGGGGCATGAAGCATCCTGGGTAGACCCTACGGTTCATCTTATAAAAACAGAGAGGACAGGAACACGGCTCCCTGCCCCACCATTCCCAAACTGCAGCCTTTTCTCTGAAAGACTCTCAGGTCACCAGACAGCTCAGCTGGGCTCAGTGGGCCCAACGGCCTGCAGTGCCCACCATAAGCAGAGCCAGCATGCCCGTTGGGGGGCATGAAACAGAATTCTCTAGGGTGTGGTCCCGACACACAGGGTTGCTTGTCCTCAGAAGAAGAGTTTGCAGTGAGGACCTGGGCCTTTCTGACCTCATGGCCATGTCTGGCCAAAACTGGAGATGATAAACTCATTTTTCCCAGTTAATGAAAAGAGAGGTTAGCACGGTGAATATAATTAACCACATGTTCAAACAGGATTACACAGAAAATTCATCAAGCTGTACACTTATCACTGGTAGGCACACACACACACACACACACTCTCACAAGACGGTAACACAAGTGGGACAGTGAGAGTGGTCCCCAAGCCCACACGTCCCAGAGCATCCCGATTTCCGGGGGAAGTCTCTCTGAAGCCCAGATTGTCCAGAGAAGTGGATGTCTGGCATGATCCCGTGACATGCATTAACGCTCAGAAAGAATGCTTGTGTCCTCTCTGAGCCTACCTTGGCCTGGACGGCATAAGAAGCCAGGAGCACAGACGCCTCGGGAGGGCAGTAGATTTTTTCATCCAAGATCTGCTTCTTCACCTGCAGGGGCGACAGGGGAGGCGTGACAAGGTGCGTGCGGAGGGGAGCCGTGAGGGCGGCTCGCAGCCAGTGCCGTGTTCTAACGAGCCCTGCCACACCTGCCTGTAATAATTTTCTGACAAAGGGTATGATTAAAAAAATTTTTTTAATGCTGCTGACAAGTTGGGAGTTCAGCCCTGAGAAGTTA
Organism: Procapra przewalskii; assembly: GCA_006410515.1. Lineage (NCBI taxonomy): Eukaryota > Metazoa > Chordata > Mammalia > Artiodactyla > Bovidae > Procapra > Procapra przewalskii. The sequence continues at coordinate 456,429 of SJYF01000462.1, forward strand.
CTGATAAGATAGCTAGGCATTAAAAAGAAAATCCATTATCTTATCTCTTCTGTTTATGATCAAATGCTGAAGAAGAAAACAGTCTTTGTGGTGGTTAAGAAAGAGACTGGCTGGGCTGTGATGGAGAGCTGTGAACTTGAGCGGGCGTCAGGAACAGGCCAAGACCGCAGCCTTGGCCCCTGCTGAGCACACGCACAACCAGACCAAATGGAGTCTGCCTTTTGAAGTCTTAACACGAGCCCAAAGTCAGTGAGGCCACTGAGTTATGACTGCAGGGAGAAAACCATCGCTTTCAATATGCCTGCTCTAAGGAAAAAGGAAGCAATAAAAGCTTGATCGATTAAACCTTTAAGTCCACGTGAGGTCCAAGAAATATAATTCTTAAGCCATACTGTTGAATTAACATATCTCATGGCATTTAATTTCTTAGCCTGGTGGGGTGGGGGGATGTTCCAGACAGAGAGGCAGGAGGGCCTCCTCAAGTGGGGGCAGGCTGAAATAAACACAACAGGAAAGCCAACTCTCCTTCACAGATGTCAACAGCCACCAGATTCAGAAAAGTAGTAAATTGTGCCTTGCTCAGCCATGAGAGCACTCCTGTATTTCAGTGGGAGAGTAAATTGAGCCAAAGTCAAATGGAGAGTAGGCACTGCTTCCAAGAAAGCCATCTCTATAAGGCCGGGACGTTCTGGGGCCCAGAAGGTCATTGTGTGGCTTCATTTAAAGCAGGGCAACTCTCTAACCCTTGGGTTTTTAAGCCATACTACAGAAAAGCTGAGAGGGCTTCCCTTTGACATGAGAATGTTGTAGAGGGAATATATATACATATGCATATATATATATATATATATATATATATACACACACACACATATATATACACACATATATATATACATATATATATATATACACACTTTTTTTGGGGGGGGTAAACTTTGTTGTTCAGTTGCTAAACCACGTCTGACTCTTTGCAACCACATGGACTGTAGCCCGCCAGGCTCCTCTGTCCGTGGGATTGCCCAGGCAAGAATACTGGAGTGGGTTGCCATTTCCTTCTCCAGGGGATCTTCCCCACCCAGGGATGGAACCAGCCTCTCCTCCACTGGCAGGTGGATTCTTTACCATCGAGACACCCGGAAAGCCCTGTAGGAGGACTGGGTTATAGCCTATATGCCTGCTTCTGGGAAAAGTGAAAGTGGAGTCGCTCAGCCATGTCCGACTCTTTACGACCCCATGGACTGTAGCCCGCCAGGCTCCTCTGTCCATGGGATTTTCCAGGCAACACTGGAGTGGGCTGCCCTTTCCCTCTTCAGATCTCCCCGACCCAGGGACTGAACCTGGGCAGATGCTTCACCGTTTGAGCCTCAGGGACTCACACAGCTAACGCCCCTGCAGGGCTTTTTCAGTCACTGATCTCCCAGCGCCTGGCACCGACCACGAGGGGCTTCCCTGGTGGTCTAGCAGTTAAGACTCCGAGCTTCCACTGCAGGGGGTATGGGTTCGACCCCTGGTTGGGGAACTAAGATGCCAAATACCTCAAGATACAGCAAAAAACAAGCAAAAACTAACCCTGAGACTGGGGAAATACTCTGACCAAGCAGTAGAACACAAACAAAACTGACAGCGTTCTCGCCCTCACTGCAGCCCCCTGGCCGCCCCTCCAGAGGGCCAACTCCAGCTGTCTCTGCACCTCTGATTATGGAGCAACTTCCGGGATGGCCACCGTGCACTCCGTGAGCCTCGCCTTAAAGAGGCCCACAGTCTGAAGGGGGAGCAAGTGGGAAGGAAGACAGCCCTAGACTGGCAGGGGCTCGAAGCCTGATGAATCTCAAGTGTTAGTGGAATGCTGAAGCCCCCCCTTCATGAGAGTGAATTTTGAACTTTTGGAAGAACTGCTGTTTGCAAGACTCTCTGTTCAGACTTCCGGGGCAATGACCTAGTGCTTTCAAGTTAGTGGGGAAGAAAACGGGATCCCTCTCCCGAGACGGATCTAGTGAGGGAGCTGCTCCCGGTGTGGGTTCTTTCGCCACCCCACTTCTGCAATTTCATCTGATGCCAATTCTCATCACTCAAGCAGAGTTCTGTCCTGAAGCTTGTTTTCTCATTACAGAACCAGAGGGACTGGCTTTCCAGAGGGAGAAAGAGTTTTCAGGACGTGGAGGCATGTGTGGTCGACACAGAGGGGTCAGTCCAGACTGCCTCTGTGGCCATGCCTCTGAGGGGGGGGGCACTTTTAGGATCGGGGGTAGCAGCATGGAAAGGGGTACCTGCAGGAAGAATAGGTGTTGCGTGATCTCCTGAACCAGCTCTTCCTCGGCATTCTCAGGATAAAATTTGGCCAGGAAGTGAAAGGTGACTGGCTCTTCCTTTGAGACATCATGATCCAGCACCTGTGGGATCACGGAGCGAAAGGAAAACAAGCTAGGTTGGCCCCTTTCCCTCCCGGGGCCACCATCAAAGAACCTTCTGCAGGGAGTGTATAAACATCCTTCTCCCTTCTAAATTCGTCACATTCCCCAAGGGTTGTGATTCTACAGACAGTTTGAAGCATTCACAAAGCCACCTATAACAGGAGGTGATGTTCACTCACATGGCGTCTCTGAACCAAATGAATCAATTCCCCCACGTGGTGAGTGGAGCTAAGAATATTAAGGCACCAATGTTTTCAAGGCTGCAGAGATAGCTAACAACTAGAAATTTATAAGCTGAGGGTCTTGGGCACCATCCTTTACGGTAGGCCGAAGGTTTTTTAATTTTCCCAAGTCATGGAATCTTCCTTTACTGTTTGGTCTGGCTGCCTACCTCCAGCGTTTAAGTCCACAGTGGAAAGGAGCTTAGAGATGATAAACTAGATCTCTGTGGAATCATCTCATCATTAACTGAGCAACAAGAGGTGAAACCTGTCCATCGGGGCAACCCTGTGTTTCAAGGAACCTTTAGAGAGGCCCCCATGAACTACTTGAGCACAGCCAGTAAACCATGCGGCCTTTAATCTTCTAACAATTCCATCCACCCACTGAAAAGCTTGAGCCATCTGCTCTCCAGAATGAATTTCATCTCAGGACATAAACATGCCATGTGACAGGCTACAAGGCTCCATTAACATGTGTCATAATTTATTTCTTTTGAGCAGCAGGCTCCATGGCTCCTGAGGCCCCCCAATCTAATATCCATTTGGCCGACACTCAGGTACGACTGCAAATTTACTTTGCCAAGAGCCATAAAATGATACTGGTGGTTCTGCTGCCTTTGGTGGGTAACCTTCCAGGCTCCTGCCCAAATTCCTGGCCTCGGTGCCTGAGAAATTAAAAATAAACCTGATCGGGGACGTTCATGATTGTTGGGAATTTCCACGTGAAATTTATAACCGGCAGCCATCCCAATGTGAAGAGCCGGATCTACATACGTAAACACAATTTGAACACTTGGGTTCAGCGTCAAACTGGTGAAAGACAGAAGGCCTGCACTGTTTATCATGCCAAGTAGTAGATCATAAGATGGGGTAAGCAATTGCAGGGGGTAATCTGCGGTAGGAATTCGACACTGACTCACTCTGAGATTCGGGGGTCTTTAGGAGTTACTGACAAATACGTATGGCCCTGCTCTCAGCATCTCCGCGGTTAGGCAGGCAGGTGAGTAGGTGACAGGGTCTCTGTGTGCATATAAGAACCCACGCAGAGGGCAGTTCCCCGAGGCAGTATCCATTTCTGAGCCACATTAGAACTGCTGGGAGCCCAGACGCGTTCACCAGGCCTCAGAGGCCCCAGGAAACACGAGAACAAAAAAGACATTCTTCTTTCACCGTGGGGACCAGGGCACTCTTTATTCCTTAGATCATGGTAATGAGTAAATTGAGTTGGGCCATGGTGTTTCTCAAAAAGACTAAAAAAAAATTCCCTAAAGAACATGAGCCCTGAGAAAATCTTTCAAAGACATAAATTGTGTGTGTGTGGGGGGGAGGCGGGGAGGGAGATAATAGTAATTTTTATTCACAAAGCCTGACTCCTGGCTCAGGCTACTGAACGGCACAAAGCCTGGAGCAATCAGGTGACATCCGATGACAGACCAAGAAGCCAGGAACGGTGGCAGGTCAGTCCTGGGCGACTCTTCGGGCCTGGAGAGCAGAGGAGGGGCCTCCCCAGACCCATGTCCCACGTGACTTCCTCTGCGACCCGCCCCCTCTCTACTGCGCACCGGTAACGTCCCCTGTTGAGCAGCAAGCTAGACACACGCCCAGGGGGAATCCAGAGCCACGCCAGCCCCACCAGTGCTATCGGGGTCCAGGCCCACCTTCTTGTCCATCTTCAGCCAGGCCACGGTGTCCTTGATTGTGTACTGCAGGCCAAAGAACCAGGTTTCGCGAAGCCCCAGGGTCCGGCACACCAAGTCAAACAGGTCCTTCCCCTTCCACTTCATCTGCAAGGGAAGAAACCCACAGGGGAAGCTGGCTGAGCCGGAGTCGCAGTCCGCTCACAGGAAAAACCCTTTCCTCTGTGCCCCCCCACTCTCAGGTTCTGAAAGGTGGGGAACAAGGCTGAGATGGCTGATGAGCACAGAATTCCTAAATAATTGGGAAGCTTCCTACACAAAACCATGAGTGGGAAAATACCAATTAGAGCTTAATGGCTTAATCGCTGCAAAGCATACACAATACCTCCCTTGGACAGTTCCTTTCAGATCTTAATATCCCCAAAGCTGCTAATTTTGGAAAGCTGGTAAATAGCATCCGCATTTAGGAGAGTCGAGCTTCTCCAGTTAACCCGGGGTTAGGTCCCAGGGACATCCATTTCCTTGAGATTTTACTGTCGATCTTTTTAATAACGACTCTGCCCTTTGATAGAAGGCTAGCTTTTAAAAACGTAAAGACAAGTTTTACTAGATATTTTAAAAGCAGTATAGGGGAGGAAGTTATAATCAAAGTCACAAATCAGGAGGAAAAGGCACCATCAGAGACCAGCCAGCAAAATAACAGTCTCCCCCTGTAATGATGTGTAACGGAGGCTGGAGGGGAAGGCGTCCCACCTATAGTCACACAGCAATTTCACAGGAAACCCAGGGGACAAACAGACAGGAATACACTGCTGTGTGCTAATTCCACAGCGTCCCCTTCAGAAGGACCTGAAGCAATGGCTGCTAAACCCTTTTTCTCTGCTCTTCAATCTTATGGCTGGAAAAGCAGGTTCAATATCATAATAGGGGAAGAAAATGCCCAGCAGCTTAGTAAATGTTGCCACCTTGTGGCTCTCCAGTTATATCACCCAGGATGTTCCCACATTACTCCTTAGCAGACCCTCGCCCAGACCCCAGCGGCCCCCAAGTATCAGGTGGACATTCGAATGGACACCCGGGTACACAGATGAGCGTCAGCCATACCGCGGAGACCACAGTCACAGACGGTGGATTCAAATACTACGAGGTCACCAAACACCAGAGAGCAAGGACACCGGCCTCCAGAGGGGCATCTGTTCTTCTCCTGCCCTCAGGAGAGAACTCTCCACCCAAGGTCCCAGCACATTCCAGATGTATGATGAAGAAGCATTGGGGAAAATTTTGGGTTCCGAGACTTCTTATAAAAGAAGGAAAAAAAGGGAAAAACAAGCAAGACCTCTAAGATTCGATTCGTTTCTGCTAAGACCTGACTCTACAGAGGGCTTTTCAAGCAGGATTTTTCTATTTTTAATGTATGTGAGCGGACAGTGTGTTCCCTACAAGGAACTCGACGGGGAAGGCCATCCTGGCCTGTTCGGTCAACATCAAGAGAGCAAAGGAGCAGCCTACATGGAAGGACCCCAAAGGCTGCAGCACAGGGACTTTCCTGTGGTCCAGTGGTTAAGAATCCACCTTGAAGTGCAGGGGGTGTGGTTTCGAGCCCGGTCCGGGAACTAAGATCACGCATGCCACAGAGCAACTGAGCCCGGCCGCCATAGCAAAAGATCCCGCTTGCCGCAACTACGAGCTGATGCAGCCAGATAAAGAAACGCTCCGCAGACAAGGGGTGGAGACGCGGGCTGGCTTCTGTCCCTCACGGGGCCGTTTCTCCAGACATCCCTCTAGCTCTGCCCTGTCCCGCTCTGGGACTTCAGTGGGGCCCCACACCACCCCAGAGGTGGAAGTCTTTACTAGTAATGCTTGCTGGCACATCTGTGTCCCAGCCTGACTCCAGGACAAAGGGCTTTTTAATTCAAGGCAGGTTTTTCTAATTCCTACCGGCAGACTTCACCGAAGAAATGTTATTTTGGAAAACTAGGAGCTTCAGAACACCGATGATCCTCGTCTCTATGTTAAGCCGACACATAGTATATAAATTATAAATGACTACCTTGCTACCAGATAATGTAACGCTTAAGAGCAGACATTAACTTGGAGAAGTGAAACACCCAGCGGCCCAGAAGATCAAGGTAAAGGCTCCCCGTCCGCCGTAACTCACGGCTGCAGCAGGGAGGGCTCTGGCAGGCAGGGGCTGTCTGCTGGGAGGTGTGCTCTGCGTCCTAACTCCCGAGAGGATGCTGACTGATTTCCTGACTTGGGTGCTTAAATCCTCAAACGCAATCTCCTATCAAGGCAGTTTTCCTGTATTCCTTTCTACCTCTTTGTTTCCGAAATGCAAAACTATCTCTGTTGAAGGCAGAGACTGTCTTTGTTCCCATGGGGCTTGAAATGAAGTGTGTGTGTGTGGCGAGGGGTGATTCTCACACCGACTCAATGCCTGTCTTGGATTTTCAACTTCGACTCTAAGAACTGTAGGATGTCAAATGGAAATGAGTCTGAGTCATTAATTACCTACTGCAGACCGGTCCCTTCCTTATATAAATAAGGAGACCTTCCTTGGCAGCCTGCTACAGCAGACACGGGCCGTTTTCTTAATGGTCTAAGGTAGGCAACCCCTCCACCCCATCACCTCTTTTTCTGCTCTGTGGGGTTTCCTTTTGGATTCCTCTCTATCAGCACTCCCCGGCCACCTTTTCCAGTAAGTGACTGGGGTCTTAACACTCTTCTCCCACCTTAAAATAAAATCTGTTCTTGGAAGGGCCCGATATTATTCCTTTATAGCTCAAGGTAAATTAAAGTCTCTGCTTCCTCTTATCTTTTTTTTTTTTTTTGGCTGCACCACGTGGCTCATGGTTTCTCAGCTCTTGGACCTGGGATCAAACCTAGGCCATGGCAGCGGAAGCCCAGAATCCTAACCTAACTGGGCCACCAGCGAAGCCCCTGTCCTCTGAGCTGATCTTTCAGCAGGCACCACAGAGCACATCCTATGTGCCCAACAACATTAGACATGCGGAATGCTGGAGGCATGTTCCCCGCCAAAGACTCAAGCAGGGACCCACGTGGGGAAAAGCTTTAAGTAACAGAGGAGAATTAGTTAAAGGAGAAAAGCAGATACATCTTAAAAGAAACAAATGTCCTGATCTCTACAAAGAAATGCTGGTCATCTGGCAGAAGTGAGACAAGACAGCCTGAACTTGGGGATGTGTGGAGGGGACCTCCCATCAGGCAGATGGATAATGGGGTCGGACCTGCATTCTAGAATGCACACTGACAATATGGTGGAGAACGGGTTGGAGCAAGTGTGAGTCTCTCAGTCGTGTCTGACTCTTTTCAGACCCCATAGACTATAGCCCAGCAGGCTCCTCTGTCCATGGGATTCTCCAAGCAAGAATATTGGAGTGGATCGCCATTCCCTTCTCTGGGGGATCTTCCCGAACCAGGGATCGAACCTGGGTTTCCTGCACTGCAGGCAGAGTCTTTACTGTCTGAGCCACCAGGGAAGCCCAGAGGAGACTGGCATCAAGAAAGCCAGAAGGGAGGACAATTCCCACCTAGAGGAAGGCAAGTGGGAAGGAGAGGAAGGCTGAGAACTGGAGAAGCGTTGAGAGAAACACCTGAATTTCTGGGTTTGAGCATCAGGTGGTTCCAGGAAAGGAGGGCTGGAAGATGGGAGAAGCAGGAGCAGCCAATTTTGAGCGAAACAGATGAGTAATTAAGTTCTAGACAAAGTAAGCTCAACTAAGGTGCCAGAGAAAGCCAGGCAGAGGCGTCCCCAATACATCTGATTCTGTCTCTGCTCTATTTATAAAATAAAGTGTTCTATTCTTAAGTCATTAAGAGTCTCTCTTGGGTTACACCTAACCCCCAGCGTGCTGTTACCTACATGAGGCTGAACTTTTCAACCTGCCTTCCCCCAAAGTTGGCAGGCGGCCTGCTCAGTCCTCCTAATGTGGGTTTCTACTTCTTCACAGGCAAGAATGATTGCTCACAGTTGCTCCCAGCAGTTCTCAGGACACCCTGCAGAAGGGAGGTCTTGGGTTGTGATGGGGCGTCCTTGGACTTGCCAGCACGTGGCCACACCTGCCCCTAGTTCTGTCGCCGGTCCACAGAGCCGGTGGGTGCCTCGGAACAGGAGCGACACAGGTCATCTCTCCACTCCCCACAGCGCCCGCCGAGTGTGTACACACAAGCCGTGGCAAATGATGGCTGTGTGACAGAACACACTTGGCCACTTAAAAAACCCTTGGCTCCAAAAAAAAAGGAAAAGCCCTTGACTCTGGACTTCTCTGGTGGTTAAGACGCCATGCTCCTAGGGCAGTGGACGTGGGTTTGATCCCTGGTTGGGGAACTAAGATCCCACGTGCCCTCTGGCGCGGCCAAAAAAAAAACTTGAGCTCAAAAGTGTAAAGCAAAAACGAACTCCTGTTCATCCACTCCTTCAACAAACATTTAGAGAACACACGTCGTGTCCAAGCACCAGATGAGGTACAGGAGGTTAACGGGGAGCAGAAGACAGTCTCCACTCTCAGAGAATGGGCCCGGAGCGGGAACCTGGCAGGAACGGGTGATCGCTCCTCTCACCCCACACACAGGCCAGCTCCTGGTGTGGCTGTCAGGGCTACCGCACTGTGAGGGCCCACGAGAGGGACATCGGGGCAGGAAGGGACCCTCTACCTGGGAGAGCTGAGAAACTGCATCTGAGCAGATGGAAAAGGAAGCCAAGTGAGGACCGGACTTGGGGAAGGAGGAGTGAGCAGGAAAGTGTGTGACAGGCAGAGGGAAGAGCATACGCGAAGGTCTAGAGGCCAAACAGCTTAGATGGTCCTTGCAGGAAATGACAGTATTGTAGTTGAGTGTTTCTGGGGAACACTTGCAATGCCATACTTTCAACTACCATCTAAAACTAATTCTTCAGTGACTTCCCTGGTGGGCCAGTGGTTAAGACTTCCCCTTCCAGTGCAGAGGGTGTGGGTTTGATCCTTGGTTGGGAGGGTAAGATCCCACATGGCTCGAGGCCGAAAAATTGGAACATGATATTGTAACATAAGTGATATTGTCACAAATTCGATGAAGACTTTAATAAATAAACAAACCAATTCTTTGTCACCTAACCCTGCCTGTCTCGTGAACCACAGAAAGTTATCCGAGAGGCTGTTTTCTGCTTTCTCCCTGCAATGGAACATGACTCGTAACCCATTCTTCATGCACAGGAGAGAAATTAAACCATTACATAAGATGGATGCCTCTGGAGATTCGAGCTTAATTCTTTCCAGGAACCAGCCTCCAAGACAGAGAGAAACCATGGTTATCTAACCTCGGTATGAATCTCCTCAATGCCACCGTGTGACCTTTGGCAAGTTATCCAACTTCCCTGTGCTCTGCAATGGGGATAATGAACAGAACCTGTCTTAGCAGATTGATCTCAGGATTAAGCGCACTGATACATTTTAAAAGCCTGAGAAGGCGCCGCAGTAAATACTCAATAAAAAGGGGTGATTACTCATTCTAACCCCGCCTCTTCTCCTTACATTCGCAAGTGGCATCGTTTAAAGCCTCCCAGTCATGTTCCACTCCACGGGTGATGGATGGCGGATCAGGAAGGGCACCATCAATTCTCATCGCGCTAACCGTGCCATCACTCACTTGACAAACATTTATTGAGCACCCACTACGTCCTCGTCACTGCGCTCGGCCCCAGGGATGAATGAGGGATCCGGGACAAGACGCTGTCCCTGTTCACGGCTGACGGGGAAGACAGGTGAATGGAGGAGGAAAGTGCAACCTGGCAAATGCTCACAGGACAGAGGACTGGGGGGGATACAGCTCAGGACTGGGGGGGATACAGCTCAGGCCTGGGGGTCTGATGGGGAGAGAGGGGCCTCCCAGGGGAGATGCTGGGTCTGAGCTGGGTCTCCAGGTGGTAGTTGGCCCTCTGATACAGGAATGGGGGGGTCGTGCCAGCCGGAGGGAACAGCACGTGTACGGCTCGGGTCCAAGCTGTTGCAAAGGGAAGGAATGTTCTCTGCGTGCTTCTGGTGTCTGAGAGGCAGCGTGGCTGTCCTGTCTGCGTACTGAATGTTCAGTGCAGCACTGAGCGCGTGGCTGCAGGCCCCCCCCTCCCCCCGCCGCCTGCGACAGCTCACGCCCTCCTTGGCCCACCTGGGCCTGGGTTGTTCGTCACTGTTTCCCAGCCTCCCCCCAGCAAGACCTGCCAGGTCTCTAAAGGGCCACGACCAGCTGGATGAGTCTCTTGTTTATTCATTTATTTTAATATTTATTTGGCTGCAGCATGCAAACTCTTAGTTGTGGCATGTAGGGTCTAGTTCTCCGACCAGGGATCAAACCCGGGCCCCCTGCCTTGGGAGTGCCACGTCTTAGCCACTGGGCCATCAGGGAAGTCCCTTATTATTTTATTAAAACATTTCCTCTTCTGACACCTGCTAGAACATAAGTCATTCAGGCTTTGCACTTACAGGCCCTTCTTTTGGGAGGGTTTGCCATTTTTCCCAAACAGATTGCCAGAAAGAGAACAGCTCCTTGGGCTGATGGATGGATTTGCTTGAATCCATCTCTTCCTCCTGAAGGGACGTGTCCCACTGCCTCCCCTCAGCCCAGGGAAGAGGAGGCAGGGGCTCACTTGCAGAAAGAAGAGGGGTGGTAGAGGGAGTGAGGAAGACCATTTGTGGGCAGGAGCAGGGCTCTGGACTCCACCGCGTGTGGGCTCCAGCCTCATCCTTCAGGTGCCGGTGGTGTGCAGGGCAGCTGGCAGGGAGCCAGGGCGCCCGGTGCGTCGTGCTGCGTCCTGGCTGTGCGCTCACATTACCTTAACGGACTGCAGTGCTATTTCCCAGATCCACCCGTACCTCCATCAGAGATGGATGTGTATGAACTTTATAAACAGGACGAAGTGCTGTCAGCTTGTTATTTTTGGTAGGGGCTGAATTTATGAGCTCTACCCAGAGTGAAGTGCTTGTCATTTATCAACCTCGAATGGTTTAAGGAAATAGCGCTAAGCACTTACGGCTCCGTGGCGGAGAACGCAGGGAGTGTAGCACTCCTCCCGCTCTGGGAAGCAACTGGCACCAATAACCTACGGTGCTGATCAGGGTCTGTTAACTGGGGAAACGTTAATACACATCCACGACGTCTTCTTACAATGGGCCGGGTTTAGACTCACAGTCCTAAAACGACCACTTGGTTTCTGGGCTTTGTCAGACATGGAGTCGTCTTTCTCCCACTGCGCTCTTTAATCCCATGTGCTTGCTGGCGACAACCACGCAGGGTGCGTGGAAAGCCAGACACGACACAGGAAGAGGCCATAGACAGAAAAGGGCAAATTTTCCCGAAGAAACAGAACTGAGTCTGACTGCTGTGGGTGAGATGTCTGAGAATTAGAAGACACTCCAGCTTTACAGAAAAGACGCAAGCCTGGAGAAGCTGGCAGAGAGGCGACACCCTGTTTCAAAGATGTCAGGGGACAGGGTGATCAGCCACCCAAGGGAGGCTATTTGACTGGCTGTCTACTGCACAGAAGATGACAGAGAACCAAGGGACCTGGCATTCACTTATCAGGGTTTCTCCTAATTAGCTCACAAGCTGCCCCAGCATTTGCTGTAAAAACTGTCGAAAGGTCGGATCCTTTACAGACAGAGCGATGGAAGGAACAGCACCTCCCAGGGCTCAGGACACGCGTGGCATGTTTGCCATAGTTTCGGGGACGCAGAGCCAGAAGGGCTGTGACCTCTCTCAATGCTCACCCCTAACTGACCTCTGCAGCCACGGCTGCCCTACAAGAACTGATTCAGAGAACAGCTGACAATTTAAGGCGTTGCCGTTCCAGATCCAAACCTAAGTCGACTTTTATGTGTCTGTTTTGAAAAAAAAAAAAAAAAACAGGTGCCAGGGACTTCCCTGCTGGTCTAGTGGTTAAGACTCGGAGCACCCAGTGCAGAGGGCTTGGGTTTGATTCCTGGTCAGGGAACTAGATCCCACACGCTGCAACCAAGAGTTTGCATAAATATTAGAAAAGCCCAGCACCTCCATTTAGCAGATGTACACAGTGGGAAGAGTTATAAAGATGATTTTGCAGCACAGTACTGAATAATGAATTCCATTAAAATCTGTTCTGGTTTGCAGACTTCCCTGGTGGTCCAGCGGTTAAGACTCCATGCTCCCAATGCAGGGGGCATAGGTTTAATCCCTGGTCAGGGAACCAAGACCCCACATGCCATATGGTCTGGCAAAACCAAAAAAAAAACCCCACAAAACAAACACAAACAAACAAACAAACAAAAAAACCCCAAATCACCAGGCTTGTGTCTCATGTCTGTGTTCCCCATCGTGGTGAAGACATATCACTCCTCCTTTTTTCTGAGATGTCTTAAAAAACACTTGATTTTTAGAGATGATTTTGCCCAACTGTAGGCTAATGTGTTTTGAGCCCATCTAAGCTGGGTTTCCCTAGTGGCTCAGTGGTAAAGAATTCACATGCCAATGCCGGAGACTCAAGAGGCCTGGGTTCAGCCCCTGGGTCAGGAAGATCCCCTGGAGGAAGAATTAGCAACCCACTCCAGTATTCTTGCCTGGGAAATCCCATGGACAGAGGAGCCTGGCGGGCTGCAGCACACGGTGTCACAAAAGAGTCAGACATGACTTAGGGACTAAACTACAGCAACAAAGCTAGGCTAGGCTAAGCCATGATTCCCTAGGCTACGTTAACTCAGTGCATCCTCAACTCTGATATTTTCCACTTGTTGTTCAGTCACTGACTCATGTCTGACTCTTTGCAACCCCATGGACTATAGCACGCCAAATTCCTTTGTCCTCCACTATCTCCCAGAGTTTGCTGAAATTCATGTCCTTTGAGTTAGAGATGCTATCTAACCATCTCATCCTCTGCTGTCCCCTTCTCCTTTTGCATTACATCTTTCTAAGCAGCAGGGTCTTTTCCAATGAGTTGGCTAGGACACAGCACTCCTACTCAGCCATTATTTCTGAGGGAAAAGGGGAAACAGGATTTTAGCCAAAAAAGAATCGTATCTCTGCTCCATACCAATCATGACTCCCAAATCCCTTATCTTGATCTGAGCAAAATTACAGAAACCTGAAACCGCCCTTACGCAAAACAAACCTTTCAGCTGTAATCTTGCCCTGTCAGTTTCTGCCATAATCAACCACAGCAAGCAATCTTCCTCTCCCGGTCCTCCGACCATTGCTGTTAATATGGCCAATCTATCTAAATTATTGTTTCAAGGCCCTCCACCAATTACCTCCTCTCTCTTCCAACCAACTGCCCCGCCTTGTGACAAGGCAGCCCGTGTCCTCCCAGCTCAGCACAACCATATGCTTCCATTTTCCCACAGTCAGACCTTTCTCAGGTCCCTTCCTTATCTCATCAGTCCCCTTCCCCAGCATATAACACCAGACACATGAGCTAATAGGCACTTTTGTTGTTTTAGTCTCGAAGTTGTGTCCGACTCTTTTGAGACCGCGTGGACTGTAGCCCACCATGCTCCTCTGTCCGTGGTGTGAAAAAAAAAAAGAATACTGGGATGGGTTGCCATTTCCTTCTCCGGGGTATTTTCCTGGATCAGGGATGGAACCTGTGTCTCCTACATTGCAGGTGGATTCTTTACCACTAAGCCACTTGGGAAATCCAATATGCACTTACATACATGGAAAAATTGGGTTATCTGTCTTTCCCCAAGATTTCTGTCTTTCCCATAGATCATAAAGTCCTTGAAGGCAACAGCTAACACACACACATACACATACACTCTCCCCCTTTCTCTCTCTCTCTCTCTCTCAATCTCCTGGGACCCAAGCAAGTACTGCATAATCGATCTGTGGCCACTTCCCGAACACTTGTGGTTGGTTGATGATGCTGATATGATGATGATGACACCTGGATCAGGCTTCTGAGCAGAACAATCTTCTAGGGAATAACTGCAATGAGGCAAGAATTTATGACACTCCTTATTAAAATTCTAATTGCATAATTGGGCCTGAAGGTATATGTCCCTCCGCCTGCCTCTGGTGACACGTACTGATCGCTCTCTAAAAATACCTTGCCAAGGAAATCTAAATCTCGAAGAGCCAACCAAGAAAAATTTCCTCAGAATAAGAGATCAGTAGGAAACAGATCACATCACCTTGCTGCTGCTGCTGCTGCTGCTAAGTCGTTTCAGTCGTGTCCGACTCTG
>SJYF01000462.1:483089-496790 GCA_006410515.1 Procapra przewalskii
CCCCCACCCTCCGGAATCCTGCTTCTTTTTAGGGAGAAATTCTAATTATTATCGAGGGTTATCGTTGTTGTTCAGTCGCTAAGTCGTGTCGGAGTCTTTGAGACACCCATGGAGGGAGGTGGGTAATAATTGTACCTACCCCACGGGATTATTGAGGCGTATAAAGCTTTAGAACGTAGCTGGTCATTTTAGGTCGAATCCTATGAAATTGCTCTTTTTTGTAGATACTTGCCCCCCCCCCCATGAAAGTATTCTGGGGGAATTCCCTGGCAGTCTAGTGGTTAGGATTATGGGCTTTCACTGTGGGAGTTCAGTACCTGGTCGGGAAACTAATATCCTGCAGGCTGCTGGGGCGTAGCCAAACGAAAGAAGAAAGCATTTTTCATTTCTTACTCTGTGATTTCCAGTTTTGGATCATAAACATATGTTTTACTGTCATCAAGGGTTATATGGATGTGTGTGTGTGTGTGAGAGAGAGAGAGATGGAGGAATACAATTTTCTTTATTTTTAAAAATGTTCAGTTTTAAATGAGACTTAATGGTTGAATACCTGAATGGCTGAACGAAACACATTCCACAGAAGTTAGCCGTTAGCATCACGCCCCCTACAGGTGAAGAAACAGAAAGTCAGCCTGACAGAGTTCCTTGCTGGCTAGTATACACGTAGTGAGAGGCAAAGCTGGGACTCGAACCCAAGCCTGTCCCACCAGAGGCTGCTGGTCTTTTACTCTGCTCTCCTCTGGTTGTTGTTCAGGCACTAAGTCATGTCCAACTCTGCAACCCCAAGGACTGCAGCACACCAGGCTTCCCTGTCCTTCACCATGTCCTGGAGTTTGCTCAAATTCACATCCGTTGAGTCAGTGATGCCATCCAACCATCTCATCCTCTGCTGCCTCCTTCTCCTCCTGCCCTCAACCTTTCCCAGCGTCCGGGTCTTTTCCAGTGAGTTGGCTGTTCGCATCAGGTGGCCAAAGTATTGGTGCTTCAGCATCAGTTTTTCCAATGACTATTCAGGGTCAGTTTCCTTTAGGATGGACTGGTTTGATCTCCTTGCAGTCCAAGGGACTCTCAAGAGTCTTCTCCAGCACCACAGTTCTAAAGCATCAACTCTTCGGCACTCAGCTTGCTTTATGGTCCAACTCTGACATCTGTGCATGACTACTGGAAAAACCACTGGTGGCTTCTAAATTGCCTGTTTCAGCCCTGAGATGGTGAACTGCAGTTCTAGAGCGCTTAGCGGAGGCTGTTGCTGTAACTATACTAATAGCATAAATTTGCTCTTCCCTGTGGGCCCCTGTGGTGCCTGTGAAGAACCCACCAGGCCCCAGGAATCATTGGCTGGCACGCCCGGCAAGGCTTCCAGGCTGCTTTGGGGGAACTTTATGTCCTGCGCCTGCCAACTGCTAGCAAATTTTCCCCACCAAACTGATTGTTTAGGGCACTGTGGGCTTAGCGTGGGAGAGTCTTTATTTTCATTGCTTTGGTTCATCCCTGCAGGTGGGAAAACCAGGCTGGATTCTCCTATAGGCTCCCCATAGGGACGACTAATCAGGGCTTTAACCCAGAGCCAATATTGCTGGCAGAAAATAAGTGACTTTGGGAACCCACTGAGGAGTAGCATGAGGAGGTGGATCAGAGAGCAGGGACTAAAGATGACAGTAATGGCCAGTAATAGCTTATTTTATGAAAGGCTTACTAGGTGCTAAG
The DNA here is from genome assembly GCA_006410515.1 of Procapra przewalskii. Lineage (NCBI taxonomy): Eukaryota > Metazoa > Chordata > Mammalia > Artiodactyla > Bovidae > Procapra > Procapra przewalskii. Next base: position 484,797 of record SJYF01000462.1, read on the forward strand.
CGCTGGGCTAATTGGCCAAACATACCGTTGAAATTCCTGGGGGACCTCCAGGCAGACGTGTGGGTCTGGACCTCAGAAGGGAAGCCAGGGCCATGAGTCAAAATAGATGTGGTAGAATATTATGCTGGCATTAAAAGTGCTGTTCACAAAGAATAAATAGAGACAGTAATACCAGGTAGCAGATAAGGTTTTGAGAAGGAAAAATTTAGGTAGGGCTCGCTAAGAAAGACCTGACATACAGACACCAGTTACTAAATATCTGTTGCATAAATAAGGGAAGGACATGAGGAAATACAGTCTCAAACTATGGGAACAATGTTAATAGCTGCCATATATTTAAGTGCTTACATAAGGTACTTTGCAAAGTGCTATGAATTCTTTACTTCTGATCTTTATCAAAACCCAACTTGGTAGGTATATATCCCTTGTTTATATGTGGGGAAACTGGATAAGGGTGAAATGAAGTAATTTACCCCAAAGCATGATTGGTAGATTTGCAATGTGCATATCAGTTCAGTTCAGTCACTCAGTTGTGTCTGACTGTTTGCAACCCCATGCATTGCAGCATGCCAGGCCTCCCTGTCCATCAGCAACTCCCGGAGTTCACTCAAACTCATGTCCATCAAGTCGGTGATGCCATCCAGCCATCTCATCCTCTGTCATCACCTTCTCCTCCTAACCCCAATCCCTCCCAGCATCAGAGTCTTTTCTACTGAGTCAACTCTTCGCATCAGGTGGCCAAAGTATTGGAGTTTCAGCTTCAATATCAGTCCTTCCAATGAACACCCAGGACTGATCTCCTTTAGGATGCACCGGTTGGGTCTCCTTGTGCATATAGGACTGTTTTAACCCAGATCTCACCTGACTTACGTTTTGTGCCTTCATTCTTCTAGAAGATCAGTGGTGTTCCAGGTGACATCTTTTCCCTCCAGGAGGGCATTTGGCAGCGTCTGGAGATTATTTTTTTGGTTGTGACAACCAGGAAATGCCGAATGTCCCCTATATGGGAAGGTCAAGGCTGTGCGACCTGGGACCTAAGACTTCGGAGGTCATAGCTGGGATGTTCCAACGTGCCTCCTGGAAGCACTGATCCTGGATGAAAGCATCTGCAGATAACAGCTCCTACCTGAATAAGGGTGAGTAAGAGCCTGAGAGGCCTCAGGACCCTTGTAGAGAGCCACCTCAGCAGTGCTCTCTCTCTCTTCATTTTGGGCCTGGGGTCGAAGATCCTTGAGTTTGCCCAGGCTGTCACCTGCAGTGTTGGAAGCAGGAAGAACTGAGTAGGAATTTCTACCTTACCTTGCCCTTGGGCATAATTTAGCTTCTCTGAGCCTCAGTTACCTCATCTGTAAAAATGGGCATAATAATAATATGACATGTTTAAAAGTCTCTCTTAAATGCAAATTAATATTTATTGATTGCCCTCTGTGTCTAACGTGCTGTGCAGCCTTGAAAAGGTCTTTACCATTTCTGGACCTCCATTTTATCCTCACTTAAATTGGGGAGAATAAGGGGACTTACCAGTGGTTCAGTGGTTAAGAATCTGCCTTGCAATGCAGGGGAAGTGGGTTCAGTCCCTGGCTGGGCAACTAAGATCCCACAGGCAACTGAGCCCACACGCCACAGTTTTGAGCCTGTGTCACCTGGAGCCTACATCAGCTAAGACCCAACATAGACAAATAAATAAATTTTTTTTTTAAATGAGGAGAATAGGAAATGGGATTGCAAATAGCAAAGCCTCACAGCACACATAAGTGGAACTTTAACTGGGGTTCATTTTCATATGCGTGCATTTGATTTAATTCTCATGATTATGTGGGTCATTATGCCCATTTGACTGTTAAGAAAACAGAGGGACCTAAAGCTGAGTGATTGGCCAAAAACTACACAACCAAATAGAGAAACAACCTGGATCCCAAACCCAGGTTTTTAGCCTGGGCCCAGGGACTTCCAAGGACAGCGTGCTGCAGGTTACAAGGGGTCCTGTCTACAGCAGGCACGGAAAAGGGACTGCCTAAAATTCATGCTTATGCCTATTCATGCTTAGGCATGTGAGTGTGCTCACCAGCCTGGAAGCTCCCTAAACCCCACCCATACTTTTGGGATTTTTATGGAGGCTTCCTCATGTAGGCATGATCCATTATCAGCTCATTTTCCGGCTTTCTTCCCCTTCCAGGAGGATGTGGGCTGGAAAAGCTAAAAGCTTCATACTTCTAATGATGGCTTAATCTTTCTAGTCTAGCCCCTGTTCAGGGGGCTTCCTTGGTGGCTCAGTGGTAAAGAATCTGCCTGCAATGCAGGAGACCCAGGTTCGATTCCTGGGTGAGGAAGATCCCCTGGAGAAGGAAATGACAACCCACTCCAGTATTCTTGCCTGGAAAACCCCATGTACAGAGGAGCCTGGTGGGCTGCAGTCCATGGGGTCGCAAAGAGTCGGACACGACTGAGCAGCTAAACAACAGCAACCACCCCATGCAGGAGCCCACAAAGCATTGCCTCATTAGAGCAAACGATGTTCCCATCACCCAGGCAGTTCCCAGGGATTTAGAGGCTCTGTGTCAGGAGCCAGGGTCCAAGACCAAACATCTGAACAGGAAGGGCTCCTGGTGTTTTTATCACTTAGGAAATTACAAGAGCTTTAGGAGCTCAGTGCTGGGAACTGGAGGCAGAGACTAAAGATTTTCTGTTATTTCACAGGACACAATTCAACCCATAACATTTCCTTTCTAGGGGTGGGCTCCAGGAGCTATATTTATGCCAGGATATCTGGGGAGGTCCAGGGAAGTCACATTTTTCATGAAGGATGGCTTCTATAAGCTTCACATGATTCAGAATGTTGTATTCAAAAACTCATGTTTCCCCGTAGGAATGAGTGAGAGGGAGCAATAAAATGCACACACACACAGCTCGTGAATCAACAGCCCATCTTACTGTATTTTTGCTTTTGTAAAAAAATTTATTGTTTCTTTGGCTGCACCAGGTCTTAGTTGTGGCACTTGGGATCTTTAGTTACAGCGTGTGGCGTGTAGTATCCAGTTCCCTGACCAGGGACTGAGCACGGGGCCCCTGCACTGGGGGCTCAGAGTCTTAGCCACTGGGCCACCGGCGAAGTCCCCCATAGTTCTGCTCTGTGTCTTTGCAGCATTATCTCTGCCTGTGGACACTGCCCTACATTTACAGCAGCACCTGTCCCAGAGCTGGCTCAGTCTTCTCTGTGGCTGTTCTATCACATCCGATAGCTGCTCCAAAGCATTGATTTGGGGCGTGATTGTCAGCATTGGCATACCTACTTTGTGAGTGATGTTGTTGTTGAACAACATTTTTTATAGCTTTTTAAACTGGGTTTATAATGACAGTGAACAGCAAAATAACAGCTCAGCACACAAAAAGCAGTCGCTGGAGTCCAAAGCGCACTAACAACGTGTGCTTGACTCTGAATTGACACAGAATGCGGTTGTCTCTCAGCTGTAATGGCGCTGCCTGGTGGCAGCAGCGTGAACGCAGTTTATCATTCATTCCACGCTGACAGCCTTGAAATGGTTTGGTATTTAACCAGGGAAAATGTTTTCTTTCTCTGGCATTTGTATGATTTCCAATATGTATACATGGAGTGGCACTTTGATCATGTTTTTATGTGGCACTATGTCAAAGTCCCATAATTCATGTCTGCATATGACTTATCCTGCAGAAAGGCTGGGACTTGCCAGTGTGGCTCGTGTCCGAGCTGAGACATAAAAGCTTTCTTGTCCTGTCGCTCTTGTCTGGGGGTCTCATGACTGGAGGATGCAATTCTAGAGAGCAGTTGGGCCTGGGCATGAAAGCCCATCAATAAGGAGCTGGTGGCACTGCCACAGCTCGCTGCTTTGTCTCTCTGCTCTTCTGTAGCCCACTCCGTGATGATCTATTTGTCCCAGGGAATAGACGATGGCAGGTTTGTCCATATTTTACACTTATGAACCTGCCTGCTCCTTTTTGCTCCATCTGTCTTTGTCCCCGGTTCCTGTCTTTTCATTTCACAGACTGGGCAGCAGGGCTTGGCAACGAGTTATGAAGGTAGATTTCATGAGGACGGCTTTGGGAAAAGAGGGAGGGAGGGAGAGAAAATGGGCCAGCGCCCTGCCAAGAGGGGAGGATGAGCAGGTTCAGGAGAAAGAGATGTCACAGACTCTGGTGGGCGGGTGGGGACCTCAGAGAGGTAGGGGAGGGAGAGACCCTAGGACAGAAAAACGTGATGCCAGGCAGACATGCTCATAGAAGATGGCTTGGACATCTGAGTCCAATCCCAGTAATTAAGCTGGGCCCAGAGCACAACCTAACTGTAGGAGCCAGCCGCCAAGAATCTTTTTTTGTTAAATTAATTTCTGGATGCCCTGGGTCTTCGTTGCTACGTGTGGGCTTTCTCTGCTTGTGGTGAGCGGGTGCTGCCCTCTAGTAGCAGAGCACGGGTTTCTCACTTCGGTGGCTTCTCTTGTTACGGCACGCAGGCCCTAGAGCACATGGGATTCAGTAGTTGTAGTACACGGGCTTAGTTGCTCCTCAGCCTGTGGGATCTTCCCGGACCAGGAAGGGATCAAACCTCTCCATGTCCCCTGCATTGAAAGATAGATTCTTAACCACTGGACCATCAGGGAAGATTCCTCCCCAGAATCTTACGCGTTGGTATTGACATCCTTGTAAGGCCCCCTCCCACACTGAGCAGGGCTGACCTGTGTCACCAAAGAGATATTCAGAAATGAGGAGGTATGATTTCGAAGGTCAGTTCACAAAGTCCTTGAAGGTTCCCTCTTACTCTCTCCTGGATCACTCGGTCTGGGAGAAGTCACCTGCCATGTGGTGAAGACACCCACGCAGCACTTGGAGAGGCCCATGTGGCAAAGAACTGAGGTCGCCGGCCAAGAGCCCCCAACAACCAGCACTGACTTGCTAGGTGTGTGAGTGGCCCACCTCGGAAGCAGATCCCACAGCCTCCATCGGGCCTTCATATGACCACAGCCCAAGCCAACATCTTGACTGCAATGTGGTGAAAAACCCTGAGCCAGAAGAAGCCCAGCCAGCCACTCATTCGTGAATTCCTGACCCATTTGGAACCATGTGAGCTCATAAATGTTCATTGCTTCAACCTGCTAAATTTTGGGATAATTTATTCCACAGTAATTGGAAATGGTCTAATTATATTACTCCTTACTTGCAGAATTGTCTTCCAACATCCATCTGGTTTACTGCCCAGAATACCCAGTCCATGGGGCAGGGACCCATTCCCACCAGGTGCCAAGTTAACAGGCATTGCACGTCACTGAGTGCCACGCAGTCAGCCCCCCTGCCCTGCTCCTTCCAGCAGAGTCAATGGGGTTAGTTAAGTGAGGAAAAGATTCTGGGGGTGGAGTAGATGTGTGAGCCAGGGAGATGGAAAGAGCCACGGTTAGGATAGAGGGGTTTCCTGGGATAGGGGACATTTAGTGTCCAAACGGGGACAGTCTGGGCTGGTCTCCCTGGCTGAGGTGGGAATGGAGGTCTCAAAGCTGCACTTCTAGTGAGCTGGCCAGACTGGTTCCCTTGGCCTGGATATGGAGACTCATCCATCCGATCTGGTCGGGGTGAGCACGTGCTCGTGCTCTTCTGTCCCACTCAAACAGCGGGAGGTGGGAAGATGGTCTTACAAATGCCTAGACTGGGACTTCCCTGGTGGTCCGATGGTTAAGACTCTGTATGCCAGTGCAGGGGCTAAGGCTTTGATCCATGGTCCGGGAGGATTCCACCTGCTCTGGGGCAACTGAGCCCTCTCCCCCTGGAGCCTGTGCTCTGAATCAAGAGGCGTGCCGGCAGTGAGAAGCCCGTGCACCCAACCAGAGAGTAGCACCTGCTCACTGCAGCTGGAGAAGGCCGAGAGCAGCAACAACGGCCCAGTGCAGCCAAAACTGAGCACACTAGAAAGAAATGCCCAGGCCAGCGGAGGAGGCTCTGGGCCAGCCCTCCCTCATTTTCCCCAGCGGAGATGGCCAGGAGCACCAAGAGTTTGGTGAGGACTCTCACTAGACCTGGAGGATAAGCCCTTCCCTGTCCAGGGGTCCTGGCTCCCCATGGCTTGATAACCAAATGGCCAGTTAGTTGCCGTGCAGCCTCTGTTGTCACAGTCCAATGACGGGTCACCACGGCCATCCAATCCACTGATAGAAAAGCACTCCTTGCACAGAGCGAGGAGATGCCGCCACGTCATCTCCACCCTCTGATGACATCCGGTGATGCTGAACAGTCCGAACCCATTCCTTCCTGGAGGCCCTTTCACATACTGTGCACACACTGCTTCCTCTGCCCGAGGCTCTCCTTCCCCTGCTCCCTGCTGGCAGACTCTCTCTGCTGAGCCTTTAAAGTGTTAGGCACTCAGTCATGTCTGACTCTTTGCGACCACATGGATTGTAGCCCGCCCAGCTCCTCTGTCCATGGGATTCTCCAGCAAGAATACTGGAATGGGTTGCCATTCCCTTTTCCAGGGGGTCTTCCCGACCCAGGGATCGAACCTGATCTCCTGCATTGCAGGCAGAGTCTTTAATGTCTGAGCCACCAGGGAAGCCCAGCCTAGGTCCAACATCAGGCCACCTGTGAGGCCGTGAGCTGTCACACCCACCCCTCCACACCTGCCACACTTGGTTCCTCCACCGCAGGACACCAGTGACCTGTTACTTGCTGCACCTCCATCTCCCCATCTGAGCTTTTTCTGAGTGACTGTGTCTGGGAACACGTCAGTCATGGTCCCTTTTGGTTCTTCTGATAACCCAAGGAGCAACTGGGCTCAGCTGTGTGTTAACATAGAGTAACCTTCGGCCTTAGCTGTAAAGCACCAGGGATACAGTATCTTCACTGCATTTATTCTGATAGTTCTGCCTGTGTGTCACAGTTGATTTAGGTTTTTTGTTTATCATGATGATATACAGTATCCTTTTAAAATAAATCCTGCAAAGAATACATATTCATTGTAGCAGCTTCAGAAAACACAAGGGAAAAAAATAGTACAGGCCTCACTTCTTTATAGAAATTATCATTGACCCTCAAAGTCTATATAGAACCTCATATTTTCTCTTTCCCCCTCCCCAATATAAGTCCTCATAGCTCTCCATATTTTTTCATAGCCTGTATCACAATTGGCAAAAAATATTTTTGTGTATATTTTTCACTTTTTCAGCCAATATTTTTAGCATGTCAGGCAAGAGAGGGGAGAAGGGTTAGGTCTAAGGTCTCTGCCCCAGGGGGGGTCGATACCAGTTTGATTTTGTCTCCCCAGCCAGGCCAGGCCTTAAATTCCAAGAGGGCTGGGGGCTTGTCATTCTGGCCACGTTTGGCGTCTCAGGGCTCAGCACATGGTCTAGCCATGTGGACTCAACATTTGCTGAAGGAATCACAAAATTAAAGCCTGCCAGGGCACTCCTCCACCCCAAGCACATCAGGAGGGAACCACCATCAGCCTCAGCCCCAGCAGGTGGACAGTCCCCTGGGGGGTGTGTATGCACATTCTCTGGAAGTTAGTAGGCTCCTGCTCCCCCTCTATGGGTCTGCAGGCCTTCTGCTCCCCCTGAGGTCTGTGACCTGGGGGACCGTGGGCTGGGAGAGGGGTAGTTTGGAAGTTAGGCACAAGACCTGGGCAGAGCAGGAGAAGGGCATGGAGCTCCAGGAGGCCCGGGCAGAGATGGTAGAGGGGGATGGAAAGGGAAAAGGAGATGACAGAGAGAAAGTGTCCCTGCAACCCAGAGCCTTGTCCACCTGTCTTAAGTTGTTAGGGGGTTTGTTCCTTTCAGATTGTGATAAACGGTACCTGTGCCCCACCCTAGCAGGAATGCACAGGCGCACAGAACTGTATACCATTCAAGTGGGGTTACTGACCCTCTGCCACTCACCCTGGAGGTCCCCTTTAAGAACCTATGGTGTAATTGTTCAATGCTCCCATTTTACGGGGTGGAAACTGAGGCCCAGACTGGGCGAAGGGTTTGCTCCAGGCCACAGAGCAAGTCTGTAGCAGAGCTCCAGAGGCTCAAGGACAAGAAACTGGACCTCTGCCCTGCATCTGCGCTGCGGGAAGAGAGGGGACAACGCCCACCTGCCCGGCAGGCGAGGGAGGCGGGCGAGCCGGTGGGGCGGGGCTTACCCGAGTCCCGCCTCCGCTGCCGGGTTCGGGGGCGGGGCCTCCCTCCAACCTGCACCGCTCCAACATGGCTCCGCGTCTGTGCAGCATCTCTGCGGCGGCGCGGCGCCTGCTAGGGGGCCCGGGCTCGGGCCCCCGGGACGTTGCGGCTGTGACTGGGGCGCGGTAAGAACCGGGCTGGGCTTGGGGCAAAGCGGTGCGCCTGGGGGCTGCAAGAGTGAGAGCCAGGGTCTGGGCCTGGGGGATGGGCAGAGACTCGGGCTTGGAGTCTAATGGTTAGAGGCCGAGGGCGAATCTCTAGGCCTGAGGAGGAGGTCTGGGCAAAGAATGGGGGAGGTGGGAAAGATGGGCGCAGGGTCTTTGCCCTGCTGGGTACTTGGCTCTGGGCAGAGACTGAAGGGCAGGGTGAATGGGAGGGTCAGGCCCTGGGCCGTGGGGAGTGGGAACTGGCTGAGGGCGGGAGCAGTGGCCTTTTCCCTGGCCTTTGCGGTGACTGTGAGATGGGCACCCCTGGAGACTTCCACGACAGACAGCTCCTCCCTCGGTTAGTTCTGGGGGTCAGAGGTATGGGGAACAATGGAGATTCCCAAGGGCCATGGCTGCACAGATCCTTGGCTTCCCAACCATAAACAGCACAAGGGGAGCAAAGGAAGCCTGAGAAAGGGTGGGAGTTCCCAAGATCAGTCCCCCTGCCGTCCTGTGGCAGCATCGAGTCTGGACCCAGACCTCCTGACACCCCTGTGGTCCTTGCGCCACAGCTGGTGGCCTTCTGGGGGGGGGGGAGGCTGGTTGGCCCCAGCCCAGAGCCTGGTCTTTAGTTTGGCCCCTCCTCTGGGCCTCCCTGACTGGCCCTGGGCGGCCCCGCCCTCCTCCCGCTGGCGCCCTGTTCTTCCCCCATCTCTGCTCTTCCCACCCTCTACACAGTTGCCTGTCCCTCCCACCGGACCATCACCTCATCTTTCTGTCTCCCCAGCCCTTGGCTCAGGGCTCAGGACAGTGTGTGCTCAGGAACATTTGCCAAAGAGGTGAGAACACCTGTTCCCTGACCTGTGGAAAGGAGGCAAGGGTATGTCCTGCCCAGCAGCCTGGGTGTGAAGCTGTGAGTTCTGTTAGACCTTGTTGTGAGACATTACAGATTGTTGTGCTGTGGGGTCGGGAGGCTGGAGAAGAGGAGCCAGGCACGTACCCTCACCCCGTTGTTCAGTTGCTAAGTTGTGTCCAACTCTGTTGCGACCCCTTGGATTATAGCCCTCCAGGCTCCTTTGTTCATGGGGTTATCCAAGCAAGAGTACTGGAGTGGGTCGCCATTTCCTTCTCCAGCTTCCCCACCTACCCTGTTGTTATTGTTCAGTCTCTAAGTTGTGCACGACTCTGAGACCCCATGGACTGCGGGATGCCAGGCCTCCCTGTCCTTTGCTATCTCCCAGAGTTTGCTCAAACTCATACTCATTGAGTAAGTGATGCCATCCAACCATCTCATTCTCTGTCACCCCCTTCTCCTCCTGCCCCCAATTCTTCCTAGGGTCTTTTCCAGTGAGTCAGCTCTTCACATCAGGCGGCCAAAGTATTGGAGTTTCAGCTTTAGCATCAGTCCTTCCAGTGAATATTCAGGGTTGATTTCCTTTAGGATTGACTGGTTTGATGGCTCAGTAATTGGGGAGAAAGCTCATGACGTGGAGAGAACCTAGAGTTTGCCTGGCACCTACACACCCAACTCAGCCTTTTTCAGTGAGGTGACCTTGCATGAATTATTTGGCCTCTTGAAGTCTCAGATTCCTCATCTGTAAGATGGGGGTGAGAAAGTAGAATGATTTCACAGAGTTGTTGAGGATTAGCAGTTGTGTGTAAAGTACCCAGCGCTTGGTGAACTTGTAACAAATGTTGCCCCTTGCCCAAGCCTATGTCTCAAGCAATGTCTTCATGAATCCCTTATAATGTCAGGGCTGAAGGGGCTTTGGGAAGGTCATGTTCTATGATCCCCTCATTTTCCAAATGAGGAAATCCAAGCTGGGGGCAGGACCTCACTTCTCTAGTCTTACCGAACTGGTTGGTGGTAGAGCCAGAACATCAAGAACAGGAGGATCATAGGCCGTGTAGGCAGCCTGCTGCTCCATAATCTTGGATGAGGTGCTGAACCTCTAGGGCCTTTGGTTTCCTTCTCTCTGAAGTAGGATTGGAGGTCCCTGCCAGGTGTTTTTTGCAGGATTGCTATGAACGTGCTTGGATTCATACTTATCAAGTCTCTCAAGGACTGCTGTGAAGTTACCTGTGCCCTGGTTCCCACCTTGGATACCTGGAAACATCCCCTCCTGCCAACCTCTGTCTGCCCCCATCTCTCTGGAGTCCCTTAGAGGGGCCCTCTGGCCTCTTGAGCTCAGAGTGGGGCTCCTGGGGTCCAATCACAGTGTGGGCTTTGAAGTCAGATGGACCTGGATTGGAATCCTCTTGGCCACTGGTTAATTGTCCTTGCATAAGGCCTGGTACATCTCTGGGCCTTGTTTTTCTCTGTTTTGTTTTTGGTTTTGTTTGTTTTTGAGCCTCATTTTTCTCAAAAACATATTGTGAAGATCAGTTCTCAGCACATAGTACGTGCTCAATATGCAGCAGTCGTTACTGCTACATCAGTAGTCCTGTTGTTAAAAGGACTTTAGTTCTTCCTGTGTGTCTTCTAAAGACATTAGTGTGTGTGTGTGTGTGTGTGTGTGTGTGTGAGTCACTCAGTCGTGTCCAACTCTTTGTGACCCCATAGACTGCAGCCCACCAGGCTCCTCTGTCCATGGAATTTCCAGGCAAGAATACTGGAATGGGTCGTCATTCCCTTCTCAGGGATCTTCCCGACCCAGGGATCGAACCCAGGTCTCCTGCATTGCAGGCAGACTCTCTACTGTCTGAGCCACCAGGGAAGCCTGGAAGCATACTTGCGGAGCAGTACACAGAAGCATGGCCCCTTTCTAAAGCCAGCCGACTCCAGACCGCAGAGTGTTTCAGAATATGCGTCGTGCCGAGCTTCCCAGCGTGTCAGCCCAGGACAGTCCGGAGTGGATTCACGTGGAGTGGCACCAGACCACTGATCCCTGTTGAGAGTGCCATTGTGTCTCTAAAGTTCTCATCTGGGGCAGACATTTGTTGAACAACTCCCAGGCTAAAAGTGTTGTGCTGGGTACCCTAGGGGGTGGAGAATGTCTGCTCCAGGCTGAGGGGGGAATAGGAGAGGTGGGCTTTTTGTTTGTTTTTTGGCCACGTGGCATGTGGGGACTTAGTTACCCACCAGGGATCTAACGCGCACCCCCTGCACTGCTGGAAGTCCCAGGAGAGGTGTTTTTATGGAAGGGGTTGAACTGGTTTTTCTAGGCCTAAGGGGCATTCTTAATATAGTTTAAGATAGCAGAATCTTTGGTGTTTCTGGGATAATTTACTGAGATTACATGAAAAAAGAAAGAAATTGGGACTACCTTAGAGCAGTGATCCTTAAGCCTGAGCGTGCGTCAGAATCCCCTGGCAGACTTGTTAAAACCCAGATTGCTATGCCTGCCCCCGGAAGTTTCTGTTGCAGTGGTTCTGGGTGGAGCTGGAAAAGCTTTAACAAGTTGGCTGCTGCTGCTGCTAAGTCGCTTCAGTTGTGTCCGACTCTGTACGACCCCATAGACGGCTAACAAGTTCTTAGGTGATGCTAATGATAGGGAATCTGGGATTGTTGGTCACCAAATTTAGAAGGGAGGTGGGGGGCTTCCCTGGTGGCTCAGAGGTTAAAAGTGTCTGCCTCCAATGCGGGAGACCCGGGTTCGATCCCTGGGTCGGGAAGATCCCCTGGAGAAGGAAATGGCAATCCACTCCAGTATTCTTGCCTGGAGAATCCCATGGAT
>SJYF01000462.1:509383-521287 GCA_006410515.1 Procapra przewalskii
CGCGTCGGGGCGCCGTGTGGTGAGGAGGGGGCCGGGGCGGGGTGGGGCCGGGCGCGCTGGAACTGGGGAGTGGGCCGCGCGAGGACGTGCCCGGACTCTGGTCTAACCCTGGTGCTCCGCCGTCATTCCCAGGGGACGCGGGCCGCTCGGCGCCGCGGCTTCAGTTTCCTCCTGTAGAGAATGTGGCCGCAGCATCGTCGGGCCCCACAGTGCAGCCTCTAGAAAACGACCCTGAAGGTGGTGGTGCTCGCAGCTCACTTGTTTTATGCGCGTGTCTGTGCCAGGCGCTCTTGACTGTGCTATCGAAGTCAGAATTTCCCACATTTAACGCCTTTCGGGCCCCTTCTCTGTGGAAAATTGCGAATTTTTAACTGAGTCATTTTTTACGTTTAAATTTACTTGGAAAGAAAAATTTTAATCTCTACCACAAATAGAACACTTATTTCACTGTCCTATGCAGGATGTAATGATAAAAAAAGATTAATGTATTGAACATGAAAAAATTAGAGTCCTAAAGATCTGAGATAGAGTCCTTTCCTTAACAAAGGGACGTTGGCATTTGTAGATGTTAAAGGCCAACCAAAGAAATGAGACGTTCTCCGTGAGGCAGTTAGAAGTTTCTAAAGAGAACTGACAGAAATTAACTTTCTCCATAGGTATTCAACATTATTAACCACTCGGGCACCATCTGAAGCCCAGCTCCCAGATCATCTTCATTGCCTTCCCCAGTGCAACGCCTCCAGCTTTAATGTCCACCACCACCCTGGAGGTAGGGACTGCTGTTCTCATTTGATCTATGAGGAAACAGATGCAGAGGAAAAGGAAGTGACTTGTCCCAGAACTCATAGAGATAGAGGAGCTGAGACTCCCAACTTAGGGCTTCTGTGACTGGACTCTCTGGAGATCTTGGCTCCCCCTTTAAGTGTTGGTGACAGATTTACTGGGATTGGGAGGATAGGGCTTCCCACCTCAGGGGTCTCTGGTGACAGTCAGTAGAGGTAGCAGAGTGAGGATGCTTTGTGATGCTAGAGCCCCATGAAATGTCCATTCTGTTCTTTTAAATTTTCGGGCCAACCAGAAAGTTGAGGGCATCACCAGATGACCTGGTAGGAAGACAACAAGACACAATAATGTATCAAGAGCACTGCTGTGGCATGGGGTGGATCCAAGCTTTAGCAGACTAGCTGTGTGATCTTGGGCAAGTCATTCACCTTCCTGACCCTCAGTGTTCTCACCTGTAAATGGGATGCTCGTTCGTATCTGAGAGAATGGCCCTTGTTCATATCTGAGAGAGTCCTTGTTTTAAGAACCAAATGAGAACGCACCCTTAAAGTGCTTAGCTGAAGGTCCAGAACACAACGATCAGTCAGTAGTACTGGGGAAAGGCTTCCGTGCCTGGCTGAGGAGTTTGGTCAGTGGGGTGGCGGTGTTGGTGCCTTTAAAGGAGGTGGAGATGAGGAAGATGAATTCATTTTGAACAGACTGAGGGATGATTCCCCTTTTTACAGAGCTTTGGAGGGTTGATGACTTTTCTTGATTTACCGAGAGTATAAGCGGCCAGAACTGCTAGACAGACTTCAGTATTCTGACTCCAGGAAAATCTCCGATTACAACTCCAGAAAAGCTTGAAAGCTTTCTCTTAACAGGTCTCTGCTGTTCCCTCCTGACTTGACCAAACAACCATGTCGTCAGAATCAAGCAAAAAACGAAAGCCCAAAGTGATCCGAAGTGATGGAGCTCCAGCTGAAGGGAAGCGTACTCGTTCTGACACTGAGCAGGTGAGATCAGCCGGGGCTGCTGTGCTGCTGAGAAATTTGCAACTTGGGGCCAAGCACCTGGCTGTGGGTTTGCAGCAGCTGAGGGTCATGGGCACAACCTCCCAGGTGGCCTCTGCTTGACCATGTTCCTGGAATTCCCTTGGCTCTTCAAGACTTAAGTATCCATGTCAGATTTGGCTACAGTATCCCAAGAACCAACAAGCGTATATTAGACATGATTAGTGGTTGGACAGAGAATGAGCATTCTAGTGTACTGTGCGTCTCCAGCTTTCCTGATGGTCGGATGAAGACAGTCCATCCGCAGCATGCCCCTAAGGCTTTGGAGATGTGCAGTCCTCGTCTGCTCCTGAGATGGTACCAGAACCATGTCCCCGAAGAACCTCTTTTATGGCCTGAGTGCTCTCGTGGTCAGCAGGGTTCTTCTTTTGCTATCCTTGAATATCCTTCTTTCTCTATCCTTGAATCTGTCAAGCTGATTTATGACTTAACTAATTTTTTCTTTTCCGTTATGATTTATTACAGGATGTTAAATATAGTTTCCTGTGCTATACAGTAGCACCTTCTTGTTTTATCCATTCTATGTGTAATAGTTTGTATCTCCTAATCCCAATCCATCTTTCGCTGTGGCAACACAAATCTGTTCTCTGTGTCTGTAAATTGTAAGTTCTTTTGTGTCGTATTTTAGATTCCATACATAAGTGATACCATATGGTACTTGTCTTTTTCTGACCTGCTTCACTGGGCATGACAATCTCTAGGTCCATCCTGGTTGCTGCCGACCTACATTCTTTCTTAAGCTGGGTACTGTTTCATTGTGTGTGAGTATATGTATGTGTGTATATGTGTGTGTGCATGCATGCTCGCTTAGTCATGGCCAACTCTTTGCAACCATAGACTGTATCCCGCCAGGCTCCTCTGTCTGTGGGATTCTCCAGGCAGAAATACTGCAGTGGGTAGCCATTCCCTCGCCAGATCTTCCCAGGTCTCCTGAAGTGCAGGGAGATTCTTTACTGTCTGAGCCACCAGGGAAGCCAATGTATATGTGTATGTATGTATATGTGTGTGCGTGTGTATAAACACACACCACATCTTCTTTATCCATTCATCTGTTGATGGACTCTTAGGTTGCCTCCATGTCTTGACATTGTAAATAGTGCTGCTATGAGCATTGAAGTGCATGTCTCTTTTCTAGTTAAGAGTTTTGTCCCTATACAAGCCCAGAAGTAGGGTTGCTGGATCATATGGTGACCCTATTTTTAGTTTTTTGAGGACCCTCCATACTGTTTTCCGTAGCGGCCGCACTAGATCACATTCCATCAACAGTATAGGAGGAGTCCCTTTTCTCCACACTCTGGCATTTCTCACTTGTGGACCTTTTAAGGATGTCTGTTACGACCCGTGTGAGGTCATACTTCACTGTAGTTTTCATGTGCATTTCTCTGATAATTAGCAGTGTTGAGCATCTTTTCACGTGCCTATTGGAGAAATCTCTGTGCAAGTCTTCTGCCCATTTTTTGATTGGGTCTTTTGTTGTTGTTCCTGAGTTGTATGAGCCAATATATAGTTTGGAAACTAAGCCTTTGTTGATTGCAGTGTTTGCAGATGTTTTCTCCCAGTCCATAGGTTGTGTGACTTAACTATATTGATTGATTGTGGGTTTTTTAAAACTAGAGTAAAACATACCAGCTTCAGTTTATTTATTTTTTTATTTTACAATACTGTATTGGTTTCGCCATACATCAACGTGAATCTGCCACAGGTGTACACATGTTCCCAATCCTGAACCCCCTCCCACCTCCCTCCCCATACTATCTCTCTGTGTCATCCCGGTGCACCAGCCCCAAGCATCCTGTATCCTGCATCGAACCTAGACTGGCGATTCATTTCTTATATGATATTATACATGTTTCAATGCCATTCTCCCACGAGCTTCAGTTTAAATAGAAGATGATGCTTTCTTCAGATTTAGGAAATTAAAATTAATTAAGACTTTATCCTTTGGGAGGCATTGATTCCGATTCACTGTTTTTTTAATAATTAAATCGAAGTATAATTGACATATAACATATCAATTTTAAGTGTACAACATAATGATATTTGTATGTTTTGTGAAATGATTGCCAAAATGTCTAGTTAATATCCATCATGTTACATAGTTACAATTTTTTTTTTCTTATGATGAGAACTTTTAAGATCTACTCTCAGCAACTTTCAAACAAAGATGCAATATTTTTAACTGTTGAAAGAGAGGTGTTTATTTATTCCAAAGGCTGGGAGACCAATTAGGATATTTCAGTTGCTGCTAAAGCTTGATTCAACCATCCAAACACCCATCAGAAGGAATTTGGTTAAATGAATTGTGGTTCATCTGTGTGTAGCCATTTTAATGGAGATCTGTACTTATTGTGATGGAAATTGCACTAAATAGCATGAACAGTATGATCCCATTTTATTTTGATGCACTTATCCACAGTATTAACAATGAGTTATTTCAGGCTGGGAGGTGAGATTATAGGCAGTTATTCATTTTGGTTTTGATACTCTTCACTTTGTTCTGAATCTCTCAACACCAAGCATGCATTACTTAACAATCAGAAAGAGGAAAAGAAGAAAGAAAAGCATTTGATTTGAGAACCAGATTCTTTAGAGACCTGATTTGGGGGGCTTCATAATCACTGATCTCAGCTAAGTGTCCCTTGTTCCACTGGAGAGACTTCTCCTCCCCACACCACAAGGCCTGATCCTTGCCTCCACAGGAAGGCAAATACTACAGTGAGGAGGCTGAGGTGGACCTGCGGGACCCTGGCAGAGACTATGAGCTGTACAAGTACACGTGCCAGGAGCTGCAGAGGCTCATGGCTGAGATTCAGGACCTGAAGAGCAGGGGCGGCAAGGACGCGGTAAGCAGCGGCCGTGGGCGGACGTGGGTCTGCGCGGGTGGATCTAGTTTGCCCCTGTCACAGCCCTTCCTGATTTTGGTCTTGTGTCCTTCCATCATCGGGATTAGACCCTGAGGGCTCTAGAAATCTGCCTATTAGTTTATTGTAACATCACTGAACGGTCACCAACAACAGTCATGAAAGTGTAGGATTAATCATTTTTTTTCCATAACTATAATTTGATAATCCATTGAAACGATTTATTCAGTGCTGGGCATTTTGCTAGGTGTGGAGAAAATGAATAATACCGTCAGTCACCCTTGCAGATATAAGACCAGATATATACAAGTAATTCGTAGACTCCAAAAACTGTTAATATTAAATTTTTTAAAAAAAACAGGTTTCAGGGCAGAGAAACAAAACAGTGTGACTGAAAACTCTATGGGTAAGAAGTTCAAAACAATCCATAGTTTTTCAGGAATCTCACCTATTTGTGCTTATCCTGGCCAATATTGTTAAGATTACTACAGCCTATCTGTTGGACTGTAGTCAAGTTTTACAGCTATAGTCTACTATTTTTGCTCAAATTAATTCTGTAGCGTTTATAGAGGTCACGTTCTGTGGCGTGCGGTGGTGCTGTTTGGATCTCGGTACATTATGTAGAGACAGCTTTGCTTTGTGCTTTGGCTGCATTTGTCCATCTTTGATTCCTGTTACTTTGGTCCAAGCAGAAATTTATTTTTTTTTTTTAGGCCTGGGAACCGTAAGCATTTCCCTTAAACAGTCATTCTTCCATCTCCCCATGACACTTTTCATGGTTCTGAGCTCCTTCCAGTGTCTGGTCTTAACCCTAGATGAGGTTGTGTCAGCAGTGAGGGGCTGAAGGAAGCTGAGCCAGCTCTATTTGTCAAGGTCTTTATCAGTTTTCTCGGCCAGCAGGCGGTTGAGATAGAAGATCGGAGGATCCAGAGCTGTGTGCATTTCATGACTCTAAAGAAGCTTAATCGATTAGCCCACATCAGGTTGAAGAAAGGAAGAGATCAGACCCATGAGGTAGGAGCTGAGAGATGTAACTCTGCTCTTCCTCCCTCTCACCCCCTCCCTAATCCCCTTTCCCTTTTTCTGAGTTTGCAGCCTGCTGTGCTTTGCCCTGCCCCACCCCGCCTTGTCCCACTCCTCTCTGACCTTGTCCTCCTTGCAGGCCAAGCAGAAAGTGGACGCCTATCACCTGCAGCTCCAGAACCTGTTGTATGAGGTGATGCACCTGCAGAAGGAGATCACCAAGTGTCTGGAGTTTAAGTGAGTTTTGGAGCATGGGCTTTGGCACGGCGATCTGCTGGTAAACTGCCTTTTCCTCCGTAGCTCAGTATGAGCCAGTTTCTTTAAAAAGGAGTCAGATGTGCTTGGAGATCAGAGGATCTGGGGAGAGGATGAATAAATCACTTTTGAATGGGAAAATCAGAAGCAGCAGTTCCAGGCTGCACAAAGGACCTCAGAAGCCTGTCTGACCCTTTGGAGTTTTTAGCTCTGACCCTGGCGAAAAGCACTTGTCTCTCCCCAGTAGGGAGAGTCTTCACATTAGCAGTCTGATTCCTGTATGTGAGCAGCTCACTTCCAGTTACATCTTTTTAACCTTTTGGCCCAGCTTTTCCCTCTGAAGTTCTAGCAGTTCATTTTTGCAAATGGACTTCATTCTTTGGAACCTGAACCCCTTGTTGTCCAGCTGCCTCTAGGTGAACAAACCAGTTTGTCAGTATCCTTCTTAAACTGTGATGCCTCTTGACAAGTCCAAGGTGAAAGATCAGAAAGAGGAAGGAACAGACAGAATAAGAGAGGGGAGCATGTTCATGCTTGGCCAGACCTGTTTGTGTAAACTGAAAGGAGTCAGGTTTCATTTGTAATAAACTTGAGATGAGGGAGACTATGTTAGATGTTCAGTCGCTAAGTTGTGTCTGATTCTCTGCAAACCTTTGGACTACAGCATACCAGGCTTCCCTGTTTGCTCACACTGATGTCCATTGAGTCAGTGATGTCATCCAGCCATCTCACGTTAGACATTGGGTCTGGTGTGTGCTAATTTTTGAGAGGCATCTTTCTCTGCTCCACAAATTCATCACATAATTATGCTGAAATACAGAAGTAAAATTCACATCAGGTAACTGAGTTAACAGTGTTGTAAAGTTGTCAGTTTCTTGGTTTTGACTATCATGCTTAGATAAGATATTATCATTAAGGAAACCTGGGAGAAGGGTACATGGAGGAAATAAACTCTTAGTTTAAGATTCACAAGAAGTTTTAAAAATATTACTATTTTAAAATAAGAAAGGTATAAAAGCACCAAGGGTATGATGCTCCACCTGTTACTGTTGTTCAGATGAAAGCCAACAAACGCAGAATGCAGCCGAATGCAATCTTGTGGTGAAGCGGTGGCCATGTGGAAGGACCAGGGACCCTGGACAGCATGGGTTCCCCTCCCGACTCTGCCACTCCTTAGCTGTGTGGCCTTAGGCAAGCTGCTTACTGATGGTAGCCTCCATTTCATTTGAAAAATGGAAGTAACGATTCCTGTCTCAGTTATTGTAAGAATTAAGTGAGATAAGGATGGTATTTCCAGTAGTCATGCATGGATGGATGTGAGTGTTGGACTATAAAGAAAGCTGAGTGCCGAAGAATTGATGTCTTTGAACTGTAGTGTTGGAGAAAAGTCTTGAGAGTCCCTTGAACTGCAAGGAGATCAAACCAGTACATCTTAAAGGAAATCAGTCCTGAATATTCATTGGAAGGATGCTGAAGCTGAAATTTCAGTACTTTGGCCACCTAATGTGAAGAACTGACTCCTTGGGAAAGATACTGATGCTGGGAAAGGTTGAAGACAGGAAAAGAAGGGGATGACAGAGGATAAGATAGTTGGATGGCGTCACCGACTCAGTGGACGTGTGTTTGAATAAGCTCTAGGGGTTGGTGATGGACAGGGAAGCCTGGCGTGCTGCAGTCCGTGGGGTCGCAAAGAGCTGGACACAACTGAGCAGTTGAACTGAACTGAAGGATGGTATACAGTGGGTGCATAATACATGGCAGCTCCTGTTATTACTGCCATACAACCTGAGCGCTACTGTGTTCATGTAACAAAAAGAATTGCGTTTTTTTAATACACATGTGCTACTATACATGTAATAGTTAAAGCCTCTAGACCTTTTCGTATCAGTCCTGCCATGTTGACTCTTCCTCATGCTAAGCTTAGATAGTTAATAATTTAAACTTAAATGTAGACTCCTATGTTTATTCCTGCTAAATTGCATTTCTTGGTTTGAACCTGACATTCTAGGCCTAGGCCATGATGGGTTGTTTTTTTTTTTAATTCATTTTCCTTATGACCATGAATACATTGTTTGCTAAGTAATTTTCTTTTTATTTATATAATTATAATTGTGCTGGGTCTTTGTTGCTGCACAGGCTTTTCTCTAGTTGTAGCAAGTGAGGGCTACTCTGTAATTGCAGTAGGCGGGCTTCTTATTGTGGAGGCTTCTGCTGTTGCTGAGCATGGGTTCCGGGGTGCCCAGACTCAGTAATTCTAGCTCGCTGGCTCTAGAGAGCATGGGCTTAGTTGCCCCACAGCCTGTGGGATCTTCCCAAATCAAGGATTGCACCCATGTCTCCTACATTACCAGGCAGATTCTTTACCACTGAGCCACCAGGGAAGCCCAACTATGATGTTTTTATTTGATTCTTGAATCTCTTAGCTCTCTTGCAGAGCATGGAGAGGTCTGTATATTTCATAAGCCTACTTTCTAAGTCTTTAGTTAAATCACGGGTATAAAGCTGGGGCACCGTGGGTAAGGTCCTATGGCATGTCACCAACTACCTCTCTTCACCCCAAAATACCTACTAATGAGCATTTGCTGAGAAGCTTGGATTCCAGGCTCCTGAGTGGCTGTAGACCAGGCCAGAGTACACATACCTGGGGGGAACTGGGGGCCTGCTTGAGCCAGCGTTTCTGAGAACAGCAGCTTGACTTTGAGTTTTTGACTGCAGGTCAAAGCATGAAGAAATCGATCTGGTCAGCTTAGAAGAGTTTTATAAGGAGGCTCCTCCAGATATCAGCAAGGCAGAAGTCACTATGGGCGACCCTCACCAGCAAACCCTTGCACGTCTAGACTGGGAGCTGGAGCAGCGGAAAAGGTAGCGTTTCCTCCTTCCTGACCTGTTCACCTGTACAGACACGAACCTACATCCACCAGGGCCAGCGCTTTGTCCTGTCTCAGGGTCAATGGCAAAGCACAGTGGGACCAGCAGAATGGCCTCTAAGACCAGATCGCGCTTTTTTATTAAGTCACACTTCACATTTCACACTTGACCAGCTGTACCGTAAGTGGGGTTGGAATTGCTTAAGGCTGTTACAAGAAAGTTGAGGTAACCTTTCCTTGAAAATTGTAATGCCTAAGACTTAAATACCTTTTGCACTATAAATTTAATTTTTTTTTTGCCTTTTCCCCCCACCCATAAGCATATTCAGATGGTATTGCAAAGCTTTGCAAATGTTATTTCAGAAGGCTATACAGCATTCCATTGTAAATTGTCACATAATTGTTTCTGTAGTGAATTGGACTTTTAAGTTGTTTGCATTTTTTTGCTATTGTAAATAATACATTGAGGCACCCCTTTACATATAAATTTTTTTGTACTAATAAAGAGCTTTTCTTTATTAAGTGTAAATAGAATGTCTATACTTTGTAATTTAATCAAGATTTTTCTTAGGATATGGTATGTATGTACGTTTTTCACCCTAGATGTTTTATGATTGTATCCCTTCCACCATGGTGACTTTTTCCTCTTTCCATGTGTACAGGAATTTGGGGGCTTTTTGGGTGGCACATTTGCTTTGTTTTCTGTCAGAAAAGGTGGTGTTTTTAATCCCTTGCATTTTTCTGTTGTTGAGTGTGTTTTGTGCCTTTGGTCTACATTATGGATTTATTAAATACAGAGCCTGGATCTTAGGGAATTGGTTTCAGCTTTTTAGCACACGGGACAGACCTATCACACCCCTTTCTAGTATGTAGCCTGCCCTTGGCTAAGCCACGAGAGTTCCATTCCTGTGGCTCTGGCCTAGAATCCATCACCACTCAGGCCAGTCTGTGGGCCTCATTCAGGTTCTGTAGCTGCTGGGTCCGTATGTTTGTGAAAGTTTTGGGTCTAGCCTCTGAGGCAAAACATGGAACAGGAGGTGACATGGGAATATTCCTTAGTGGTTAGGAGCCTGGCCTCTGGAGCAGACAGGCCTGGATTCAGAGCCCAGCTCTGTGCTTGCTCTTAGCTGGATGACCTTGGACAAGTTACCCACCTGCCTGAGCCTCAGTTTCCTCCTTCAGGGATAAGGAAGGTCCCCATCATCCAGCGATTTTATAAAGGATTAAATGCCATAATGGTTATAAAGAGTTCTCCAAAGTTCCTGGCACATAGTAAACGCTAGGTAAACATTAGCAGTTCATCATGACTGCAGTGATTAGGTAGAGTCTGGCGGTGAACAGGTGTGTTGAGGTGTCCCTGGGGAGCATCCCAGGACAGTGCTCTGTCTTCCCTCAACAGGCTGGCGGAGAAGTACCGAGAGTGCCTGTCCAACAAGGAGAAGATCCTCAAGGAGATTGAGGTGAAGAAGGAGTACCTGAGCAGCCTCCAGCCTCGTCTCAACAGCATCATGCAGGTGAGAGCCTCCCCACAGCCCGCCACCGCCTTGGCTCTTACTTGGCCTTCACCACCCGGTGACCTCAGGCCACCAGCAGCCACATCGTCCTGTGGGTTTTGTCGGGTCGGGGAGCCTAGAGCACAGTGCGAGGATGGTCCCGTCTGCAGGCGCACAGCTGGCCTAGTAAGGTGGTGTCCTTTGTGGAGGAAGTGCGGGCGGGATGGGCTCAGGAACGCATGTACACGTTTACCTGGGTATTTTCACCCAGCGCCTCTTTCGAGTAAAACACTGTCACAGACTGTAAGCCGAGTTTACCGTCGCATGACCTCCACCAGCCTGCAGTCTGCGAGGACCTATGCTTATGGATGCTAGGTCCCCTGACTGTACCTCAGGGGCTAACTGCTTGGTAGAGCTCTCGCTCTGAAAAGAACTTCACTAGTATTGAAAGCCATCAGGTACCTCAGGAGGGAAAGTCCCCACTTTTTACCTGTAAAATGCAATGCCTTTCTTTGTAGGTGACCTTATTTTTGTTTGTGAAGTCAGATTTGATTTAAATCTTTATAGTTTAATAAAGCAGGATATATGGCTAATAGGGAGGAACTTTGTAAAAGGACTCTAGAGAAATTAAAAATTCACTTTTGTAGAATTTGGCAAGATCTGTGTTTCCTCTCTTCAACTCTAGGTATAGAATTAACAGATACTCATATAGGACAGAAGTCAGAAACTTAAAGTTTTAGTTGTACTTAAATTTTTCCTATTAACTGGAAGCACTCCAAATGCTCCTAAATAGGGTGTAGGGTAAATTTTCTTGTATGGTTCAGTCTTAACAGTTGTGATGAAAGTGTGAAACAGCCTGCTACTGACAGAGTAACTAGACAGAAAGATCTGTTAAATTATGAAACAAAAAAATGCAAGTTGTAGAACATGTGGTGTAATCTCATGTGTACACACGCCTTCATTTACAGAGTATTGAATGGATGTGTATGTGTGTGAAGTCATCTGTGTGCTTAGAAAAGGATGTTTTCACACCAGACCATTAATGTTTACCTTTGGTGGCTGGGAACTGGGAACTTTTGCCTTATAAACTTGAATACAACCTTTTAAAAAAGAAGTACTCATATTACTTAAAAAAAATAATTTTACATAAAACCATACAGCTTGTAAATGGACATGCAGGTCAATGAATTTTCACCGTGTGCACATTTGTGAATACATCTGTGTAATCAACACTCTGAATTGAGAAGAACATTACCAGTTTTCCAGAAATTACTTTATTCCCCTCACAGTCTGGGGAGACAGAGACTACCACTGTGTATATCATGGCATATATCTCCATTCATCATTTAGAGCTTTCATTCCTCAGGTGTTTGTGTAGAAGTTTACACACTTGACATTTAGGTACTTGACGTTTTCCTGAAGCTAGGGGAATTGGTATCTTTTTTTTTTCCTTTAAAAAAAAAATTGGAATATAATTGTTTTATAATGTTGTGTTAGTTTCTGCTGTACAACGTGAATCGGGTATACATATACACATATCACCTCCCTCACGAGTCTCCCTCCCACCCAT
>SJYF01000462.1:527257-552466 GCA_006410515.1 Procapra przewalskii
CCCCCACCAGCCTCTGCACGTGCAGTCGCCTGCTCCTTAACGTCCATTGTTTTTACCAAATTCAGTCATCCTGAGCCACTTTATGGTGGAAATTTGTCAGAATTTGATCATTCCATCAGGTTTTGTCAATTTCAAGTCCTACTCTTGTGCAGTTTAACTGTTTAACTTGGTTGATTCAGTATATTAGTATCAGTCACTAAATATTGGCTAAAAGAGTGACAGTTACTGATTTTATAGCTAGTTCTCTGTAGCAGCCAAGGGGACAGACACCCTTGGGGGTGGGGGTGATGCAGGGAGACTCTGGCAGGCCAGAGCAGTGCAGAGCCACAAACTGCCACTCTACTGGGCCGAGTTCCCAGAGGCCTGCCGGGCTCAGAGCAGCAGTATCGGCCGTCTGCCTGAGTTGCTCCTGATGCTGTCCCTAGAAGATGAAGGGGAGCTCCCACGGATGAAGGGAAAGATTGGGTCCTGTTGTCCTTTATGATCAGATTACTCCATTCTCTGCCTGTGCTGTCTCTTCTCTGATCGTCACTCTCAATTACATGTTTAACCGTTGTGAGTAGGTGGCGTTGGCATCACCGTGTCTTTCTGCTTACAGCACTAGGTCACCTTGTCTCCAGTCTGTGTGATGAATCTTTTCTGGGAATATTCAAGGGGAGCTCTTTCTGTGTCAGCATGAGATGAAGTGAAGTGTGAGATAGGCAGAGCGTCAGAGCTGCACACTGGATCTCTTTGGGGTAGAAGAACTCTTTTCTGCTCCTGTGAAAGTTCTGAGTGTTCCTGTTTCTGGTGTCACAGGGTTTGCCCCCTTGAAAGGCTCTGGTCACTGTATACTTCTTGAAGGGATAGGTTTCTTTAGAAATTGGTGGTTAAAGGACTGCCTTGGTGGTCCAGTGGTTAAGACTCCATGCTTTCAAGGCAAGGGCCGCTGTTCCTCAACCAGAGATGGGATCTGCACCGAAAGCAAACAACAAAAAAAACGGCGATTAAGAATATTACTGTCTCTGATGGAACAGTGTAAATCCTGGCTCCAGCGCTTACTAGCAGGGTCAGCTTGGGCTTGCCGTATCTTTCAAAGCCTCGAGTTTCTCCTCCATAGAATGGAAATGCTAATCCTCCCTACTTCAAAGGGTTGTGAGGATCTGATGACCTCAGGCATATACAGGGTCTGGTCTGCAAGAAGCATTCAGTAAATGGCTTTTCTCATCAGTGGGAGAGGGCGTTACCACCCCCAGATGGCCACGTCTGCATCGAGCCAAGGGCTTGGCCAGTGTTCTCACTGCAGTCTTTTCCCTCCTTCAGTGACTTGCTGTCTCCTGACTCAGTCCTGAGCTGCTTGTACCCTGGGGATCATGGAAAGAAGACTCCAAATCCAGCCAATCAGTATCAATTTGATAAAGTTGGGTGAGTCAGCAACCTTTCCTCCTCTTCTGGCCTGTCCACTTCAGAGTTTCTCCGCTGACTCCAACCCAAAGCAGGAGAGCTGTTAGGACCAGAGACCTTCGGGGGTTGGGGTAGGGGGTGGAGAGATGGTGGGGCCGGAGGGAGTGCTCCATCCAGAGAAGGGGACACCTGTCCTTTCTTGTTTATGAGGCCCTGGAGAAGGGTGGGGAAGGGTGGAAGGGCCAAAACTCTGAGAGTGTAGTAAGAGATGTGTTTAACGTTTTAGTTCTCTTGATGATTAAAATTTAGAAAATACTTTATAAATTGCCAGACTGATGAAAAGATAAGTACACTGCCTTTTTATTGAGATTTGCTAATGAGTTGAAGGCTGCCAGGGAAAAAGAAAATTGGCTCTGGGAGAGAGAAAATTCACAGCAGGGAACTGATGAACTTGAGAGACCTTGCTGGCGGCCTGGCCGTGAGTGCACTGAGCCTGCGGGACCATTTTGTGTAGGGGAGATGAAAGGGTGGGATGAGGCATATTACCCTGGGACCACTGCAGAAGTGACTTCTAAACTCATTGCATTCTGTTGTTTTCTGCAGCATCCTGACTCTGAGGGACTACGTACTTGACCTCGGTCACCCCTACTTGTGGGTGCAGAAGCTGGGTGGCCTTCACTTCCCCAAAGAGCAGCCTCAGGTGTGTCCACTGATTGAGTCCCATTGGCTGAGGAGCCCTGTTCCTCTCCTCCTCTGCAGACTCCGGAAGGGCTTCTGATGCCTCTGGGGCTTTAAACTAGCAGGATGCCAGCCAGCCCTCTGGGCTGTGACGCAACCTCCCTTCTCTCTAAAGTGTCCAAGGCCTCCAGGTGTTTAGGTGTCTTTTGCTTTCACCCTGAGCCTATTACTGTCCCCAGGTCAAAGTAACTTGGATCCTTGCCCTGCGTGTCCCATGGCTCCCGGTGCTGCTACCCCTTGGTCTTATGTACTAAGGTGCCAGAAATGAACCCCAGGGCAACTGGCACCTCAGCAAAAGCCTTCCTTTCCCCCAGCCTCTCAAGATCCCAGCAGCTTGAATCATTCCTGCTGGGACTCGGTCTCTGGCCCCTGCTTCAGGGAGACCCTGCTACCCCAGAAGATATCTACGCCAGGACATGGGTGGTCCTGGCCGCCACAGGCAGGCAGGCCCTGGGAGAGGGGTGGCAGGAGGAGGGCACAGGGAGCACTCACGCGTGTGCTGTGCCCTGCCACCCACAGCACACTGTGATCACAGACCACTCGCTGAGCGCCAGTCACATGGAGACCACCATGAAACTGCTGAAGACCAGGGTGCAGTCCCGCCTCGCGCTCCACAAGCAGTTTGCCTCCCTGGGTAAGCGGTGCTAGTCGGGGCTGTGGCCTGAGCCGCTCAGCACAGGCACAAAGAGCCCGGAGCCCTGCGCTCAGACGCCTGGGATCCTGATGACAAAGTCAGCCGGCTCCCTGGCTCTTGCTGAAGAGAGGTGTCAGCTGGGCCACTGGAGAGAGTTCTAGGCTGCCAAGCAGAGGTGTGAGCTCCCCGCAGGGCTACAAGGCTGTCTCGGCCCACCCAAAGCCTTTTGGGGGCCCAACTTATCAGATTGGTCGGGAGCACTCATGCTAGGTCAGCGCATGGCAGACTTTACTGTGCATTTTAACAGGAACCTCATTCATTCGGGGTCTCCAGTATAGTGTTGGGGAAGGGGAACCACGAGCACAAGACAGCCCTGCTTCTGCGGAGCTTAACGCTCAGCTTGCTTTAATACAGCTGTTCAGTGACCCATGCCTCCTCCCTCCCCTGACCCCTGAGCTGACATCCTCCAGGCTGGGGCTGAGCCTGGGATTCACCATAAGCTCCCAGGTGATTCTGATGAGCCCTTGACCAAGATGGTGGCCATGTGGGGGCTTCTCTTTTATTCATTCTGTAAACACTTGTCACAGCCTGTCAGGTGCAAGGCACAAGTGAGGGAGGGTTAAGATCTTTCCAGTCTAAAAAAAGCCACTGTCAGGGCTTCCCTGGTGGTCCAGTGGTTAAGACTTCGCCTTCCATCGCAGAGGGTGCAGGTTCTCTCTCTGACCTGGGAGCTAAGATCCCACATGCCTTGCAGCCAAAAATCCAAAACAAAACAAGCCATATTATAACAAATTCAATAAGGACCTTAAAAGTGGTCCACATCGAAAATAAAGAGCCACTGTCAGGAAAGGCTTTGAACTCCCAGCACCATCTGGAGGCCCCGCATGGACTCTGGTTTCTCCAGGCTCCCCATCAGCATTGTGGAGTTTGTTTTGTCCCAGGGTTGGATGATTGTCTTCCTGGATAGCGTGTACCATGTTGGCATATTTGCTTATTGAAACACCAGCAGGAATTCGCCCTGGAGCAGCCCTCCTGCTCTTCTCCCTTAGAGGAACTGGCACAGAAGACTTTAGTCCTTCCTCCTACAAGGTCACCTGAGAGAACAGCCTTCTCTGGTATTTGATCTAATTAACATTCATTGCCACCGAGGCACCTCATTGGTTCTGGCTGCTGGGGGTTTTTCATTTGCATCAAGGATAAAGTGCTGTGGATGCTGGGACTGGGTCCTGCCACATGCACGAGCACTGGGCGAAGGTCAGGTTGACGTGCCTCCGTTCCTGGCGCGTGTTGATCTGAGTACCGAGTGTACCTGGACAGGTGGCAGGGCCATCTGAGCCCTTCAGATGGTGCCGATTACCCAGCTGTGGCAGCCGGTTTCTGCCTGTGACGCCCTCTGTCCTGCTCTCTCTCAGAGCACGGCATTGTCCCGGTCACCAGCGACTGCCACTACCTCTTCCCTGCAAAGGTCGTCTCTCGCCTGGTGAAGTGGGTGACAATTGCCCATGAGGACTACACGGTAGGTGTGGTGGGGGGGGCGGACAGGCCACCGTTGCTGTCCTGGGGACTGCAGACCTGTGTCTCCTTTCTGCTGCTGCTCCTCCCGAAGGGCAGGGCGGTCTGATAAGAGGCGCCAACAGCTCACCCCCCTGTCCTTGGTGACTTCCAGGAGCTGCATTTCACCAAAGACATTGTGGAGGCGGGCCTGGCCGGGGACACCAATCTCTACTACATGGCACTCGTGGAGAGGGGCACAGGTAACCGCTCTGCTGACCGCAGTGGCTCTAGGTGAGGGGAGCCGCTGAGAAACCTTCCTGGGAGCTGGCCCAAGGAAGCTAAAAATCTGGACTCCTGCCTCGGGGACTTAGCAGTCTCGGCCTTGAGGGGCGGCGTTCAGCCAGGACTTGTACTGCAGCAGTCCCGTCCTCAGCTAATCGTCACCATGGTCCCGGCGCTGCCGAAGTTCCTGCTCTATGGACGATGCTTAGTCACACACCCAGTCAGATCTCTGAGCCTGAGCTCTTAGCCGCTTTGCTTCCTCGCCCTCTAGAATCAGAGACCTGCCCCTCCTCTCTTCAGGGTGGCACTGTCTCTCTGAGGCTGTGACTGCAGGACTCTCCTCCCTCTCTGCAGTCCCTGCGCTCACTTGGGAGGCGTTGGGAGCTCTGATTCCTCACCGCTGTCCTAGCGCCTGATCGGCCCGGGCTCCCAACTGGACCCACCCGATGGCGCCTGTGGGGCTGTCGTCCAGCCCAGCCTCTGCGGGTCTGGCTCAGCCTGCTGGATCCCGCCCCAGAGGCTTGGCGCCAAGGCTGCAGCGTGGAGGAGTTGTCTGTAGTTCAAGATAGTGTGAGAAGTGAAAGGCTACACTCTTTGATGTTCACGTTTCTCTATCCGTTTCTTCACTTTTCATGTTTTTAGAAATATTCTGAGGAAATTAGTTTCAGATACAGTGGAGGCTCCTTGATCCCACTTCATTCTCACCTTCATGATGGATGACTACTGTTTGAAATTTTGCGTTTACTTTCTGTCTTCTCTCCTTTTAAAAAATACTCAAATCTCATCCATAAACAATGCAGAGTGCTGTTTTGAAAGCACAGAAAACTATGCATCCAAGAAATTTCCAAAGCCCCAAGGGTGGGAAATCATTGGAAGACATCACTTTTGCTTCCTGGATGAGGGGAACAGAGCTTAGAAAATTAATAACTATCCTGTATTCATACAAAGGATGAATGTGATCATTTAAATTTTTATTAGATGTAATAGAATTTGATAACTCAAGAGTGAACTTTAAATGAATAAGTGAACAACAATTTCATAGTACAGATTAAAAACAAAAAAATTGGTGGACAAGAGATCAACCCAGAAATACATTCAAAACTATTATGACGGAAACAATAGTAAAATGTCACTTTTCAATAAATGTTGTGACTGTCAGGGTAGAGTTGTCTTAACTTACACTCTCTTGTTCTCTATTAATTTATTTGAATTACTAGTGGGTGAGAGTTCATTCCCTCTCCCCCCATAAATAATGAAAAAAGGATGGCTAACTACTTAGCTCATTGATGGAGAGGTTATCGTATTGAAAAAGACAGAGGCTGTCACCAGAGAAAAAATAAGTATGTTAAAAAATACACATTTCTCACTTAATGCGTATGAACACAGCTTTGGTGCCAGGTAGCTCTGGTTAAACTCAGCACTGCTATTTTGCGGCTGTTCAATGATTTTTAGGAAGTTTCTGTCAAGAGTCTCAGTTTCTTTACCTGTGAAATGGGATGAGAATCGTTATCAGAATGAAATAAAATGTGGGTAAAAAGGGCTCAACACTGTGCTCGGAAAACAGTAGGTTCTCGGTAAATGCTGGTTATCAGAAAGCTTCACGTAACAAAATAGATAAAAGTAAAGAACAGAATAGAGAAAACATTTGACTGTAATGTGACGTCTAGTACACAATACTGTTGAAAAGAAAAACAGGGCGCCTTCATTGGGAAAATCCTTAACCTGCTGGCAAGTAAATGCCAGGTAAACAGATTTCTGTCAAAGTGGTAAATAGAGCTGGGCAAACCAGACTCAGGATTCCCCACATCTCTGGGTCCTGAGGCCCAGTCACAGGACCTCACCTTCTGCAGCCTGACAGCACCACTTTGGAGTTTCTAGGCGGAAAGTAAAAGTTGGTAGCAGAAAGTGCTCTGAGCACCTGGACCAATGTGAGACACGGAACTGGCCTCAGGGTTCCAGCAGGGAGATGGTCGTGGCTGGCAAGCCGGCTCTCAACTGCATTTTCCTCCTCTCCCTACCCTTCCCAGCTAAGCTCCAGGCTGCCGTGGTGCTGAACCCTGGCTACTCCTCCATCCCACCCATTTTCCAGCTCTGTCTGAACTGGAAAGGGGAGAGAACCAACAGCAACGATGACAATATTCGGGTGAGGTCCTCGGAGGGTGATGGGGGAGCAGGGAGAGCCTCCTTGGGCTGGAGTTGGGGGCAGGTGGCGGTGGGGGCAGAACCAGTGGTAGCTGGGGGCTTGGGCAGATACTGCTGGGATTGTAGAATGTGCTAGAGGCTGCAAGGTGTAGTGAAGGGCTCAGACCCCTGTCAGCCCCTTACTAGCCTGTGGTCCACAGGTTTGCCCTACTTATAAAACAGGGCTAATACAAAGACCAGCCTTGAAAGGGTGTTTCAGGCTCATGTGGAAATACAAAATGCACAGGAACGAGACAGGGTGTGAAACCGTTGCCCGTGTTAATTACTCTTATGCCCGTGGATCTAACTCCATAGCCGAGGAGCACACTTTGAACCCTAACACTTTCCCATTTGGATCTGATCTTGAGATTCTTCCTCTGTCCATCTTGCTCTTTTTGGCTGTGGACATGCAAGGCAGGAAATGCTCCGGGTCAGGATCAGGAAGACTTCCATTGTCTTGGGGAGCTGGCACCTCAAGACAAGCCAGCCTGGCTTGATCTGCAGAGGCCCAGGCTTGGTTCACATGAAACCAGGAGACCCACCTGGCCTGCAAGTGGTGCTGAGTTTCTGGCTTCTGCCCCACCCACCCCGTAGGCCATGGAGAGCGAGGTAAACGTGTGCTACAAGGAGCTGTGCGGCCCGCGGCCCGGCCACCAGCTTCTGACCAACCAGCTGCAGCGCCTGTGCGTGCTGCTGGACGTCTACCTGGAGACGGAGAGCCATGACGACAGCGTGGAGGGGCCCAAGGAGTTTCCCCAGGAGAAGATGTGTCTGCGGCTTTTCAGGTGAGGGACAGTCCTTGGGGCCTCCAGCCCTGCCTCTCACAGGGACGTGGGGCAGGGAGAGCCTGGCACAGAGGGCACACGTGTCCTCGGGGGCTCTGGTCCCCTTTCACTGTGGAAATTAACATCCTGCTGCCAGATTTCCGGAGAGAGCTCACTTCCTCCTTCCTAAAGCTTGCTGAGGCCCCTGTCCTCTCAGCCCAGCCCAGTCCAGTTGTTCATCACGCATGCACTGCAGAGGTGGGCCTCAGGCTGTGTGAGCGAGAGGACTTGACTAAGCTTCCCTTCCTCTCCTTTCTGTGGGAGCCAGTAGGTTTGTTTTTATGATTCAAATGAAGTCTGTAAACTACAGAGAACACAGGGATGGCCTCAGTAGATGCGGGCTACAGCACTGCATGCAGACTAGACGTGCCTCCCACCAGTCCCCAGCGTCTGCTGTACTCCCTGCGGTGCTCCCACGCCCCAGAGGATCACAGCTGTAGGCAGTCGGGCGTCAGAGAGGAGCCAGCTCTGAGATAGCACCCACAGTGCAGCCTCCACTGTCCGCTCACCAGCTAGGTGACTGAAGGAGCCACTTCAGCTTAGCTCTGAGCCTTTCCCAAAGGCTGAAATGGAAGCGTTGCCTTCTAACTCACGACGAAGCAGGGGTAGTTCACGTAGGCCTTGCAGAATGGATCTCGGCACGGATGGAGCCTCAGAAAGTGCCCACAGGCCCTGGCGGCTTGGTATTTAGCGTGTCTGCAGGCCCCGCGCTTCTGGCTGCTTTTCCTTCCGCTTTATCCCTTAACTTATGGTCTTATTCTTCGAGTCAGTTTCAGAATCCCAGAGCCCACACTCCTCAGACATCCCTTCCCTTTGGGGCAGGGGGCTGGGGAGGAATGGTGTCACAAAAGGCTATCGTGTGTATCCAGGGAGGACATCGCTGTGTTCTCTGACAGTCTCGAAGGTGCCTTGCCTGCCCTCACCTGCTCACACAGCCGGCTTGTGCCCCTGGAGGCTGTCCCACATCCTTCCGCCTCCGTCTGGCACCTCCACCTGGCCTGGCTTCTCGTGCTAGCTGATAATAACCAGCTCCAGCCCCACGCGGCTGCGAGGTGGCGCTGACAGCTAGGTGGCGGTGTGTTCTGGGACTTGCTCTCCCTGGTCTGTCTGTGTGAGACCTCAGCTCTTCCCCATGCCCCGCCTGCTGTAGCACGTTTCCAAGGTGGGAATTCTCACACAGCCAGTGTCTGTTCTTTGCTGTCTAGTGGTTCCCACAGGACCCGTTTCCTGAACTGCTTTGTTCCCCAGGCTGTGCTCGTCTGTCAGTGTGTTCTGGGAAGGTGCTCCTTTGGCTGCCCAGATCCATTTAATCCCATGACTGATGAGATGTGGGATGTGAGATTCTTGGTATGGAGTCCTCCTGACCACTGGGGATCAGGTCAAGGGCCTGGGCTGCAAAGGGCTGGCCTGGGCCACAGGAGACTCGAGGCCTGGCTCTGCCTAGGGCTGGCTGCCTTCAGGCTGTGGGGTCTCCATCAGCTGTACGCCTCAATTTACCTGACTCGACTCTGTACCCTTCTGATGTTGGGAAGGTTCATGACATCATTTTAAGAAAAGACTTTGGGGCCAGAACAGCCTGGGTTCAGACTGCAGCTGCTGCCTGTGTGATCAGGGTGTGAAGCTCCTGAGCTTCAGATTCCTCATCAGTAAAACTGTATCCACTCAGGTGGTGTTGGGAGCATGAAATTAAACCAGGGGAGCCTGTCAAGTGTCAAGCATGGTGCAGGCAGAGTAAGCCCTCCTTTAAGTCCATTCTGTGCAGTGTGGCAAAAAAAAGAAAAAAAAGGTATACAATCTCCTCCCTCCGGCACACACCCACACTACCTCTCACCCTCCCTCCCTCAGACCAAGACCCAAGGTGTCACCTTCTGCTTACCACTGAATGTCAGTCACAGGCAGAAGAATGAAAGAGGCCCTTTAGCTGGACATTGTTCACCATGGAGTTGTATGGAAAAGAACCCTGCGTGAAGTTTTTGCTCAGGGGCCCAAGACGAGCTGAAGCACCTAAATGTCACAAGGTCCTGGCTTTGGCTGAGATTGTTAGCCTCTTGTGCCAGCAGGCTTTAGCATCAGACCTGGTTTTGAATTTGGTCTGTGAGACTTTCTAACTATCTAATATCAGGTATGTCACATCCCTAAGCCTGCATCTTCATTTAAAATCTTTGAAATGATAGAAATAGCATCTCTGAAGTAGCAAGTATAAACACAAGGCCCTTGGCAGGCACTTAGTACAGATTCTTTTCCCACGTAAACTCCTACCTGCATGGGAATCTCCCTACAAAGGAGGATTTTAAAGTTATATTTTTTTAATCATAGATGTGAATAAGACATGTTTGTTGTTAAACATAAAAACAGCAACAAACTGTTGCATAAAAACACTGTAAACAGTGAGGGTGCCCAAGCCCCCTGCCCCCTAAAGTGCCTGTCGTCAGTGGGCACTTCGGGCTTGTGTGGGCACGCCATGCCTTCGGGGGCAATGAAGACGTTTTTTCAGAGCCGCTGTCACGCCTTCCATACTGATGTGCAGTGTGCTTTCCTTCCACCAGTCTCGCATTCTCCCTAAACAGCTCCATAGTAGTCCCTGTGTGGATGCATTCGTTGTATCAGCCCAAAGGTTATGATGTTAACTGGCCTCCCTTCTCCTGTTTCTCTAGGGGTCCCAGCAGGATAAAGCCGTTTAAATATAACCACCCTCAAGGATTCTTCAGCCATCGTTGACGTCGCTCTCGGCCTGCTTCCCTGCAGACCCTAAGTGCTGCACCTCTGCTTCCGGTTCGGGCGCACACGTGGCTCTTGATAGTCTCCCAGGACAGGTTTTCTATTTGTAGCCTATTAAAATGTCACCTGACCAAGTGGCCTTTGTCTGCGGCTCCCTGGGGAGAGGGGGTGGCTTTGGTCTGAAAGGGCAGGTGGGAGCGAGGCACGGCATGAAAGCGCACACGTGGATAGCTTTCCCTGGCTGGCCGAGTGAGAACGGTTCCGGCTCTGCAGCAGACCCTCACTGTCTCCACGTTTGTCATCCAAGTCCCTGCTCTTAGCAGGTGGCAGGGGAAGCCAAAGGCAGCCTAGTACAAAAAGCAAAAGCTCTTCTTCCCTCGGCCCCTCACCCTGTCAGTGTCTTCAGCGGCCAAATTCCCCTGGCTGGTGGATGTTAGAAACATCTGACAGTGCAACGAAAACAGACAAATAGGTCCCAGAGAATAATTGTGAATCTTGCGGGATGTCATGGAGTTGATAAGAGTGTTATCAGAGGATCTCAGGCAGAGCTGCTGTCCAGTGATGCAGCGTGAGAGCAGGTGTCTCCAGAGGAGAGGCTTCACGGTGATGGCACGATAGGAACCTCAGGAAATAATGGTTTGATTCTCAGAGGATTAAGAGAAGTCCTGAGGAAATAGGCAGCACCCTCCATTAAAATTATTTTAAGAAGATACAAAGATGTAAAAGATATTGAAGCATTATTATAGAGTTGCAGGTATAAAGTTCACTAATTAGAAAATGAAATAAAGTTTTATTTTTCCAGATTTACTGAGATATAGTTGACATATAACTGTAAATTTAAGTTGTACAGAGGGATCATGATACATGATACTTGGAGAAATGATTATTGCAATAAGGTTAACACATCCATCACCTTACATAGATGGGGCAGGGAGGAGATTGGTGTGGGGCTAAGAACTTTGTAGATCTATTCTCAGCAGTTTTCAACATACATAAATCTAACAACAATAAAAAAATCTATATACTTAAATCTTCTTTACCACGATAGTCCCAATCACATGGATTTTTTCCTTCCCATAACACACTTTGAAGTTTGGTTTCCACTATAAATGAAATTTTTTTAGATTATTTTTGATATGGACCATTTTTAAAGTCTTTGTTGATTTTATTACAATCTTCTATTTTATGTTCTGGCTTTTTGGCCACAAGGCATATGGGATCTTCGCTCTCAAACCAGGGGTTGAACCCGTACCCCCTGCATGGGAAGGTGAAATCTTAACCACTGGACTGCCAGGAAGGGCCCCTCTAAATGGAATTTTACTGATGACCCTTGGATACTGTGGACCTCTGGTATAAGAGCTGTTTCCTCTTGTCTCAGCTGATCTCTGAGCATCCCTGTGACAAGGATTTTCTGAGGCAGAACCTAGGAGGTTCTCGGCCTCCCCAGGGCCCTGTTCTTTACTGGCAGAAGCCTGAGCCCAGTGAGGAGAGAAGGCTCCTCTGGGACTTCTCCCCTTGGCCTGGATCATTCCTTTAAATTCCAGAGATAGATGCTTTCCAGCCCACGGGTCCTTGAACGGTATTGTGTGTGAGAATCACCCACCCTGGGAGCGATTAGAAACATGTTCCCACGCCCCACTCTAATATTTGGACTCAGTCGACCTCAGATGAGCCAGGGAAGTGTATTTTTAACAAGCTCCCCAGGTACACTTTGTCCTAGTCTCTTTTTGGAAGTCACTGCTCTTCCCGCATTTTCTCTCGTGCCTCCTCTAGTAACGCAGTAACGATTCCCTGTAAGAAGCACCCCTCTTGTGCCTCTTGCCTCTTGGACAGCGGCATGAACCTCTGGGCCCTTCTTTCTCTCCTGTTCTGAGATTTCTTTGTCTTTTCCCTGACCTACTTGCCTGAGACGATCTCCGCCGGCATCACCCTCGGTCTGGCCACCTTCAAGCCTTGCATCTCACCGCCTGTGCTGAATAAATTGAAATGGGGCCTAAAAATAGTTCCTCTGATGGCCTCTGCATTGCAGCCTCCACTCTGTTCTCGACTGGAAGGCAGCCAGACTGACTCAGCACGCAAGCTCGGTTCTCGAGA
This sequence comes from Procapra przewalskii, assembly GCA_006410515.1. Taxonomy (NCBI): domain Eukaryota; kingdom Metazoa; phylum Chordata; class Mammalia; order Artiodactyla; family Bovidae; genus Procapra; species Procapra przewalskii. The sequence continues at coordinate 539,606 of SJYF01000462.1, forward strand.
GCTGGGACAAGGTTGCAGAGACAGCCTGTGAGGGCTGGGAGGAGGCTCTGCTTCCTGGGCAGAAGATGTCAGAGCCAGTCACCCTCCAGAAGAGCTTTTCCCCTCTTCAAGGGAGCAAACTGAACAAAAGAATCCTTTGGCCTTAAGAATTAGGGTTTTAAAACTAGCGAGAAGCCCAAGACAATCCAGCCCCTTTGAGCTACTGCAGCGAGCTGTTTGTGTCTCCTGTGGGCAGATTAGGGGGAAGGGGCCTGGCTTGGGAGGACCTCAAAGCGTCCTTCTTGGCCTTGAGCTTCGCTGGACCGCACCCCATACAGCAGCCCCTTTCTGTCATCCTCCTACACCTTGGACTCAGCCCAGGGTCCTTGCCTTTTAAAAGCTGCTACCCACATTCTTGGTTTCTCAGTATCTCCTACCAGTCTCTCCTGTCCCTTTTTCCAAGCTTGTCCCCAGCCAATTGTTTTCTCTGCAAATACTCCAAAGACCCCTTTTGTTTTAAGAGCCTTCCTGCTGATCACAAAGCTGAAAACCTTATCCATAGAATGAAGCAGAGCTGCCTAGGCTTCCAAAGGAACTTTCCTCCCTGCCTGCGCAGCCCCAGCTCTGGCCTTTCCATGGTATTCAGCAGCCTCTCTGTTGAGATCAAAGGTGTCAGGCATCTACTTTGGGTCAGGCCTGTGCTAATCATGATTTTACATTCACTGTCCTGTTTAATTACAACACATGGCCAAGCGTACACGTTCCCTACATGTTTACAAATGAGGAAACAGGCTCAGAGGGTTAAATAACTTGTCCATTGCTCACAGGGTTCTTTAACTGCCCACCTAAGGTGCGAGCCCAGCAAGGTTTGTCTGCTTCCAAGGCTTCCCTTTCCACAAGAATAGCTTCAGGCCAGCATAGCTTCAGGCCAGCACTCTTGCTGGGCCACTTAATCATTTCAGCAACACAAGTATACCAAGAGTACTGTGGTGATCAAGAAGTATAGCTTGGTGTCAGACTGACCAGCTGGGTCCATTTTTGCCCACAAATATACTATGTACATCTTGATTTTTTTTTTTCATTTCCTTCATTTTGTTAAGGGGGTATATTAATTGATTTTCTTACGTAGAACCATCTCACTTGACCATTGTGTATAATTTTTTTAATATGTTACTGGATTTTTAATATGTTACTGGATTTGCCTTTTTCTGCATTTGCTGAGGATTTTTATATCAATACTTTGCAAGGGATATTAGTTTGTGGTTTTGCTGTGGTTATTTGACTTTGGCATTAGGGTAACACAGACTTCCAAAGATGAGTTAGAAAGTGTTCCCTCCTCTTTTATTTTTTGGAAGTGTGAGAAGGGTTGGTGTTAATTCTTCTCTAAATGTTTGGTAAATTCATCAGTGAAGCCATCAGCCTTAACCTTTCCTTGTGGGTAGCTTTCAAAGTACTGCTGCTGCTGAGCTGCGTCAGTCGTGTCCAATTCTGTGCAACCCCATAGACAGCAGCCCACCAGGCTCCTCTGTCCCTGGGATTCTCCAGGCAAGAATACTGGAATGGGTTGCCATTTCCTTCTCCAATGCATGCATGCATGCTAAGTCGCTTCAGCCGTGTGCAAATCTGTGTGACCCCATGGACGGCAGCCCACCAGGCTCCTCTGTCCATGGAATTCTCCAGGCAAGAAATGCTGGAGTGGGTTGCTATTTCCCTCTCCCTTTCAAATTGCTAATTTGTAATTCGTTACGTAATGCCTTACTCTACTTGTAAGCCTGTCTATTCAGATTTTCCATTTCCTCTTGAATCAGTTTTCAGTAGTTATGTCTTTTTTAGGAATTTGTTTATTTACTCTAAATTATCTAATGAGTAGACATACAGTTGCTCACAGCATTCCTAATAATCCTTGTGAAGTCAGCGCTAATGTTCTGTCTTTCAATACTGCCTTTAATAATTTGAATCTTCTCTTTTTTTCTTCATCAGTCTAGCCACAGGTTTATCAGTATGGTTGATCTTTCCGAGAACAAATGTTTGGCTTCACTGTTTTTTTTCTTATTTTTCAATTCTGTTTCATTCGTTTCTGCTCAAATCCTGCGTTCAGTTTAGTTTGATCTTTCTCCATTGTCTTAAGGTAGAAAATTAGATTGTTGACTTGAGATCTTTCTTCTATTTAAATGGAGGCGTTTATAACTATTAAGTTTCACTCTAAGCATTGCTTTAGCTCTGTCCAATATGTTTTCATATGTTTTATCTTCATTTTCATTCATCTCAGAGCTTTTTCTAATTTCCCTGGCAGTTTTTTCTTTGATCTTTTGGCTTTTCAGGAGTTTTATTTAATTTTCACATATTTCTGACTTTCCCAAATATCTTTCTCTTATTAATTTCTAATTTTACTCCATTGTGATTGGAAACATACTTTGTCCATTTTCAGTCCTTTTAAATTTGTTGAGGCTTGTTTATGGCCTAAGATACATGGTCTGTCCTGGATAATGTTCCATGTGTACTGGAGAAGAAATGTGTATTCTGCTGTTGCTTTGAGTGTTTTGTAGATAAACTGTTAGGTCTCATTGACATAAATTACTTTCTACATTTTTTTAAAAATTTATATGGGTCTTCACTGCTGCTCGGGCTTATCTCTAGTTGCACAGAGCAGGGACTACTCTCTAGTGTCAGGCTTTTTGAGATGACTTCTCTCTTAGAGGAGCACCGGCCCCAGGGCGCGCAGGCTTCAGTGGTGCTGGCTCCCGGGTCCTAGAGCGCCGCCTCAGTAGCCGTGGTGTGTGGGCTTCGTTGATCCTCAGCTTGTGAGATCTTTCCTGGACGAAGGATCAAAACCCTGTCTCCTGCACTGGCAGGCGGATTCTTTAACAGTGAGCCACCAGGGAAGCCTGATACAAATTACTGTTAAAATTATAAATTTACTTTCTTTTTTTCTGCCACACATTTACTAACATAGACGTAATTTATTTAGCCAATCTCCTATTATTGTATATTCAAAGTATTTTTCATTTTTCTAAAACATAAAGTGAATATATTTTATATTTTTAGGATTTCTGTACCTGCTTATTTAGGATACCTTCCCGAAAGTGGCATACTTTGGTTATAGTATCTAACCTTTCAAGATTTTTGATACATCTCATTAGGTTGCCTTCCCAAAAAGTTTTTTCAATTTCCTTTCCAACCGTTAGTTCCAGAAAGTTCACGATTCTCTGCACACCCACGGATGACTGGGTTTTACTGCTTGTTTGGATCTTCTGCCACCAGCACTCAAGCCACTGTGGACGTTTATCATTGTTGCTGCCCAACATCCCCCCCTTTTCCTTCTGGGGAAATGGAAAAGTGGAAGGGTCAGTCACTCAGTTGTGCCCCACTCTTGGGACCCCATGGACTGTAGCCTGCCGGGCTCCTCTGTCCATGCGATTTCCCAGGCAAGAAGACGAGTGGGTAGCCATTCCCTTCTCCAGAGGATCTTCCCCACCCAGGTTTCTCCTGGTAACGTTCCTCTAATTTCCTTTCAGAACACACCTCCTAAACTCTTAAGTTTCACTTTGAGGGACCCAATAAGAACAAACCCTGGACTTTTCCTGCAGTGTTGAAAATGAGTTTTTCCTACCCCTAACCCTGACCTCCAGTGTTTACTAAGCAGATGGGATGTAAGCCTGAAGCTTCTAGAGATCATATGGAGAAGTCCTGCCTGAGAACAAAGCCTCTGTAGAGGAAGACAGCTGAGAGATGGAGAGCAAGTAACAGCATCCTGGGGACATCACTTGAGAATCCCCCTTGGATCTCGCTGTATATGAAACAAGTCAGCCTTCTTGAACTGCTTGGTTATGTAAGCTAGTATTATATGAATCATTATTAAATATCAGTAGCAACTATTTCGCTTAAACTAGTTTGTTCTCCCCTAAAAGAATTGCTACTGTCCTCCCCCACACTCAGTAGGACGACTCTTCCCATCCACTCTGATGTTAGATAAAAGCACCTGGATTGCTTTAGCCCATGAAACGTTGCCAGATGAGACCTATATCACTTGTGGGTACAAGTTTGAAGAGTGAGCCCATGCCTGGTTTGCCACATCCACTCACCCCGCCTCAGTGAACTTGGAAGCCTGGGTCTAGATGGATCCCCTGTTAGCTGGGTCCGTGAGCAACCTACCATGGACAGAGACCCCTGCCAGCCCACCCAGGGGTGCATAGCGTGAGTGAGTAAGATGCTTTCTTTTGTGTTAAGCCAGTGAGATGTAGTTGTTTATTGTTACAGACAGAACCTAACCTCTCCTTTCTGAAACAGTCTCCCTGGGGGAAAATGAAGGATGTTTTTCATCAACCCAGCTGTGTCTGCAGAGCTACCAGCTAGCCAGCAGGAAGGGCACATCCTAACTCAGTCAGCTCCTCCACATTCCACCCGTGTCTCCCAGGCCGCTAACGTCTGACAAGCAATTCCATAGCAAATTGACTCTATTGGTTTTTCCTAAGGTTTGTTATCCTCCCAGAGGGAGGGTGGTTTTGCTTGGCAGATGGTTAAAGTCCGTCTGGTTGGTATCTGACCGGTGACTCCCGTCTATAGCACTGGGAGCATGTCCATGTCATTTCTGAGAGTAGATTTAAAAAGATGCTGGCTTCTGTTTCGCTTGTTCTCGCTTGCTCTCTCACTTGGTCATTCTGGAAGCAAGCTGCCATGTGGTAAGCTGCTCTGAGGATAAGCCTTCAAAAGGCCAGGAGTGGAAAGAGGCCTCTGGCTAACAGCAGAAGAGAGAGGGCATCCTGGTCAGATCCTTCTGCCCTGCCTGTGCCACTTGGGGCCACCAGGAGAAGGAGATCATTTAAATACCTCCAGCACCTGGTTTAGGGGTGGCCACATAACCCATCCCCAGAGAGGGTGGAGGCGAGACCGCCGAGTAAGGATGAGCCTGGGTTCTGTGGTCAGACAGGCCCGAATTTAAATCCATGCACCACCTCTTCCTGGTTCTGGACTTCGGGCAAGGTCTGCTTCTCTAAGCCTCAGTTCCTCAACTGAGAAACGCAAGTTCAACAGCGCTTGCTCCATTGGGCTGTTTTATTAGACAGTGGACGTAAAATGTGTAGTCCAGAGCCCAGTCCTAGGGGATGCCCAGTAAGCGGCGACCAAAACTGATGACCTGGATTCTAGTCTGGACCAGTCCCTTCATGTCTCTTGTAGACATTGGCTGAAACAATGATTCATGAGAGCCCTTGTAACTCTAATACGTATCACGTTTCCCTATGATGTCAAAGCCGTATTATCTATGTAACATATTGCTCCAAAGCTTAGTGGCTTAAAGCAGCAGACATTCATCCAGGTGCAGTTTAGCTGGGCACTTCTTCCTTAAGGCCTCTCAGAAAGCTACAATCAGGGTGTCGTCTGGGGCTCAGCAGGGGAGGATCTTTGTCCACGTTCGACAGCATGGTTGTTGGCAGGATTCGGTTTCTTGTTCTGAGGACCATTGTTCTTCACTGGCTGTTGGCTCTTTCCGCTCCTGGCTTTTTGAAGCCTTATCCTCAGAGCAGCTTACCACGTGGTAGCTGGCTTCCAGCAGAATGACCAGGTAAGAGAGCAATGGAGAACAAGCAAAACAGAAGCCAGAATCTGTTTGTAATCTACTCTCAGAAATGACATCCTATCACTTTGCCATATTCTTGTTATTAGAAGTAAGTCACGAGGTCAAATTTTTACACTGAAGACCCCACATAAATCCACATGAGCTCTGCAGGTTTCAAAAGCATGTCCAGAGAAGCATGTTGGAGTCCAATTAGGCAACTGTTAACAAATTGTTCCCAATAGTGGTGACTGTAGTCTTCAGTACAGGTGAATTAGCTACATACAGCCCCTCATTCAGAAAGCTCATCCCTCCTTACAAAACAAGGACATATGCAGAGCCCTTAAATAGATGGCTCCGTGCGCCCAGGACCTCACCTGTCCCCAGACTTCAGTGTGCATTAGAACCAAGTGGGAGTGGGTGGAGCCTGCAGTGTCCCAGGCCAACCCCTCAGATTCTAATTCAGAGGTCGGTGGACTGAAGGAGTCTGCGTGTTTATAAGGTACCCAGATGCTTATATAGGTGGTACATGGACCTTGTGGAGAAACCACACACCAGGCCACCTGTTTATAAGATTTCAAAGCACTGAGCACAGTTCCTGGGTCTGTGCCCAGGAAATAGCCTGAGAGCAGCCTCGTAACCAGTCCCGGACATACACAAGATTTCCTGTTCCCTCCCAGTCCCGTGCATTCTCAAGTGTAAAATTGAGACCTCCCTTGCCCATCCCCCAGCCCGTCCAGGGGAGAAGAAGAAATGGCAACAGTCACATTTCTATTTTATAAGCACTTGGTTTTATTGCACAGAAGCAATTGAAAGTGGACTCCAGTGGAAAAGTGCGCCCTGGCGTGGCACAGTGGTCAGCGCCCAGCCCCACCTGCTGCAAGCTCTTCTGGGACAGAGAGCTTTAGGCAAGGACTCGACCACCCCTTTGGAAAATAGAAGGCATTCAGGAATAGGTTAAGACATCTCAAGCATAATGTGTTTCTAACTGCTCATTCATTATTGCGGTCATCTGTCAGTTGCACATACAGGAGATAAATGCACTTATTTGGAGAGGAGGGGGCAGTCTGTATAGTCAAGTGTTTACGTGTGGCATTCGGCATATATCACATTCGGCTACATAAGCTATCATAACATAATTGCCCATCGCCTAGGGAGGGTTTGGGCCATGGGGCTGGGAGTTGGGAGGACCCTCTCTTGCTAACATATTGCTAATAGAAGTTCCTGTTTGGTGAAGGAGGTCTGTTGTCTAAGCAGAGTTTCTTCTTAAAGAAAAGAGAGAAGAAAGTGAAATTTTGTGATACTGACCCTTGAGCTCCCAGACCCCCCTGAGTTTCTTTGGCTGCTCTGAACGATCCCTTCTCCCTGCCTTACTTCTCTCCCTTGGTGGCCTTGTCTTCTGCGGCCTTCTCTGCAGGTCTGCTGTCTTTCTGGTCTGTGCTGGAGGATTTCTCGGCCTTGTCTTTCGCGGGTGTGGAGGCCTCCTTGCCAGGCTCCTTGGCTTGGGCCTCTGTTTTGGGCTTCTCCTCAGGCTTCCCAGCTTCTGCGGCCTTCCCCTCCTTGGCGTCTTTCTTCTCCGGTGCTGCCGGCATCTCCGCCTTCTTTGGCTTTTCTGCTGCTTTGCTGGGTTCTTTGGCCTTGGCATCCTCTGGTTCCTTCTTGGCCACCTCAGTCTTCTCTTTAGGCTTGGCCTCTTCCTTCCCCTTGGCAGGAGCCTCCTTCTCTGGGGTGGTTGCTTTTTTCTTATCTTCAGCCTCTTCCTTCTTGGCTTCAGCTTTGGGTTCTTTGGGCTTCTCTACAGCAGGCTCCTTCTTCTCCTCGGGCTTTGGAGCCTCCTTCTTGGGCACCTCATCTTTCTTGCTGTCCTTCTTCTCCTCAGCTTTGGGTATGGCTGGAGCTTTCTCTTCCTCTGCCTTCTTTGGGGGCTCTTTCGCTCTCACCTCCTGGGGTTTCTCTTCCTCCTTCACAGGAGACTTGGCCTTCTCTGGGGACTTGGCCTCCACTGGAGACTTGGCCTCCACTGGAGACTTGGCCTTCTCTGGAGACTTGGCCTTCTCTGGGGACTTGGCCTCCTCCTTCACAGGGCTTTTGGGCTTCTCTGGGGACTTGGCCTCCTCCTTCACAGGGCTTTTGGGCTTCTCTGGGGACTCGGCCTCCTCCTTCACTGGAGACTTGGCCTTTTCTGGAGACTTGGCCTCCACTGGGGACTTGACCTTCTCCGGGGACTTGGCCTCCTCCTTCACTGGAGACTTGGCCTTCTCTGGGGACTTGACCTTCTCTGGGGACTTGACCTTCTCCGGGGACTTGGCCTCCTCCTTCACTGGAGACTTGGCCTCCACTGGGGACTTGGCCTTCTCTGGGGACTTGGCCTCCACTGGGGACTCGGCCTTCTCTGGGGACTTGGCCTCCTCCTTCACAGGGGACTTGGCCTTCTCTGGGGATTTGGCCTCCATGGGGGACTTGGCCTTCTCAGGGGACTTCACCTCAGCTGGGGACTCGGCCTCCTCCTTCTCAGGGGACTTGGCCTTTTCTGGGGACTTGACCTTCTCTGGGGACTTGGCCTTCTCCGGGGACTTGGCCTCCTCCTTCACAGGGGACTTGGCCTCCACTGGGGATTTGGCCTTTTCAGGAGACTTGGCCTTCTCTGGGGACTTGGCCTCCACGGGGGACTTGGCCTTCTCTGGGGATTTGGCCTCCATGGGGGACTTGGCCTTCTCTGGGGATTTGGCTTCTTCCTTCACAGGGGACTTGACCTTCTCTGGGGACTTCACCTCGGCTGGGGACTCGGCCTCCTCCTTCTCAGGGGACTTGGCCTTCTCTGGGGACTTGGCCTCGGCTGGGGACTCGGCCTCCTCCCTCTCTGGAGCCGCGGCCTCTTCTGCTGCTGCTTCTCCTCCCTCCTCTTTGGCCTCCTTCTCCTCCTCTTCAGTCACTTCCTCTGTCACCTGGACCTCCTCTGTCTGTTCCTCCACGATCACAGTTTCCTTCTCTGACTTTTCCACCATCTTGATCTTCTCTTCACTTTTGACTTTGATGTGAGTAGACACAGAGGGGATCTTGGGGAGTCCTTCTGGAAGGAGGAAAGGACCCGGGCCAAAGCCAATCCGACACTCCTCACCCTCCAGGAGTTTTCTGCAGAATGGATAATGAAACATGTTACTATTAACTCAAAGTCAATCACTGAGGTAGAGGGCTTCCTGAGTTACTCCGAAGACCCCTGTGTGTAGTGATACATAGTTTGGTGGCAGAAGGGATGTAAATGGTAGGCACTTAGACTGGAGGAGGTCACTAGCGGGTCATCCCAAGGACTACCAGAATCTGTACCCCAAGGCCATTGCTCTTGTTTTAATTCAGCTAAGGCTACCACTTATAAAACTGTTTTTCCTCTGAAAAATGGTCCTCAAGAGAGAACGCCTATATTAACAAAACTTACATGTATTGTCCCTCAAAATGTTGTTTAAGAGAAAGGTGGGAGTATGAGCAAGAAATTCCACATTTATAAACCTGGGCTTTAAAGGTATTAGAATGTTCCCATTTGAATTTCAAGGGTCTGTTTTTATATTCTCATCCTTTGAATTTTAGGAATAGAGTAGGGGCAGTTTCTACTGTTTCCTACCCACTAGAAGTGTGACCTTATTAGCAAAGCCATTCAAACTCTTCAAGCCTCAGTCTCCTCATTGGTAAAAACAGGGTCATTAAGAGTTTCTACCTCAGAGGGTGGTTTCACCGAAATAATGAATGAAAAGAATCTCTTTAAGAGGTAGAGCTGTGAAGGTCCTTGACAGCTCAAGTCCCTCCTTTCTCTCCCAAGACAGGCCTCTGGCTGGCTGAATCTGAGAAGAGGGTGGGGAGCTTTAACCATCTAAATCACTGTCAGACCCTCTAAGTCACTCTCAGGATATTTGCCTCTCCGAAGGCAGAACAATGGTGGCCAGGACTCGGGGGAAGGAGGGGAAGGGATCAGGGAGCTATTGTTTAATGATCACCAAATTGCAGTGTGGGAAGACGAAAAGTGTTCTGGAGGTAGATGATGGTGATGACTGGACAGCAATGTAAATAGTTTTAACGCCACTGAACCGTATACTTTAAAATGGCTAAATATGGTAAATTTTATGCTGTATACGTTTCATGATAGTAAGAAAAAAATTTTTTTTTTTTGTCTCTAAGACAGCAGGCTACCTCACTGCAGAGCTTAAAATCCAAGGCTTCTCCTTCTGAGAACACAAGGGCTCCCACCAGCCAAAGGCCCCCGGCCCCCTCACCTGTAAGCAGCGATCTCAATGTCCAGAGCCATCTTGACATTGAGTAGGTCCTGGTACTCTCGGAGCTGGGCCGCCATCTCCCACTTGGTGTTCCTCAGCTCTGCATCCAGCTGCTGGATGGCCTCCTGGGGAGGAGAAGTCACACATGCGCCACCGTCAGTCACCATGCGGCCCTTGGCACCAGCGAGGCTGGCGCGAGCTCTGCAAAGCCAGGCTGGTCTGGGCCAGCCCCGACCTTGCGAAGCTTCGGGACCTCATTCATGGACCTGGAACAAACATCCCCCTGTGTGTATAACCTCAGCCTGGGGAGTGTTCTGGAATGAAACACGCCAGACACCGACCATGGCTATCACAGGTCAGTGGGATGACGGGTGAATTTTTACAGATCTTAATCTTAGAAAGGGCTCAGTGGGAACTTGTCTGGTTTGGCTCCCTATTGTCTGCCCAGTGCTCCAAAGCACCTGCCCATTAAAGGCTCGGGAGGCAACCGCCGCTGACGACTGAGACAATACCCAGAAGCGTGCTAAACACGAGCTGAAGCTTCTCCCCGACCCTGAGCCCACCGAGCCACTGCTTAAAGCAAACCATCATGGCTGAGTAAAAAGCAACCGCTTTTTCTACAATAACCACATACTGCTTGTATAATAAGTTCTTTAGAAGAATTTTTAGACCCTTTCTTTCAATCATTGTCTTTAGTGGGAGGTATCTACTGAGGCCTTCCCAGGCTGTCCTCACTCAGACACTGGTTACTGTTTACTGAACACCCACATGACCAAGACTCTGCCATCTCTCACTCATCTCATGAGAAGTTCATCTCTCTAATCTTCACAGCTCTGCAGAGGAGGCTTTTTTTTTTTTTTTTAATTGCATTGAGAGAATTCAGTCACAGAGAGAGGCAGATAACTTTCTTAGAGTCACGCAGCTAGAAAGACATACAGGTAGCCCTGGCCTGTCTGACTCTAAGGCCCATGCTCTCCACTCAAAGGGGGACAGTGACTTGTCCAGGGTCGCCCAGCCAGGTGAGGTGGTCTGGCTTTCCGCCCCACCCCTGCCCACCTGGTAGGACGCGATGTCAGCCTGGTGACGGTCCTCCAGCTCAGACCGCTGCCTCTCCAGCGAGTCCTTGGTGCTTTTGAGCGTCTCCAGCTCTGTGGTCCTGGCCTGCAGCTGGCGCCGGTACTCAGATATCTCCTCCTGTGCTGAGCGCATGGCGTCTGTGTTCACCTTGGCTGCCTCGGACAGTCGGTCCAGCCTCACTGGGGGAGAGAGGGGCAGGGCACAGGGTGAGACACAGCTGGGTTTGGACGGGAACACACACGGCGAAGGGCCTCCTGAGTGCCAGGGGCTACTGTGGGTGCTTCACTCCTCCTGTCCTTTGTGGCAGGCCAATGACACTGCCCGAGGCCAGCAGGCCAGCTTGAGCAGCAGGACTGGGGTTCAAATCCGGTGTGTATCTGGCTCCAAAGATCACACCCTGACTCCCCAGACGCAGGCCTCAGGTCCTGCACAGCAATAGAAAGCCCTACTTCTTCTGGCCCTTCTGGTTCAGCTCCCCAGTGCTGGGGGTTATGAAACCTGGCCCATGGAGCTTAACCTCAAGCTTGGGGTTGAACAAATCAATGAGCCTACAACCTTTAGAGGCACTAGGGCTCTGGGAGCCATGCAGCCATAGCAGAGCCCAGATCCCTGTGGAGTCTGGGGCCCGTGTGCCAGCTCCTCTGCCCCTTCCTCTCCCTGGCTGTGCGTTCTCTAGCACAGGAGCCCCTGTGCCCATGGCAGCCACACCCTGGCTCCTGTGAGCAACAGGCTGCAGGTTCCCAGAAGGCTTCAGGGGCCAGAGTGGGTCTGGAGATCTAGTGTGAACCTCCTCACTGTGAGCATCCTGAATCCTGAGATAACAATACTCAGGACCTGAGTCTTAGGAGGTGGGGAGGAAGAAGAGTGATCCAGAAGTCCTGGGATGGTCTGCCAGGGTGAAGGGCAAAGTCCAAGAGGGCAGGGAGGTTTGCTCTGGGAGGAGCCTTGCTGCTGCAGAGATGGGGGAGGGGTAGTTCTGCTACCGCAGAGGAGAGGCAGGAACCGGAAAAGCCATGCACTCAAACCCCAGCTTTTCTGGTTTTCTCTCCTAGTGCTTCCAGAGACTTACAGACCATCCAGATGGGTGAGGATTCTTACCCACTGTGGGTCACAGGCTTCTGAAAATCACTGAAGCCTCTGTGCCCTCTCCCAAGAACAATGCAGAAGTTTTAAGAAGCGTGGAACTCCCCAGGGTAAGAGGCCCAGTGGGTCCATCCCCCTTCTAACCCCAAAAGGAATGGAAACCAGAGAGGGCAAGTGTGGGTCAAAGTCACTCAGCGGGTGTTGGGCATGGCTTCAGAGCTGCCGCAGCTGCACCCCAGCTGACTCAGGGTGGCGTGGAGGTGGGGGAGGGAGATGGATTTGGGAGGCTCCCAGCTTTTAGGAAGGGGAGAGAGGACATTCAAGGGCCCCCTGGCCCCTTCAGCCTCACACACCAATTGGTTGTAATGATGGCCTTCCTGGGGTGAGAGAATGTGAGAATGACTCACCCTCTCCGACTGTAGTGGGGAGGGGCCTGATAGGTGTCAGGAGAATGGGGTCCCCTGCGGTGTGCAGAAGAGGGGGATGGGCAGCATTCGACAGGGAAGGGATGTTACTTTGAAGGGCAATGAGGGACCTCCCCGGCCCCAACGACTAGAAGCCGGCACCGCTTTGGAGCGGTAGAGGGAACCTGTTGGAAGGGGGACTCACAGTGGGAGGGTTACCCTGACTTGGGAGAAGGAGCAGAGAGGACCAAGAATTGGACAGATACAAGGACCCTGGAGAAGGCCAAAGGAAAACTTAGAGAGGGGAGGAAGAGGCGGGGAGTGTCCCACAAGAGACCCAGAGTAAAACTGTTTTTTAGCTAAGGGGCATGCCCTTTGCTGGGGGAACCTGAGCAACCGCACCATCCAACCTAGCCCTCTAGGACGACTCCACCGACCTCCTAGGTCACACCACCCTGCCTCTCGGTGTCCGAACACCTGGGGGCGCCCCTCCTCCCTGCCCCCC